>CAWUFW010008137.1:600000-924785 GCA_963921515.1 Calotriton arnoldi | reverse complement strand
CACACACAGTGTAGATGTAGTTCACAAACGCAGATATATTCTAAATTTACCTAGTCCAGTCCACATAACCTGTGTCTCTATGTAGGCAACACACGTGTCCTGCTGACACTCCTCATGCACTGACCAGCACCTATATAAATCCCCCGTGCACACAGTCAACATGCATATGCATTGTACAAAAATCCTGCAGCGCAAAGCTGAACACCAGTGCACATTAATTACCCACCTACACAATACGCTCACCGGTGTGAATTGGGAGCAGTTTGAATTGACGCGTCCTAGCCACATACCAATAATAACTTTGTGGTCTACTGCCCATTTACATTTCATGGAGAAGCAAATTAAAATAAAATAGAAGCTGGGGTGTATACACACACACACACACACACACACACTCTCTCTCTCTCTCTCTCTCTCTCTCTCCCTCCCTCCCGCCGCCTCCCTCCCTCGTGCCTAGTGGGCATTCTCTGCTGCACGATCACATGATCGTGCAGCAGGAATGCACAAAAGAGGCATCGGGGAAAGGAAAACCCTTTCCTTTCCCTCGATGCCTCTTTTGATACAAACCCCCCTCCCCGAGCCAAACCTCACCTGATTTCTCCAACGCGCTGGAAGCAAATGGCTTCCAGCGCGCCGGGAAGAGGGGAAACCCTCAATGATGTCAGCGCGCGCCGCGCGCTGACGTCATTGATGGGGCGGGGGAGGCAGGGGAAGCCCTTCCCCTGCCTCCCCAAAAAAAAAAACTAACGATCGGATTCCCACGGGGGAGCGCCAGCGCTTCCCCGTGGGTGGTCTATGACGAGCTGGACTCGTCATGAGCACACGAGCACTGTGTGCCATGACGAGTCCAGCCTCGTCATAAGCACCGAAGGGGATAAAGGGTCAGAGCAGGATCTCAGCGGCAGACGAGGAGAAGGAACCTCCTGGTCACAGGAACTACACGAGCATTGCGCTCGAGAAATTCAAGGATGCAAAGACCTCCATCAAGGATTACAGCTAACTTTTCAGGGTGTAAATGGAGAGTAGCCACATCTGCTTAACCACGCTCACGAATTCTACACGAGAATTGCGCTCGAGAAAATGAAGGATGCAAAGACCTCCATCAAGGATTACAGCTAACTTTTCACGTTGGAAATGGAGAGAAGGCACATCTGCTTAACCACGCTCACGAATTCTGCACACCTTCCCTGCATATTTATCCAAGAAGATGCCACCGTTTTGTGCAATACCTCTACTCAACTGTAGTACTGTCTACTGGCTAATCAGTAAGTGTTACCTCGTTGGGTAAATATATAGTGCCTTTCCTACACTACAGCTGCGTAAAGGACCAGAAGAATTGTCTCCAGTGACCTGTGTGTCTGTAATTTTGCCACCGCGCCGAAAGCGCCGGGAACCTTTGATTAAGCTGTCCATCATAGTGGGGAAAGGGTGGGCAGACGTTGCATACCGCTAGTGTATGTGTGGCGGGGCCAAACGGGCGGGGCTTCTAGGCCCGTTCACATGCCTCTTGTTTATAAAGGGTCAGAGCACGATCTCAGCGGCAGACGAGGAGAAGGAACCTCCTGGTCACAGGAACTACACGAGCATTGCGCTCGAGAAATTCAAGGATGCAAAGACCTCCATCAAGGATTACAGCTAACTTTTCAGGGTGTAAATGGAGAGAAGCCACATCTGCTTAACCACGCTCACGAATTCTACACGAGAATTGCGCTCGAGAAAATGAAGGATGCAAAGACCTCCATCAAGGATTACAGCTAACTTTTCACGTTGGAAATCGAGAGAAGGCACATCTGCTCCTGCATATTTATCCACGAAGATGCCACCGTTTTGTGCAATACCTCTACTCAACTGGAGTACTTTCTACTGGCTAATCAGTAACTGCTACCTCGTTGGGTAAATGTATAGTGCCTTTCCTACACTACAGCTGCGTAAAGGACCAGAAGAATTGTCTCCAGTGACATGTGTGTCTGTAATTTTGCCACCGCGCCGAAAGCGCTGGGAACCTTTGATTAAGCTGTCCATCATAGTGGGGAAAGGGCGGGCAGACGTTGCATACCGCTAGTGTATGTGTGGCGGGGCCAAACGAGCGGGGCTTCTAGGCCCGTTCACATGCCTCTTGTTTATAAAGGGTCAGAGCACGATCTCAGCGGCAGACGAGGAGAAGGAACCTCCTGGTCACAGGAACTACACGAGCATTGCGCTCGAGAAATTCAAGGATGCAAAGACCTCCATCAAGGATTACAGCTAACTTTTCAGGGTGTAAATGGAGAGAAGCCACATCTGCTTAACCACGCTCACGAATTCTACACGAGAATTGCGCTCGAGAAAATGAAGGATGCAAAGACCTCCATCAAGGATTACAGCTAACTTTTCACGTTGGAAATGGAGAGAAGGCACATCTGCCCTGCATATTTATCCACGAAGATGCCACCGTTTTGTGCAATACCTCTACTCAACTGGAGTACTTTCTACTGGCTAATCAGTAAATGCTACCTCGTTGGGTAAATGTATAGTGCCTTTCCTACACTACAGCTGCGTAAAGGACCCTCCCTCCCTCCCTCGTGGGCATTCCTGCTGCACGATCACATGATCGTGCAGCAAGAATGCACAAAAGAGGCATCGAGAAAGGAAACCCTTTCCTTTCCCTTGATGCCTCTTTTGATACAAACACCCCCTCCCGAGCCAAACCTCACCTTATTTCCGACGCGCTGGAAGCAAATGGCTTCCAGCACGTCGGGGAAGAAAGGGAAACCCTCAATGATGTCGAGCGCGCCTCGCGCGCTGACGTCATTGATGGGGAGGGCGGGGGCGGGGGGAGGCAGGGGAAGCCCTTCCCCTGCCTCCCCAAAAAAAAACTAAGGATCGGATTCCCACGGGGAGCGCCAGCGCTTCCCCGTGGGTGATCTATGACGAGCTGGACTCGTCATGAGCACTACGAGCACTGTGTGCCATGACGAGTCCAGCTCGTCATAAGCACCGAAAGGGTTAAGTTGTCAGTGGAGGGTGATAAGTTCCTGACACCACATTCTATGTTGAATATTGGCCTGGGGGATAGTCTCAACACTGTTTGGATTGAGTTGTGATCCCCATGAATTGTGGCGATGACTTCAGCTCTCATTAAATAATCCTCTAAGGCAGGACAAATAAAAACATAATCAATAATAGAAGCACAACCCCTTCCTCTGAATGTCGGCTCAGGGGGATCGTTGTCTTTCGTTACAGCAGCGATTTCCATTACATTAGTTAAGTTATGAGTGTTCAAATGTTCCGCTAGTTCCTCGCCCCTGCGGCAGGTTTGACCACTGCTATCTTGCCATGTGCTGGTCCGGGGGTAAAATCACCTCCCAGGCAAATACCTGCTGTATTAGTGAATTCATTACAATGCTGAAGGGTGGCAATAAATTCAAATACATTTATAAAATTGTCATTTGGTGTCGAGTATAAATCATTATTATAGAAATTGATTAGATAGAGAGAGACGCCCCTTTTGTACAATAGGACTTGAAAGTTGTTACTTTTGGAGCATATAGCCTTGACACTACCACCTGCAGCTATATTTACCCAGATCGATAAGCCCCCCGAGGGTCGGCCAAATTTAGGGGTTGGGGATACGATGTTATAGCATTCAAACCCATCAATATATAGTTCTTGGGTCACCCATGTCTCTTGAAACATAACTATGTCCTGCTGTCTTATAAATTTTAGCCAGTCCTGATCTCGCACTCTAGGCTGAAGGCCGGCCACATTCCAGCTCAGGATGCTCAGATCCGAATTGGCCAGAACCCTAGATGGGGCATATGAATCAGTGGTTTTGGTTACTGGTGGTGGAAATACGAGCCCGTGAGCAATATCAGGAAGTTCAATTCAGACAAGGCCGCGAACCTAATATGTATAATGGGAAAGAGAGGTTCTTTTGCGGGGTGGCCAGGGATTGGTTTATAAAAGTAACCCAACGGTAGCGGGGATCCGTTGGTGCTGTTAGTTGTTGTAAACTTGTAATAAGTGCAACAGGAAGGGATTTTACATAGTGGACTCGCGGGTATACATTATTTGATAGCCGCCAACGCCCATGACACCATCCTGCAAGGGGGGACTTCAAGCCCCATAATTCTAAGTGCCAGGAGGCGCTGACGCTGTCCTTTTAGCGCCGGAGGCGCTTAAAAGCACTTCCGTGCTGCGGGAGCCGCGAAGTGTTTTTAAGCGCCTCCGGCGCTAAAAGGACAGCGTCGGCGGCTCCTGGCACTTAGAATTATGGGGCTTGAAGTCCCCGCTTGCAGGATGGTGTCACGGGCGTTGGCGGCTATCAAATAATGTATACCCGAGAGTCCACTATGTAAAATCCCTTCCTGTTGCACTTATTACAAGTTTACATATTGAAAACCAGCACCTACTGTATTTGTCATGAGGTCTGTATCAACAATGTCTGTATTAGTTATGAGCACTGGAACTACTTCCTAGAAGGGATAGCACAACTACTGCCTAATCAAAACCATGAAGAAGAAGATGAAGTAAGAGGTGAAATTAAATCCCTGTGGTGCCTTTGCTATTGGACCCAAATTGAGCACAAAGTCCACCCCTTAATGTGCATGACACTGTTCAAAAGGGATGTACAGGATAGTGAAGCAAAACAGTTCTAGGTTTACTCAGAAAGGTGATGTGAAGTAGAAACCCAGAACTCTCCAAATCACAATAGCACTTGATAAATCGATCTCCCATGCGTGATTTCACTTTTAAAGAAAAAAACACTCTATTATTACACAGCTAAATACTATGCAAATAATTACAAATATACACAATGAAAACCTATCCTATCTAGCATCTCATGAGCTTGAAATGTTTGTACGAAGGTCTCACACTCTTAGGGTGTTTATCATAGATGTCACAATGTAAAACCAGTTCCCAGGGCATGTGGTAAATGTATAGACCCTTCCTGTTGCAGAGTTTACAATGTAAAATCTCTCCATGCTTCATTTGTCATGGGGTGACACCATGTATAGCCCCTTTCTGGTGCATTTGATAAGGGGGTCTGCGTTAACAATATATATACACCAGTTATGAGCACCAGAACTATTTCATAAGTGGGATAATACAATTGCTGCTTAATTAAATGTCTGCAACAAAGGAACAGCCCAGGGTCACCTTATATTAAGACCCAAATTCCGCACCAATCACACCCTTTTAGCACTTAATTCTCAGAATAGTGAAGTAGCACAGTCACATGCTTTTTCAATGAGATGGCATGGTTTAGAAATTCAGATCTCTGTAAAGCACAAACAACACTTAATACACCTATGTCCAGTGCTTTCACTTTCAAATGAAATATTACTTTTCTTCACGTACAACTAAATACTAAAATAAAATTCTTACTGTACTCAATGGAAATCAGACCTCTCTAGCCACATGTAAACTAGAAATTTGTGTAAGACGTTCTCTCAGTGTTAAATTAAGACCTTTACTAGGGCATTTGCCATGGATTTCACAATGTAAAATTCCCTCTGTTGGAGCAATAACCAGGTAAATTAAGTTTCTGATTTACAATAAATTTCCGATTAATCCCCGCTTGCTCAGGCCAACAGACCTTAGCCGCTGTTGCAAGGGGAGAGACTCTAATCATCAATCAATACAATTATTTATTAGCAATAATCAATAATAGGTGTGAGTCGATGCAGAGGGTCAATAGAGTTTTAAAGGGTTTTATTAAAGCAAATCATTAGTAAATTCTTGATTTGGCAATTTATTAATCATTTATATAAATTAAGATTAGTAACAATTATTTTAAGCATAAATTAATTTCAAGCAGGTTGGTACAGCCTTCCGTGATCTCAGTGCCCTTCCTAACTTCTCTGTAGACAGGGCGTCCAGGAATATCAATACTTATGGTAGGCATGTTTTCTCTGCCACCAGTTCAGACTTCTGGTTGGTTAATAATGCTTGTGTACTGAAACGATTTTCTCATGCGTTATGTGATTCCGTCATGTGCCTGCTATCCTCACTTCTGGTTGAGACCTGAAACGGTCTCACCCAGATACTCCATGATGGGCAACAAGCAGCTAAATTAATGATACAATGTGGAATGGATACCACAGACTCTGTAGGGTGAGCCATGGCTCTTTCAGTGACACTCCGCCTTTGTGCCTGGCTACGCAACTCTGGGTTTTTCAGAGGCTGTTCAAGCCACCTTGGTAGACATGCCATTCGATGGTGTACGTCTGTTCGGCGCTCAGGCCAAATCCACATTGCAGCGTTTTTGGGACAGTCGGGGTGGGACAGAATCTTAACTCTATTTTCTATACTGTCTGCCACCCTAGTTCCTTCCATACTAGGCTTGTGGGGGGGGGGGGATGTTCCTCTCTGATTTCTTTCACATTTGAGCCATTCTACGGCAAAGCCTATTGGCTTTTTCTTTCAAATTGCCTTTTACACCTACTGGTGGCACCCGGTGAGGTGTTCTGCCTTCTGCAGGTATTTTGTTTATTATCTTCTTAAACTGTTGATGACCGGCTATGGTTCCAATTATCTAGGACGTATATTACTTTGTGGCCCTATGTGGACTTCAATGCCTGTTGCTACAGGATGTTCTTTTCTGAAGATGGTTTTTGTACCCAAGTTCTAATTCTATCAAGGTATTTTGCTTGTATTGTGAAGATGCACTGTTGCCTTGTTCCCTGTTCTATGGGAACCATCTTCTGTGTGCCTTATAGGCATACCCAGATATATTTCTGGCACTTTAGTATCCTTTGAAGGAGACTTCAGTGTATGTGCCTCTGGAAACATAGGGCAGGGGGTTTCCACCTTGCACCAGCACCCCCATGGGCCATTCCTTAAACTCAATCTGGCGTCCTTCTTTCCCTAGCAGAAGCAGTGGGACGGGTGGCATAGTCTTTGGCCTACGGTATATTGTCTGCTCCTGGTTTAGACAGTGTTCCCACTTAGGTCCTTTATTAGTGTGTTCACATTTCTTTTTGTGCTGCTCTCACTATGCATTGCCAGGAAGTACTGATCTTTCAGGATTCCTTGTTGCGATATCTTATAAGTATTTCGGCTATGGGTGGACCTATGCCACCGTCCTTGCTGTCTTTACTCTGCTTCATCCATGCAAGAAGCTGTTATTACTTTTTGCTTGGGGAAATAGCTTGTACTTTTGTTTCCGCAGGCAACACTTCTGTGACTGTTCAGATAACGACCACAGCATTTAGGGCCAGATGTAGGTGGCTAAATACCGGTCGTAGCGCCGAAGTCGGAGAATTTCAGCGTTACCGACCGGTATTAACTGAGTGCAATGAAGGTGAATTCATACCTACATGCAAAATAAGGAATCGCAAAATAGCGATTCCTTATTTGCTCTTGCACTTAAGGAATCGGAAATACCGATTCCTTAAATGCAATGTACGTAGCACTAAAAATAGTGCACTTGAGCCTTAAGGAATCGCTAATTACCACCAACTTCAAGTTGGTGGTAAGTAGCGATTTCCTTTAAAAAAGCACTTTATTGCTTTTTTAAATGTGCCATGTGGCACACATCCATGCCCTTAGGGCATGTATGTGCACCACATGTGCACACATGCACATTTCAGGGTGCAACAGGGTGTCCTTTGGACACCCTGGCACCCTTGAAATACCTCCCGCTATTAGCAATTCGGTAATACCGATTCGCTAATAGTGAATATCTTCCCATTCATTCCTATGGGCCTCCTAGCCCATAGGAATGAATGGCTAGGTATTCCTTAATAACGAATCTCAATTACCGATTCATTATTAAGGAATGTTAGGGAATCGCTAATATTTTAGCGATTCCTACCTACATTCCATTTAGCGAGTCCTTAATAGCGATTCGGTAAAAATCGCTATTAAGGACTCGCTAAATTGAAGTTACCTACATCTGGCCCTTAGTTACCAAACTTGTTGTTCGTCAGCTGTTGCGATCTAACCCCTTTCTTCGGTGTTCATGGCTGTTTTTCATCTTTAGTTCCTTCTAGATCATGTATTCCTTGAACGTTATGGTTTCGCCTCTCTCTTGGGATTGGTTCACAAGGAGGCTTGGTGCTCCTTTAGGATTCTTTTTCTGAGAGTTTTGCTCACATCCTCACAGGGCATGATAAGGTTTTGAACCCTTAGTGATTAGCTATACCACTTCTCCCTTATTTTGTGGATTCCTTCTGCTTGAAGGACTCTCTCTCTCTTCCATCTTCTCCTTTGGAAGATGTGGGGTCTTTTTTCCTCTATGGTCGTGGTATATGAAAGTATTTTTTTGCTATGCTTAGATCCTGTCTCCTGTAGAGACATTCTTTACTGGCCTCAATCGTTGTCATGCTTGTATGCACTGTAACTCCATCTGTTACCTTAGTTTTTCCATGCTGGTAATTTGTTTTTAGACTTCCACTTTTGTGGGGGGCTTGGTCCATACATGACTATGTACTCTATATTTTATACAATGCTTCAGCCAGGTTCTGCTCTGTCTAATATCTCTTTCTATTGGACTTGCATCTGGTTATCTGTCTAGGCCTTCCATGTGTTGGCATTTGTTTCGACTTGTTCTTCTCATAGACCCAGGTGGTGGCCTTTATTTCTCTATTCTAAGTGGGTTTTTTGATCATCTATCACCCGCCTGATTGCAGTCATATCAGTCAGTAGTGTGGTGTTCATGTTTCAATTGCCATTATTTTCCTGGGCTGTGTGATATCCTCCACTCTGTCTATCATCTTATAAGGTACCATGTTCCTGGTTATTCAGCTCAGTCCTAATACATATGTCTACAATTTTGACTCTGACGTGTCGTGGCTTCGGTCTATGGTGATGTATGTGTGCAATATATATATCTTTCTATATGTATATCTATATGTGGGAAGCATCCATTACAACGCAGTCATTACAACGACCTACCTTTACAACGCAACTGTTACAACGCAACTGCCTTTACATCGCATGCCATTACAATGCATGCCATTACAACGCATGTCACTACAACGCATGCCATTACAACGCATGCCATTACTACGCATACCATTACAACGCATGCCATTACAACGCATTATAAGGTAAGTAATGGAGATTTTTTTAGTGTTAGGGTGGGTATGGGTTTTAGGGTACATGGGAATAGTAATTTTTACCCCTACACTATCCAACACTTTCCCTACTGTTGCACTCACTGGAGTGGGAATAGTAATTTTTACCCCTACACTATCCAACACTTACCCTACTGTTGCACTCACTGGAGTGGGAATAGTCATTTTTACTCCTACACTATCCAACACTTACCCTACTGTTGCCCTAAAAGTATTATGCGTTGTAATGGTATGCTTTGTAATGGTATATGTTGTAATGGAATGCATTGTAATGGAATGCGTTGTAATGGTAGTTTTTAAAAATGCGTTGTAAAATCATGCAATGTAATGGTAATTGCGATGTAAAGACTGCGTTGTAAGAGCATGCATTGTAATTGCATGTGTTGCAATGTCATATATTCCTATATGTATATGGGTATGTGTATATATATATATATATGTGCGTGTATTTATATTTGCAAGTCATTGTTGTGCTGATTTTCTTCAAAGAGCGTACATATCTGCTTATGTCACAGTGCCTTTCTCCAGTGGGACCTTAACTTGGTCGCTGCATATGCAATTCATTATTTTTCATCCTCTGTGGCTTCTACGTTAGATAGTCCCAGAGGGTTACCTTCTCTCTAGAAGTTTTTTCTGTGAACAAGAGTGGTCCATACCAGTGGATGTTGCTGTTGTTTTTGCAATACTTCTAATGAAGCAATGGTTGGTGCTCTCTCCTTCGTGGATGTGTTCTGAGACTCTAATCCCTGTGTTTCTCATGGCAGGTTTAGCTCACATACTTAGTATTACGTTTGTATGGAGTGTTCTCTTCCGATACTTCTTTATTCCTCTGCCATGGGTAACGTTTCCCCATGCTTCTCAATGTCAGATGGACTCAGCTCCCTATGGGCTTCACCACAGTCCATCTGATGGAGCGTCTTTTTTTTTCTCACCTACATTCCTAAGACATCCTGGTCACTCTATCTTATTACAGACCGGCTAGTCCTATTCAGGGATATTTCATGGGATCAGTTCACAGGCCATCCTGCGGGGATGGTATTGCTTGGGTATCTAATTCAAAGGTAAGGCATCTGTGGCTAGATGTCTCTATCAGATGAATAAGTTACTTACCTTTGGTAATGCCTTATCTGGTAGAGACAGAATCTAGCTGCAGATTCCTTAACGACCCTCCCATCCTCCCTGCTCTGCAAACTGGTTTCTCCTTTTGTCTACAAGATCTCTTTCTGGGCATTCTAATGTCTTTCATTAGGACTTCATAACTGTTTTGACAAAAAGATTACTCTTTTTGGGCACACCATTTCCATGAGCAGTTTCTAAAAGTGGCTCTGCATTTTTGTCACGGAAGAAACTGACATCCACGCATCAGGGTATGTCTTACATGGACTCTGCCGACATCACATCCGGTGGACGACATCACTACGGAGTCGCTCCACGCCCTCTACCGACGCACAACGGTACTGCTGTTAAAACAATAATTTCCACTCCAGTCTGGCTCCAGGGGAAAATTCAAAGGTAAGGAATCTGCGGCTAGATCCTGTCTTTACCAGATAAGGCATTATTTGTTAGAGCTCATAAAGAACTCTGGGTCGAGAGTGTGAGAGCAAGCATAAAGCTTCAGTTATCTATTCAAAGCTATAAGAGAAATCAAAGGAATGTCTCATAAAGAAATGTTCGAGAAACTCGATAGAGTCTCCATTAAGAATAGGGTCTGGGGTATTGGGAAAGAGTCTCATTCAGCTCTGTGGACCAAAGTCTGCAATTTGTGAGCCAACAAGAGAGAGGTTAGATAGGGAGACTTGGGCAGCAGCATCCGCAGTGTCAGATCTGAACTAGTCTAGGAACATGCACTTATATAAAAATCACATTTTGTTAGTGACTGCAACATTCTATGTCTGCCGTCCTATTTCGTCCAATCATCGTCCAAGGCTCATCTATAACCCAGATCACACCTCTCCATATCTCCCTTAGGTCAATTAGCTTCTAGACTTTTGTTAGCAAATTGTTGCAACTAATATCGAAGACTGTTCAGGTCTGCTCTGGTGGAGCTTTCCCATATATACTTATAATGGGATATCCTTCAAACTAATGTAAGTTATGCAAAATTTGAAACAATCTTCAGAAAAATATAAACATTTGACGTTGGCATAACCTGAAAAGATATTACAAGTTAGTTCAAGGGGTCACAATTGAAAAATGCTGCTGATTCTATAAATGAAGTTGCACAGGTTCCATTTACTAAACTTTTAATCTAACTTTACCAATATATTTCTTATATTAATCAGAAACATTTCTAGAAAATATGTGAATAATGTTATAAAATGTTAAACTTATTCTACAAAGCATCCTTGTTACATTTTTCCTTCATGATCTAATTTTACTAAAGTTCCTACATTAGCATTTTCTAAATGAGCATCTTTCAATAGTGCATTCAAGTAGTTTAAGGCCTGGTGTGTGTAAGAGTGGCAGCGGTGTACATATTCATTTTTCTAAATATTTATTTTATCCTTTATTTTACACATTTTAGCTTCTGCACATTTATTACATCTATATTTTTTGTAATTTATGGGAATGCTCTATTACTTCCAATTGTATTTTTGCAGCGAGCTCACAATGTGATGCCCCCTTCCTAATTGATTGGCCAAATACTTCAAAATGTAAAAGCCCATCCATTTGTATTTGTCAGATAATTCACAATAAAAAGTCTCTATGTATTTGACAGAGGGTATGTATAAACAATGTCTCTATCATTAATAACAAATGAAATTATGTCATAGGAGGGCCCACACAATTGCTGCCCTATCAAATGCCATAAAGAAGAACATCAACCATGTAGCAGAGCCAATCCCTGGGGCGACCTTACAAATGGATATAAACTGAGCATCTAGTTTATCTGTTAGCTCTTGATATTAGGGGTGCAAGGCAGAGCATTCCAATGTGTACTCAGGAAATGACTGTAGGTTAGAAACTCAGAACTAAACCAAATTACAATTAGGAATCTAATCTCACACCATTACTGTCGCTTTAGAAAGACAAAATTATTTTAAATCTAATCATAACATTACAACTGTACACAGTGAAACCAGACCTCTGTAGTCCCTCCTGAACTTAGATGGGCATAAGAGTATCTCTCAGTAAAGCCCCTTCTTATGTTGTTTTCCACGAAGGTCACAATGTAAAACCCCTTCCTACTGTATTAGTCAGAGAGTTACACTATGCAAAGTGCCATCCTATTTTACTCAACATAGGCTCTCTGTTAATAATGTCTCTATCAGTTCTGATTAATAAATATATTTCATTGATGGGCTCAATTCCCCTGAAGAAAACGTGCAACAAAAAGGCAGAGCCAGTCATGGACCACTTTAATATTTTACCCAAATGTGCACCAAGCACAGTCCTCAACACTTGAGCTCAAGATAGTGAGGGAGAACAGTCATAGACTTACTCAGGGAGGTGATGTGGCATAGGAACTCTGATCCCTCCAAGCACACAATAGAACTTCAAGAATCAATGTCTGTTAGAGCTTCACTTGCATTTCTCATAGAGTTCAAGTATGCAAAAACCATCCTAAGAATTTTGTCATGGGGTTACACCATGCAAATCTCCTTCCTTCAGTATTTGTCATAGGATCTGCATTAAAAATTACTCCTTTTGTTTAGCACAATGGAACTACTTTATAGGAGGAAGCACTAAAATGCTGACCAATCAAATGCCTGTAAAAAAGATGAACACAGGTGAGGAGCAATAGCCCTTGTCTCAATACTGCTTTTAAAGCTATTTTTGGTGATTACTTGAGTTCAGGCAGAAAGAACTAAATACCATTTCCTCCTTTATCTGCATCCACCTCACCTACAGGAAGCCCACCACGCACCACCGCACCGAACAAATGCCTCGCCGCTGCTGGAGCAGAGTCACGGAAGACCAGCTAACCACAACCCTCGCCCTGAGCCCACCCGCCGAACCCTCCGACCCCGACACCGCCGCCCGCAACCTCAGACAGTGGATCGATGACTGCGCCAACACCCTCGCCCCGCTCAAGAATCCGCCCAACAGCCACACCAGCAAGAAAGCCACCTGGTTCACCGAAGACCTCCAGGCCTCCAAACGAACATGCCGAAAACTGGAGAAGATCTGGCTCCATGAACGGACAGCGGACAGCTACGCCGCCCACAAGAGCGCCACCCGCAGTCACCATCACCTCATCAGATCCGCCAAAAGGGCCTCACTCAAAGACCGCCTAGACAACAATGCACACAACAGCAAAGAGCTCTTCAACATCGTGAAGGAACTCTCCAACCCCAGCTCCAACACCAACGACATCCAGCCGTCGCGAGACCTATGCGACTCACTGGCCACCTTCTTCCACCGCAAAATCGCCGACATCCACGACAGCTTCAACACCACGACCGCCCCGGCAACCACCGAGACCACTGCCCCCACAACCACCAACCGCCTGCTCTCCTGGACCAACATCAACGACGAGGACACCAGCGAGATCATGAACACCATCCACTCCGGTTCACCGCTAGACCCGTGCCCTCACCACATCTTCAACAAAGCCAGTACAGCCATCGCGCCCCATCTCCGGAAAATAATCAACATCTCCTTCGAGACAGCAACCTTCCCGGAAAGCTGGAAGCACGCCGAGATCACCGCCTTACTCAAGAAACCCAAGGCAGACCCCAAGGACCTCAAGAACTTCCGACCCATCTCTCTGCTCCCGTTCCCCGCGAAGGTCACCGAGAAAATCGTCAACAAACAACTGACCCGCTACCTCGAGGAGAACAACATCCTGGACCCTTCCCAGTCCGGCTTCCGCAGCAACCACAGCACCGAAACCGCCCTCATCGCCACCACCGATGACATCAGGACCCTGCTAGACAACGGAGAAACAGCAGCCCTCATCCTCCTGGACCTATCAGCCGCCTTCGACACGGTCTGCCACCACACACTACAAACACGCCTTCACGACGCCGGGATCCAAGAGAAGGCCCTGGACTGGACCACATCCTTCCTTTCCGGCAGAACACAAAGCGTCCGCCTCGCCCCCTTCCGATCCAAGGCCACCAAGATCATCTGCGGCGTACCCCAAGGCTCCTCCCTCAGCCCAACGCTGTTCAACATCTACATGGCACCCCTCGCCCACGTCGCCCGACAGCACAACCTCAACATCATCTCCTACGCCGACGACACCCAGCTGATCCTCTCCCTCACCAAAGACCCTCACACCGCCAAAGCCCACCTCCACGAAGGAATGAAGGCCGTCGCCGAATGGATGAGGACCAGCCGCCTGAAGCTGAACTCGGACAAGACGGAGGTCCTCATCCTTGGTTCCAACCCTTCAGCCTGGGATGACTCCTGGTGGCCAACATCACTGGGAACAGCCCCGCCACCCACCGACCACGTACGCAACCTAGGGGTCATCCTCGACCCCACCCTCTCCATGACTAAGCAGGTCAACGCCGTTTCCTCATCCTGCTTCAACATCCTCCGAATGCTCCGCAGGATCTTCAAGTGGATCCCCACCGAAACAAGAAAAACAGTCACCCAGGCCCTCGTCACCAGCAGGCTGGACTACGGAAACGCCCTCTACGCAGGAACGACGGCTAAGCTCCTGAGACGGCTGCAACGCATCCAGAACGCCTCTGCACGTCTTATCCTCGACATCCCCCGACGCAGCCACATCACACCCCACCTGAGAGACCTGCACTGGCTCCCTGTCAACAAGAGGATAACCTTCAAGCTCCTCACCCACGCACACAAAGCACTCCACAACTCCGGACCAGCCTACCTCAACAGACGACTCAGCTTCTACACCCCCACCCGCCAGCTCCGCTCGACCAGCCTCGCCCTCGCCACAGTCCCCCGCATCCGGAAAACGACCGCCGGCGGCAGATCCTTCTCCCACCTCGCCGCCAAGACCTGGAACACCCTCCCCACCAACCTCCGACAGACCCAATACCTACTGGCCTTCAGAAGACTCCTCAAGACCTGGCTCTTCGATCAGTAGCAGCACCACCCCCCTCTTCCCCCAGCGCCTTGAGACCCTCGCGGGTATGTAGTGCGCTTTATAAGTGACATCATTGATTGATTGATTGATTGATTATCTTGGATTCCTCAGTTCATTATTTTAATACTTCTACATTTTCATTTAGTCCATTTTTCAGTATTTGGCCATATGAGCCAAGATACACTAATTAGCATTGATGTATAGGTTGGTAGGAGTGAGTTGTCTAGCTTCTAAAGAATGGATTACTTTGTGTAGAATATTTAAAATGTTAGGCATTAGTTGTATTAATTCTTCAAGCTGGTCCTTTACATATATGTTTAAAAGAAGATCAGACAAGACTGTTTAAATCATAATGACAACATTTTACTTCATCAGCTTGACATTTGATTCAAACCTTAACTGTGCCGTTGTATTCAAATGGAGCAATTTAGCTATAACTGTCTAATAAAGGTTTGACATGAGTATTTGCAAATTTTGACTTTATTTTATCCCCAGTTATTCAGTTCAAAGTCTACAGGCAAATCTGTTATGTTTGTTTGCACTGTGTATTTCAATATAAATAAAAATATGAAAGAGGTAGTGAAACTTGATCTTTGCTCCTTTGGAAACTGAGCAAAATGCATTCATAATCCAACTAATCTGCAATGGTCTTCAAGATTACCTCCATAAATATATTGGCTTACACATGTGTTATGATATTGACCATGCTCAATTGACGGTCTACTGTTTTGCCTTTCTAATATAGGTGATCATTTTTAGGCACTGTGCATTTTAAATGCAGAAATTAAATTTTGTTAGGATCTTCGCCCACCAATCTAGCAGGAATTTGGGGTTTAAGTGTTTCAGCCCTGGTTGAGTGGGCTTTATTGCAGATCCCTCTTCCTCCCTTTGTATCTAGTTTCAAGGTTATTACAGTTTCCAATTCTAGTAGTCGTCCAATTCCTAACATCACCTGATCTACCAGAACTTTTTGTTTTGTTATATATGTATATATATGAGTGTATATATATGGGTATATATATGTATATATGTGTATATATGTGTATATATGTATATATATATATATATATATATATATATATGTGTGTGTATATATATATATTTGTGTGAGTATATACATATGTGTGTGTGTATGTATATATATATATATATATATATATATATATATATATATATATATATATATATATATATATATATAAATATATATATTCAGCAAACAAAGAGTACAAAAGTACAATGCTGCACTCCCAGGGGGCTTCAAACTCACAGCTTTTATTTGGCAACTGTAACCAGCATATCACCTATGCGTTTGAACCATTCCGGTCTTGTTCACGGTGGCTGGATATGACGTTCATTAACATCCTGTGCTCACATGCCTTATATTGGTTTCAGCGATACAAAAGGGGATGATGGACGGAACGTTTGAGCCAATCAAACACTCACCCCCAGTCAACTGATCTGGGTTTAATCCATCATCATTCTTTAGCTCACTCCACCACCCCAGTTCAGACATGGCCATATGCAAATCAGTCTGACCATGTGCCTCATGGGAACAGTCCAGCCCGAACTGCCAAGCCATGTCTTCCCTGGACCGGAAACAATCATCCTAGGACCGGTTTCTGGCATTTCAGCTGTCATCAGCCAGGCTTGCTTGAATCCAGTGGCAAAGTGAGCAAGGGACCCACGTCTGGGCATACCCCCGCCAACTTAGGGCGACCAAAGCGATACAAAAGGGGATGATGGACGGAACGTTTGAGCCAATCAAGCACTCACCCCCAGTCAACTGATCTGGGTTTAATCCATCATCATTCTTTAGCTAACTCCACCACTCCCAGTTCAGACATGGCCATATGCAAATCAGTCTGACCCTGTGCCTCATGGGAACAGTCCAGCCCGAACTGCCAAGCCATGTCTTCCCTGGACCGGAAACAAGCATCCTAGGACCGGTTTCTGGCATTTCAGCCGTCATCAGCCAGGCTTGCTTGAATCCAGTGGCAAAGTGAGCAAGGGACCCACTTCTGGGCATACCCCCGCCAACTTAGGGCGACCAAAGCTATACAAAAGGGGATGATGGACGGAACGTTTGAGCCAATCAAACACTCACCCCCAGTCAACTGATCTGGGTTTAATCCATCATCATTCTTTAGCTCACTCCACCACCCCAGTTCAGACATGGCCATATGCAAATCAGTCTGACCCTGTGCCTCATGGGAACAGTCCAGCCCGAACTGCCAAGCCATGTCTTCACTGGACCGGAAACAAGCATCCTAGGACCGGTTTCTGGCATTTCAGCCGTCATCAGCCAGGCTTGCTTGAATCCAGTGGCAAAGTGAGCAAGGGACCCACGTCTGGGCATACCCCCGCCAACTTAGGGCGACCAAAGCGATACAAAAGGGGATGATGGACGGAACGTTTGAGCCAATCAAACACTCACCCCCAGTCAACTGATCTGGGTTTAATCCATCATCATTCTTTAGCTCACTCCACCACCCCAGTTCAGACATGGCCATATGCAAATCAGTCTGACCCTGTGCCTCATGGGAACAGTCCAGCCCGAACTGCCAAGCCATGTCTTCCCTGGACCGGAAACAAGCATCCTAGGACCGGTTTCTGGCATTTCAGCCGTCATCAGCCAGGCTTGCTTGAATCCAGTGGCAAAGTGAGCAAGGGACCCACGTCTGGGCATACCCCCGCCAACTTAGGGCGACCAAAGCGATACAAAAGGGGATGATGGACGGAACGTTTGAGCCAATCAAACACTCACCCCCAGTCAACTGATCTGGGTTTAATCCATCATCATTCTTTAGCTCACTCCACCACCCCCAGTTCAGACATGGCCATATGCAAATCAGTCTGACCCTGTGCCTCATGGGAACAGTCCAGCCCGAACTGCCAAGCCATGTCTTCCCTGGACCGGAAACAAGCATCCTAGGACCGGTTTCTGGCATTTCAGCCGTCATCAGCCAGGCTTGCTTGAATCCAGTGGCAAAGTGAGCAAGGGACCCACGTCTGGGCATACCCCCGCCAACTTAGGGCGACCAAAGCGATACAAAAGGGGATGATGGACGGAACGTTTGAGCCAATCAAACACTCACCCCCAGTCAACTGATCTGGGTTTAATCCATCATCATTCTTTAGCTCACTCCACCACCCCAGTTCAGACATGGCCATATGCAAATCAGTCTGACCCTGTGCCTCATGGGAACAGTCCAGCCCGAACTGCCAAGCCATGTCTTCCTGGACCGGAAACAAGCATCCTAGGACCGGTTTCTGGCATTTCAGCCGTCATCAGCCAGGCTTGCTTGAATCCAGTGGCAAAGTGAGCAAGGGACCCACGTCTGGACATACCCCGCCAACTTAGGGCGACCAAAGCGATACAAAAGGGGATGATGGACGGAACGTTTGAGCCAATCAAACACTCACCCCCAGTCAACTGATCTGGGTTTAATCCATCATCATTCTTTAGCTCACTCCACCACCCCAGATCAGTTGACTGGGGGTGAGTGTTTGATTGGCTCAAACGTTCCGTCCATCATCCCCTTTTGTATCGCTTTATATTGGTTTCAGGCATTGTGGTATTTGTAGTCCACTAGTTGTTTTCCTTTTTTAATAATTACAGTGTTCACACTATTATTGATATAATTAGAGTCTTAAGTTGTTCGTTGTCAATTTATCACAAGTGTCTCTGTGGGAAGTTGATATGATAACTTTTAGCTCAGTGCAATTATCGTCTCCTTGAAAACATCCCACTTTATTTTCATTTTCTTAGGCTCTCTTAAGCGTGTGTTTATTTTCCACCAGTATTGCTGAATAATAAAAAAGGAAGGAATTTCCTTACAAGTCTCCCCGTTTTTCTTCAGTTGGGCACTGTAATTTATAAAAGCTGCCAAAGTGAATTTTGAAACCCCCGGACCTCAAACACTAATGAGGTTGCATTGGAAGGAAAGCCATTCTGCTGCAAACACCCAAGCTGTGCTTGGATGGCTCATCACTGGCAGGATGGGATGGCTGAGCTGGACCCAGCCCTACTTTCAATTGAGTAGGCGATGTCCTACCTCCACTCAAAGGACTGCATACCCCTTAGAGTTAGTCTGGAGCCAGGGCAGGATGCCTGGGGATTTCAAAGGAAACCTCTAGAAGCTTCTACCACGCTTTAAAGGCACAACTGGCTATACACGCTGAATCTCGGAAACAACTTTTCAGTACACCTTTGGACCTGTGGATACTCTGCCAGAAAGAAGGACTGCTGTGCTGCCGAAAGGACTGCCACTCTGCTGCACTGCTGCTCTGAAGAACTGTTGCCATGCTGTGCTGGCCTGCTGCCTGCTGCCCTCTAACTTGGGTGAGAAGGACTGAACCTGCTTCTCTTGAAGCCAGAAACCCAGAGTAACTCCAAGGGCTAGTTGGCTGGCCTCCTGATCTGAAGCATCAGGTAAGTAACAGACTTCCAATAACCTTGCACCTGGACTCTGCCATCTGTGAGCCTGCACTGCGAAGTGGTGCCACCCCAGTACTAACCCTTGATTGTGGGCCTAAGGTGCTCTGCCAGCCTCTGTGGATCCAGTGAAACTGATTCATCTCCTCTGCTGTGCGGCGTAACACAGAGTAGAACTTGCACATCACTGCGGCTAAGTGGATCGGAACCATTACAAAGACCTGCATCGCAGCCTGTTGCTGCAGCAGAACAATCACTGCCAGAAGCATTCTCCATGCAGGCCCTCGCCTCTCCTGTCAATGGTAGCCTCAACAATGCCTAAAGACCTCGCACCACAGCCTCGCCGTATCTCTGAACCAATGCAGTGCTTCGGCTGCGAAATATATCTTCGCGGATCCTCGCAACGCTTTGCAAACAGTATTTAAGTTGCTATGTTCTGCGGGCCTAACTGGGTCTCTGTAGCCAGCCCACACTCCATCGCGTTCGACCTGAACTTATGGCTGGGGCCCGGTCTGGCAAAACCAGATATCCACAGTTCGCCCTTTATGCTTTTTGCCACTATTTATACTAAAATCTTGAAAATGTGATATCTCCGGTTCTATTGATTGGATTTTTGTAATTTTGGTCTTGTTTTATTTATTTAAGTTGACTCTATGTCTCTAAATCTGTTGTGGGATCTTTCTGTGGTGTGTTGTCACTGTGTTAATGTTTAAAGTGTTGCACAAATACTCCTCACATTACCTCTGAGCTAAGCCTGACTGCTCTGTCCCAAGCTACACCAGGGTTGAGCACAGTTTGATTTAGGGTTTGCTTGTGACTTCACCCTGAGAAGAATTGTGGTTGCTGCCTGAAAGTGTCACCCCAACCAGTAACCCAATTTCTTACAAAGTGCATTTAAAGTAATTTTGGAATGCAAAAAGCTGTGTGTGCTCTGCTAAAATTACACACTTTTATATAGAAATTTCACAAAAACCTCAGAATCAGGCACGTTAACCTGTAAAGCTATTTTATCTCAGCAACTCACAAAGGAATAGAGCTCACCACACGTGGATTTACAGCAGTGTCTGATCATCAACAGGTCTCATCACATTACTGCCAAGCTTCAAAATCAGGCATCAAACTGTGTAAGCAGTTAAAGTAACTCACTGCACATGTTAACCTATGGCACATGACAGCCATTGCAATTCGACCCAGGCTGCCCTATAACCTGAGGCTATGTGAATGCCACGGATTAGCCAGGTCTTAAAGACAGGCAGGCAGGGACATTTTCATGCTTAGGTGGATCAGATCGGGACTGCAAACGTGTGAGTGGCAAGAAGAGAGCTGGTCCCCAAAATGTAATGCCAGTGGGGGTCCACTAAAAAGGATATCAATATGTGAGTCAGTCTTCTATTGCAGCTGTGGATTACAAAGTTTGAGAAATCTTTTAAAACATATTTGCTTAAGCTTTTAACACCCATGCAAAGATGGGCCCACTCCTTTTTTATATAGCTTTTGGTATATTGCTATTCTGCTATCTGAAATATTGTTGTTGGGATGGGTGAATACGATATCAATGAATGTCATGATATGTGCAGTACCAACAATGGCAATATCAGTAAAAGCAATGTGAATGTATGCATAACCTGTGCCCACATACCAACAACAATGTCTGTTAATGCAATGTCAATGTATATCGTAACCTGTGCCCACACAACAATGATACCAATGTATGTCATAATCCATGCTTGTACAATAAAATTATTGTTGCTGATGTCAACGTACGTTCAGATCGAAGCAAACATAACTTTGTCCATACCAGTAAGAATATCATCAATGTACAAGATGATAACTGTATGCACAATGTTGATAATGTCGATAAAAATGATACCAGTGGCTGCCATATTATTCTTAGGAGTTCCAATGAACTCACATCATTGCTGTCGAATTTATCCAAGGTGACCTCCCCATCCACCCAGAGTCAGAGATATATGGTCAGGCAGGTCCTGCGACCCGTGCCCATCGAGTAACAGGTCACAGGTGGGGTCCACAAAAATCTAAAAGCAAACATGCACCCAGGGAAAACCCTGATCAATTCCACAGATACATAGTTGCAGCAGAAACAAGTCCGAGGTAATTGGCCCCAATACACGTTTGGCCAAAGGTTCGCATTTCCCAGAAATATCACAAAGCTAGACACCACATGCAGATAGGTACACTCAACCAATCAGGACATGACATGCACACTACACATAGTGATCACACGCTCCTCATGCTAGACATCTGGACACACACACACTGTCCCACCTCGGCTCTACCGAGGTCTAGAGCCATCTGTGTCCTTATCAGATGCACACGCTTGATTTATGTTAAGATGCTATTTAGAAATGTAGAGATCATTTTATTGTACTTAATGAACTGTATAAATTGACAGCCAAAACTTTGTACATCAAGAGATTGTGAGCAGAAGCACTCTGTTCAGGCTCTCCTGGTCGCAGCGTTTAATTAAACCAACTTGTACCTGTTTTGCCAAATGCCTCTTGTCTTTTCATTTATTTAAGGTAAATTCAAATCAGAGCAACATTGTTTACTCATTTACCCCCATTCTTCAAGTGTCTCATAGCCTTCTCTTTGATGCAACAATTTAAAGTCTGAAATTCATGGACTAAAATATTATCCCTGACACAAAACTGTCTATTCTCTGAATATGTTGCCATTTGAGGTGTGTCAGTGTGATCTCTTGCTTTCCAAATCCTCTGTCTTCACTTGTGAGCTCTTAACACATTTTCTGGTCTTTCTAGGCCATGGCATGTACCCTCTGGCATTCAAACCAATGCAATTACAGATGAATTTGAAACCATCATTTTCTAAGTGGTGGTAAGTCCTTGAAATATTGCCCTTTACATGTACTTATGACAAAAATAGATGGGGGGTCACTAGAATTTTCTTAGTACTTAAGGTGTCTAGAATGGCTGTCAGTTGCCTAAATTTGAACTTTGCCTTTCTTCTCTGCATAATTATCATTTTGACATTTTATTCTAGACAGTAATAGAGAGAGAGAGACATTAAAACCGTGCGTTTCTATATACCATTCCAAATGTGTGCTAACTTAATTACGTTTTTCTTACTTCTTCATGAGGATCAATATTGTTCTGCTAAACTTAAGTCTTCAGTAATCAGAGATTAACATTTTGCTTTGAAAACGTTGTCAGCGTGCACCATCTCTGTTCCCAATCATATGAAACTTCAAAACTTTCAGTGTTGACCCCTGACTAATCAAAGAATTTAATTGGTCCAAGGAATGCAAATGCTTGAAATGAGTCATTTGGAGAGATCCCAGTCTAGACTATTTCAGGGGCATATTATCAACGGCCAGCGATAATTATCGCTGGCCGTGCTTAGCGATAGATTACTTATCGCTGGCTATCTCCGGAAATTATCGCCCTGGTAGCGCGTTATTAACAACACGCTTCTCCAGGGCGATAAAAATTCCAGAGATAGCGAGGTTATCGCCGTTTTGCAGGGAACATCGCTGGTTTTCCAGCAATGTTCCCTGCAAAACGGCGATAACCTTGCTGATACGACCCTGTGGTCGTATCAGCACAATCCACCCCTATGTTAGGGATGGCTAAGTCGGGATAATAGCAGACGTTAGAATTTGGCGAAAACGGCCGTTTTCGCCAAAATCTAACGTCTGCTATCATCCTGTGGGCTGCCTTGTAAATATCGCGATGTGCACATCGGCGATATTTACAACGTAGCCCATCTGGGGTACGCCAGTAACGCCCACTTTGCATCTCATTAGAGATGCAAAGCTGGGCGATAAGAGAAAGGGCGAAAAGCATGGATTCACGCGTTAGCGTGTCCTGCTAATAAGGCGTTAAAATTATCGCCGCTTTTCGTCCGAAAACGGACGCTAAAGCGGCGATAATTGTATCGCCTGCCCTTGTAGATATGCCCCTCAGTTTTTACCGGAAACATATTGTAACTATGGCAGCATGACTAACAGCTTTTGTGGAGTTATATAGCACACTTTTGTATACCGAAGTAACATTACAGAAATACAGTGTCCTACATATCGTCTCCTATTGGGTATAGCTGTTTTATTTATAACACCAACGGGGCATGTTATTTATGTCAGGCTATTTTCTCTCAGTAATATTCTGGTAACACTCATTTCTGTGGATGGTAACTCACAAAATAAATACAACGTGGTGATCTCAGGGGATTTATTCTTTGGGTCATTTTACTTCGTACTCTTCTGATATTGTGATTAAGGAGATAACCCAGAGAAAGGTGAACACTATTTTGAATTCTAGAAATTATGGATCACCTGAAGTTTTGTTGCGTAGCATAGCAACGTTGAGAATCTGTTTGGGAAATAATAATAGGTACTGCCTTTGACATTCCCACTGTGATGCCTATTTCATAGGCACCGCCCTGGGAACGTTAAAGAACTGCCCGCCAGACCAGGAGAAAACTCCTGTTCTGTCGGGCGATTCCTACACAGGTTTGGTGGTGCGGGTGCGGGGCTCTCCTGTTCCCATACCACCAAACTCATAATAAGGCCATAAGCAATGACTGTGTTTTGATGATAGAAATTCCCAAGACGTGTTCCACGCAGGATCTAACAGTGTCCATAGGAGAAGGGTGCCAACAAATGTTTGACCGTCATGGGGTACTCAAAATGACTTCATATGTAGTAACAGCAAATTTGTGTTTTGTAAATATGCATCTTCGCCTTAAAGTAATGCAAACATTTGTATTCATTCTTTGAGAAAGGAAATAAGGGCCTTATGTATCATTATTTCAAGTAGCGATTACCTAATTGCGATTTTCTCTGAATTGCAATTTGGTAATCGCTACTACTAATGTATGAAACTCCTTTGAGTTTCATTAGCGATTCCTAATGGGTCCCGAATAGGCCTACCTCATGCATATTAATGAGGTAGGACGCAATTTGCGATTTCTTAGGAATCTATGCCATCACAGGGATGGTGGCCTGCTGAGGTCAGTAGACCACCATGTCTTTCATCGCTTTTAAATAAAGCATTTTTTTTTTTTTTTTTTAAACGCAGCCCGTTTTTAAGGAAAACGGGATGCATTTAAAAAGAAAAAATTAAACTTTGCAATTTCATTTTTTATGAGCAGGCAGTGGTCCTTAAAAATATTTTTTTTCCATTCTCAAAGGAGAAGGGGTTCCCTGGGGACTCCTTCCCAGTTGCGAATGGATTACCACCTCCTTCAAGGAGTCAGTAAAATATGAATGTTTTGTGACCATAATTCAGTCGCAAAACATTCATACATCCCATTCAGATTTGGTATTTGAAAGGAACGTCCTAAACACGCCCCTTCCAAATACCGAATTGCAAACACAAATTGCGATTCGGTAACGTGTTACCGAATTGCAATTTGTGTTTAATAGATATGTAAAAGCATTTTTGCGGTTGGAAACGGACTGATTAGCTGTTTCCGACCGCAAAAATACTTAATACATGTGGCCCTGAGTGACTTGTTTTGCAAATTAGAACTCTGGGTGTCTTGGTAATTAAAGAAAAGGGAATGGGTGAGCACTATGTAAGTGGACTTTCATTGGTGTATACGTCGTAGCTACTAGGATCCAATAAGTGATTTGTATGCCTTGGGATACCATGTTTCGCTAAACTCGTGTTTCACCGACAGAAATGTTAATCTTTGCTGAGTCAGTTGGACTCCACAAACTGTATGTTTAAGTGAACTCTTGTAACATTAGTGTGTTACTATTATCAGTCAAATATATTTATCCGTTCAATTTAACTGTCGGAGTTTGAGCTATGTAGAAACAAGATGGCATGTGATGGAGAGGTCAACATTATCTAGAATTATAAACTGTACTTTACATTTTAATTTGGAGATGTCATGAAGTTGCATGACTTTTTAAAATACAATATGTGTGCTTAAGAAGGAGACAATGTTGGTTGGTAGTAATAATTTTCTAACTTTGTGCCAAAGAGAGAGCCTGATCGCTATTAAAAAGATAGAATTGAAGAATGGTGTTTT
The DNA here is from genome assembly GCA_963921515.1 of Calotriton arnoldi. Lineage (NCBI taxonomy): Eukaryota > Metazoa > Chordata > Amphibia > Caudata > Salamandridae > Calotriton > Calotriton arnoldi. The sequence goes on along the minus strand of CAWUFW010008137.1, from coordinate 899,260 downwards.
ACAATTTGCAGGGGCTTCCTCATCTGAATACTTTGTGACAATTGATGTTCTGGGAATTCGGGCAATTTCCATTGCAGGCAGTCCCTTTTCAGGGAGTCCCTTTTTACAACATTCCATATACAGAATAATTCATATTTTTATTATCTAAATATGAATTATTGACTTAAACCTACTGAGCAAGAAACATGATACTTCACAACATTGACTTTAAATATGTGTGAGTGTGTGCGCGCTCCACAGCCTAAATATGAATTATGAACTCCTCTATTCACAGGAACCTGGTGGACTATTTACTCCATAGTTTTACTCAATTTGCCGTGCACTTCTAATTTGCAGCTTTGAGGAAAGTGTAGACATGCACAGTAATCAGTTGCCACATATTTCTGACATTAATGCAGATTTGAATAAACAAAGATCCCACATCTAAAATAATGCTTAAGGATGCTATCAGCTAAGAGGTGGTCAAGAAAACATGAAAATACTGTACAAATTGTTTCATAATATTATTAGAGGGAGCTTTTCCTCAATTCTACATTGAAATCCAAAACCCAGTCATAATACATCAAGGTAGCATTATTACCGCATTAGAGTATCAACCCTGGATTTTGCACTACCACTAACATAAGGTCAACTCAAGAGAAGACCAAACCTTCAGATATTTCAAAGTCTTCTCCATAGACAACCTAATACTTGAACTGATCCCTCACTCTATCTACACTGTGTGTGATGCCAACAACCTCTAAACCACTTCAATACTTTTTTTGAAAAGTGTGTGAACATCCGCATCACACAAGTGTAAGCCAAAGCATTCAGCACCCTAAGGAGCCTGCTGATGATAGACAACCCATCCCCAGACAGGAAAGAAAATAGAAGAAAAACAGAATTCCTAATGATCTTATGATACTGTCCAAAAACACATAGGTAGCTTGTTAAAATAAAGTAATATGCCAACACAATCAATTAATTCACCATTTCCCTGCCAGACCCACGTATTCCTCACTCCATAGGAAAGTGCAATGCCATCAATGCTTCTGTGGAAAATTATAATAGATCAGACAGCACATCAACAATGCCATCTTCATCTCTTGCCCCCTTCCCATAGAATCCTCCAATGGTCATCCTTCAATGCACTATAACTTGCAGATATCGCCGACATACGCCACTTTCTCAAAGCCACTTCTTATGAAGATTTGGTCTTACCAGTGATTAATTTGAGCCAGTGGTTTCTGGTGCTCGGCACCGAGACTTAATTGTCAACACCAGCGGTTGTGACAGTCTGCCACAAGGTGGTGTTGTCTAGCTAATTTAGAGATGACAAAACAACAAGTAATTATTAATTCAATATACATTAAAAATTACTATTACCTGCAGCCCAAGCCATTCTTATATTTTTGTGGACCTGAAAATTGTCACACTTGTAGGAGAGTGATGGTTAGTAGTTCTGTTGTTACTGTCATTGGCAGCATGGCAGGGGAAATGTGTGGTGCAAGCTGCAGTGGCCTCCTGACGAGAGCCATGGCACTTATTTGTTTTATGAATTAAGCATTGAGTCTTACTATCTGCCTTCATCAAAGCTCTCTCCTGGGATGCTCTCTCGTCCCTACTCACCATTGTCAATGCCTCCCTCACTCAAGGCATCTTCCTAGAAACCTTTAAGGCAGGCCAGATCTCCTTACTCCTAAATAAACCTACACTAGTACCTGATGGCCTCACCAACAACTATCCCCTCACTCACCTGACATTCATTAGCAAGATCAGTTCCAAGAACATTTTAATGCTTTCTAGCTCCTATATGACTACCAGTCTGGATTCAAATCACACTTCAGCACCAAGACTTCTACCTTACATAAAGACCCTACCCTCCAGACCACATATGAAGATTACTGCCTTCCTCCTGGTATTGCTAGACCAATCAGCTGTCTGTGGCACCATCGACCATCCAACCCTCATACACACCCTGGTGTATGTCATTGGATTCACCTGCAATTTCCTTCTATGTTTCTCCTCCTACCTTTCCATCTGACACCAGTTTGTTCACATTGGCACATCCAGGTCTTAAAATATCCTTATCACCTACAGAGTCCCCTAGGGTTCCCTTCTTTCACCTGGTCATCTTCAACCTCTACATGGAGCTACTTGGTGCTCTACTCACAACAAGAGCATCAAGAATCACAAATATGCCAATGATACATAACTCTATATGAAAGTCTTCTCTGCTTCAGCAAACCAAAGCCTGAAACACTGCCTGCACATAATACACCCCTGGATGTCCAATGCTTACCCTAAGCTCAACCCAACCAAGACTCAATGCCTGTTATTTGCCAAGAGAAGCAAACAAGAAACAGTATAAACTTGACTTAATGAACTGAGCCTTGACATTGTCAAACCCTAACTTTCACTGAAGGCCAAGTCACTTGGATACACCATGGACACCAAACTTACTCTCAAGAGACATATTGCTAAAAAACCAAGATGGCCAGAACGTGACTTTAGAACTAGAGTAGTCTTGCATCTGGCTGATGGCAAACGCTGGACCATGGCCTCTAGGACTCTACTCAGACACCAATTAAGGGGATCCTACACACAGCAGCAAGTTTCATCCAGGGTTTAATGAAATACAACCACATCACCCCCATCCTGATGCACTTCAATTGGCTCCTCTTGCCAGCCCGCCCCATCTCCAAAAGCAGCTGCATCATTTACAAAGGAATCCCAGCCAGCACTCCTGCATATCTTGCAGAGCAACTCACCATCTCTTGTGGTTCTCAGCACACTAGCAGCCAGGAAACCATTAGAGTGCAGACTAAGAAATATAAAAAGAAAAACCAAATCAGCAGGCCTGTACCATCTATGCACCCATTATGCTATCCACTGCAATGGTACACTGTAAAGCATGTCTCCAGGCCCACCATTGTAGCTTGGCTAGGCAGTTTTAAGACTAAGCCTTCCTTTTAAATATTAACAAGCCACCACTAATTAGGCCTTACTCCCCATGGGGCAGGGCACATGGCATTTAAAAGTAAAACTTGTAAAAGTTTAATGTCAAACATATCCTTACAATGACTAGCACCCCGAAGTTGGAAGCTGGAAAAAAGTTATCAGTCAAGTATAGCTTCATTTCAGTGACAAAGTGTGCATGGCATACCCGTCACAGGTACTCAGAATACAAGCAACCTAGGAAGTTTTTTTTGCATACTTTAATGTGTCATCCTAAGTGGGATGGGTCTGTCAAGATATTGGTCCTGTGCACACTGTGTCACTGCAACTTAGCTATGCCTGGCTGATGAGCCCTAACTAGGGCAAACCAGGCCTGGTTTGCTTGTGTTCTGGTTCAGGTAGGACCTGGCCTGGCAGTTTGGGCTGCACTGCTCCCACTGGAGCAGGGTCAAGACTGATTTACGTATGGCTGGGTCTAAACTGAGGTGGCATGGTGTGCAAAATAACAATGGACTGGGATGCCGCTCTGAGTAATAACCAGTGGCTGAGATTAATTCTAGCATTCCATTTATCACTTTTTTGTATAATTTGGGGTTTTTCACATGACACTTGGGGCTCACTTTAAAGAGGCCTGCACTATCACAGGCAAACGTTAGCTGACATTTTGGACAGTGCCCTTATTTTGCAGCCCCAGCTATACAGGCCCCAGTCATAGAGGGCCTCCTATTGACAATATAGTGTGCCTCGGTGGGCCTCTTATTGACATTACAGTGTCAAAGCCTATTTGACAGGTCTTCTGGGTTTACATATAACATTTAGGGCGTACTTCAGAGGTGGGAAACAGAATGTCGAAACAATTTGTATCCACTGTCTGCTTGTTGAAAATCCAGCTTTGTACTACCAGATTTGGGCCTCTAAGTTTGTTGGGGGTACAGAGGTTGCCTGAAACTAGACTTTAGTGTTAGATATCGGAGTACACTAAGATTGCCATACTACACTCCCTACACACTACCAGACCTCCGCTCCTAAGTTTAGTATGTCCAAAGTCTTCAGCCTTCCTAAAAATGTCCTAAATGGGTAGGGTTAGCCCGGGAACCTTTACTCCTTTGGTTAGGGCATTCCCAGGGTTATTCCCACCAACGTAATCATGCCAGACATAAATGTGGAATCTCCAGACACCCAATTCAGAAAACTATTGCATTTGAGGAAGAGCAGAAGAGGACTGAACCTGCTGTCTGCAACCTGAGAAAAACTCTGCCTCTCTCTTGTACCCAGGACAAAGAAGTGCACTCTAAGAGTCATAAGGCTGACCTCCTGTCCAATCTACAGGGATACAATGAGCTCTAAGGGGCCTTTCCTGCAACTGCCCATCTTATCAGTGGCACCTAGACTTGACTCTGCCTGCCACCCCGTGAGTCTCTAAGTCCCTCCCTTGATGTCCTTCTGGACTTTGAAGTGCACTACTGTGGTGGATTGGGTCTTAAAGTACTGAAGTCAGAAGGTAAAATCTTTGACCTGGATGAATCTGGCCAATGTATCTGACCCATGCTCCATCACTGTCAGTGTCAAATTGCACCTAGGTCCTATTCTACAGTGACCATTGAATTTTATAGCCACTTTGTGCTTCTTGGTGCTATTTCTAAATAAAATAAATAAAAAATCATCTCCGGTTCCCTGTGTTGGATTTTTGTTATTTTAGTGTAATTTTGTGTTTTTAATTTTGCTCTATTTTTCTGATTTCTTTGGGGCTTTTTATTGTTTTGCATTTTAACTTTAGTATGGTCTCAGTTCTGCAAAAATACTTTACACAGTGCCTCTAAGTTAAACCTGTCACCTCTGTGCCATGTCTTTCATGGATTTTAGATCAGGTAATATAGTGACTTTAATGGCTTCCCCTGATAAAGACTAGGATTATTACTTGAGGTGGGCTCTTAACCCCTCAACTATTAACCCAATTTCTTACAACACACCAATTTAAAGAACACTACCTCACACTGCATTAACAGTTCACAAACCAACTACCTCTACTATTACACATTATCTTTATGCTTGTAAAGTGCTCCACTACCTTTTTTGGTTAATTTCAGCTAGAAATAACACATAAATACACACAATACTACATAAGGCCCAAAATCATTATGGAAAACAAAGAGTCAAATGAATAACCTGAAGTTATCTTTATTCATAGCAGTCACATTGCATCCACAGAGATCACAGCCACACCCAGTGGAATTGTCAAGTACCTGGTGGCCCCATGTATTGTAATTTTAAGCACTCTTTATCATGGTCAAAGTGTATAAAGACCTCAATAACACTAATTCATCATAGAAGAAGAGCTTTAATTGGTTAACTTTCTTCAAAAACTAATGCAAATCATAAAAATAATGAGAAATTCAGAACACTGTATTTACACAGCAACAACAAACCCCTCTTCAGTGGGTCCACCCCTCCCTTATTAACCCAAAAATATTCAGCCAACTCATGTGCACAATCAATAACCAAACATGTCTACTCTATCATGTCTCCTAATGTAGCCTGCCTGAGCTACATTTACCTTTGGTTGAAGACACATTAAGTCTGATTAAACAGGTACTTGGTTGACGTTTTGGTAAATGGGGGTGAGCAGAACCACCTTAGCATTTTTATGACATTGTGTTAGGCAAATGCTCCAAATTTGCCTCTTTAATCTGGCAATTAAAGCTTTAACTCAGGGACACACTACAGCTAAGTGAAGTTTGCTAAATGGGTCCCTTCCATACACTGAATCACCAGATCATCAAAGCTTAAAAATCTAAATGAGCAGTAGGTAACAAATTTGTAGAGTGCGTTAAAGTTGAATCCTATTACAAGACCATGAGGCTCCTATTATGCTATCTCTTCTTGCCTTTATTAGAACAGCAGCAAGAAAACCTACAACTCCCAGCATGCTTAAAGTAAAAACTACAGAATGCTGTCATAAAAGATGAAATAACCAACCAACACCAGGTAGACCTATGAGTAGCTTGACTGGGAGCAACAAGCCCTCTTTTCTTGCTGCTCGCAGTCAAGATAAGTATCTTAACGAATTTATCTCCTCATATATGTTTTATACTGTTTGGAGGTATTTAATATTGGTTTTCCTGAGACTGTATTTCAATGTATTATTTAATCGTGTTTTTGGTTCACGTGGTTTTGTCGTTACCTTTCTCTGCCCCAATGTTTCTCTTCGATGACCATTGGTCTTTTTGTTGCTGAGGGCGGTGGCGGTTTAGCACTTCGCGGTGCGGCACGCACCTTTGGGCTTTGCCGTTTGTGCCGAAGGTTGCGGGCTGTGCCTTATTCCTCGATCTTAATGGTTCAGGCGGTTTTCTCCAACTACGCGTCCATCTACCATTCTGCCTGCCTCTTTGTGTCAATGGCCCGCCCCTCTCAGTTGACACACTTTCAGACCCGCCACTGTCACGCCCTCGACCGGAGTTGTTCAGTGGCCGCGTAGGGGTTAAAGTTGCCTTTTCTGTCAATTTCTTGGTTTCATTCCCCTTGGCCTGGGTATTTAAAGCAGTAGTGCCCCATTTATTGTTATATATTTAACAGTGCCTAATTTTATAATGGAAATGTATTCTGAAGATGAAGAGGCACAAAATTTCAAAGGTAATTTGAATTGATTTATTAAAGACTCAGTTCAGCAAGCTGTTTCTGATTCTATGTCTAATATTTCCAAATCTTTGAAAGCCTCTATGAAAAAATTTGGGCCAGTAATTCTGAAGAGGGCAATGCCAAAAAAGTAAAAAAACGTTTGTCTGAATTTAAAACCTCAGGTAAAGACTCTCCTTTTAATAAATCCCTGTCTGAGGAAATTAGCACTTCGATGAAGACAAAGTTACCAATTAAGGTTGTCCAATTACGAGATACAGATGATGATATGGGTGACACAGATGAAAAGGATGATCCAGACATAATGATCTGGGCTGGGCCTGCGGAGAAGAGGCGTAAAACTTCTCTTAACGTACTGGGAGAGTCATCAAAATCTGATAACAATGTTAGATCCTGCACCTATCTGTCACCCTAATTTCACAGAGTGGTCTCCTTATGAGCATGTATCTCTTTATGTTTACAACAAACTTCGACAACCCTTGTATAAGCTTTCCCACAGTCGACTTCGTTCCGAATGCCCTCGTCCTTCCCTGCCTAATAATATTCCAGCTACTCCCATCATTGATCCAAATATGCCTTTATTTTTCACAAAACTTGGAAAGGATCCTAAAAAGGGAGTGGACAGAGCCTGGACCAATTGTCAGTACAGATTGTTAGATCTCACAGGTCCTTTTATCAGGATTTTGGTCTTGGTGGAGGAAGCCAGGATTGAAGGCACCAAAGTGGATCCGGTTACTTTGACTAAAGAGCATTCTGTTTATGAGGTAATGTCAATTCAGCCATGACCCAAGAAAGACGCAAGAGCTTGCTTCTGAAAATTGACCCCAAACTGAGTAATCTGGCAAAGAAGCGGGCCAAGACGCTAATGGCTTGCTTTGCGGTGATTCCTTTATTAAGGAACTCATAAAAATGTGGCAACTTTTAATTCAATTTATAAAGCTCAATCTTTTTTGCAAATAATTGTTAGTAATCAGGTTTTTGGCAGGGCCGGAATAGGCAGAAGCCGCTTTGCCGGCCACAATACCTCAAGGGGTGTATTTAATCAAACCAGAGGATCCTTTGGATGGCAACAGGACTACAAACCTCAGTTTTATCCACAGAAGAACAGGGGTTTCTGACAACCTGGTTTCAGAAACAGAGGATATCAAAGCTCAGGTAAGCGTCCTTGTTTCTGGCCATCCTCTAGTAGGAGGACATTTAAGCTTGTTTTCCCCTGCGTTGAACATGTTGACCTCAGATCCATGGGTTCTTCAGACAGTACAAGGGTATTGTATAGAGATTTTTGCAACTCCGGTTTAAGATCAGATTCCTTTACCCCTTGCCTTTTCAGAGGAGCAGGAAAATGTGTTGTCTAAAGATATTCAATCCCTCCTTCAAAACAAGCGATAAGAGGTTTCTCATCTTAATCCTTCAGGTTTTGTCAGCACAAAGTTCTTGGTCCAGAAGAAGAACAAAACATTTTGACCAGTGATAAATCTTAGGGCTTTCAACAATTATGTTGTTTATCATCATTTCAAGATGGAGACAATCCTCCATCTCAGAGAAACTTTGCTGGAAAAGGATCGTATGGTCTGCCTGGATCTCCAGAATGCGTATCTCTCAAGACCAATTCACCATTCATTGAGGAAGTTACTTCAGTTCCAATGAAAAAACTCAGTTTATCAATTCAAAAGCCTCGCCTTTGGACTTTCTTCAGCTGTTTGGTGTTTTCTCCAAGGTTCTGAAGCCAGTCATAACTCACATGAGAGCTCAGGGCATAAGGTTTATAGCTTATCTAGGTGACTTTCTCCTTTTACATCAGGACAGAGAGTTGCTATTAACGCATCTAACAAATTTCATATCTCTTCTCCAAAGTCTGGGTTTTCTTATCAACAGAGACAAGTCAATATTTTAACGGACTCGTCAGTTGAAATTTTTGGGTTTCATTGTAGATTCGGACAGGTCAATTCTTCAGCTTCCAACAGACCAGATTTCTCATATAAAAAAGAGATTAGTCAGGTGTTGGTACAGTCCAATCTGACACTTAAGCTACTAGCGCGTGTAGTAGGTCTTTTGGCATCTTCGATTCAAGCCATTTATCCAGGTCCCCTACATTATCGGGCGTTGCAAAGACTAAAGATTCACCATCTTTGAGAAGGCCTCAACTACGGAGACATCATTCCTTTAGATCAGGAATCTCGGGCAGAACTCCAGTGGTGGTTAGATCATCTAGAAGCTTGGAATGGAAGAGCAATTTTCTTTACAGCACCAGATCTAGTATTAAAATCCGATGCAAGTCAGATTGGTTCGGGCGCAAGATGTGGTCAGTTCTCGACTGGAGTCACATGGTCAAAAGAGTAGTCGTCACTGCACATCAGTTGTTTAGAGATGCTTGCAGGTTCCTTTGCGATCCCAACCTTTGCCAAAAACAAGATAAGCTGCTCCATTCTTCTTCAAATGGACAACCTATCAGCAGTTCGATATATAAATCATCTGGGAGGTACAAGGTCAAAACCTTTGGCCGAGTTAGCCAAGGATTTTGGGGAGTTCTGGCTGCAGAGAAAGATTTCTGCCCAAGCAGAATATATCTGTCTAAAAGGAAGGAGGAGGGGGCTAGGAGCTGGATGAATGTCAAGTGACCGTGCTCCTGGTTTAAGGTAAATGCAAAACCTTGGGGTCACTGTTCCTAGTAAGGAAAGGAGAACTGGAGAAGGTTTCATGGATACACTGAATCAGTTTTATCTTTTTTCACCGTTATACACCCATCACCACCCCTCCTAGTCCTTACTTGCACACATCATACGCCAACAAAAACAAAAGATCTCTGCCAAAGTGACCCTTCGGGGGACCAATAGGGCATTGCAGCTCTGGCCTGCCGAGGAGCAATCGCCTTATGATGAAGCATGACATCCCTCGGGATGTGTGAGGGCAACATGGAACAGTCTTGTTGACTGCCACTCCACAAGTGCATCTAACCTTGAAAAAAACTTCTCCAGTTTGCGAATGCAAATCCAAGGGTGCCTGGGTGCCTAAGGCCCCCCTGAGGCACCCCCCAAAAAAGGTAAGTATGCACATGTGTAGCACACACATGCCCTAAGGGCATGTGTGCGCTACATAGCGCATTAAAAAAATGCATTTCTTTTGCATTTTCCAATGCATGCACAACTTACCATCAACTTGAATTTGAAGGTAATTAGCGTTTCCTAAATGCACAGTACCATTTAGGAAATGCTACATGCATCTCAATTAGGAAATTGCAAATTGCGATTCCCTAAATGCATTTGCAATTTAGGTAATCGCAAAAAATTGTGATTACCTATTTTGCGAATGCAAAAAGGTACATGCATCGGAAAAGGTATTTTTCCAGTCGCAAACGGGCCGATTCTGCGAATCGGCCCGTTTGCGACCAGTAAAATGCTTGATGCATGTGCCCCTATCCCCTAATCAAAGAGTGTAAATTGCTACATATCCTGACCACATGATGTAAATTCATCTCTGCCTTTGGTTGTTTTGTATGCAGCATCTCCCATCCCCTCGCAGCCATGATTAATGAATGTGTGAAGAAAACAGCAGTATTTACATACAACTCAACTTCCCAAGAGCAGATGGAAGGAAACCTTGCTGTCTTTAATCTTGCCAAATTCCCGCATTTATGCTGATTTTCAAATTCATTCTAATTAGCAGAATTTTGTTTTCTGTGATATTCAAGCAAAAATATTCAGTCCCGTTAAATATTTGCACAGCTACTTCATTAGAGCCAATATTATCAATGTGAAGATTATCAAACTGCACTGAACTTAAGAGGAAAATATTTTCGTAAATTGAACAAACATACTCATCACTCTCATGAGGACGTTTTCTTTCAAGAAGCTAATGTTTACAAATTGGGGAAAGCTTTACAATCCTTGCTATGGCAAGTTGAGGGTAATAAGCCCCTTCCCAAATGTTGTTTTGAGGTCTTTACGAGAGGGGTAAAGCAAAAGCTAGATTATATTTTGTGAGTTTGGATAACAAAGAAAGATCCAAGGTCTCCCAAAATCTGTGACCCACAAAACATTGTGTATGTTGGGGGCAGTTATGGTGAATCTGGAGAGTGGGTAATTGGTGCTGTTGCTATGGCCTCCTATCAAATTGCTATCTTTGGAGATTTTAGTTTTTATGTTGGATTCAATGACAATTCTAATTGCTCTAGGTCAGGCTTCTCCAAAGAGTAGCTTGTGAGCTATCAGTAGCTCTCCAGTTACCTGTGAGTAGTTCTCCTGTGTTTAGTCCAGCCATCTAAATTAGAAGCTGATTACAGATATACCAAAATTGAAACGTGTGTATTTTCTGAAAGGATAAGCTGATGCTTGAATTTCCAAAATCTATTTAAAACTGATATTTGAGTGATAAATCATGTGGCATTGGGGAGGTTTTTTTTACTCATTTTCTTACCTTGTTGCCAGGGCCATTTAAGATATTGCTCTTATGTATCACCACGTAAAGTCTTTACAAATTGATAAAGCCTTTTCTTTTTTAATGCGACAGCTGGCCACCCTGCCTGATGCACAGAGGTGATCACTGCGGTTAATTTGACAAAGTGTGGCTGCTAAAATAATCTTGTCTGATGTGGTCAGTGTTACAACACTAATGATATTAGTAGCTCAGGATGATTTTTATTGATCACAATTAGCTCTTTTTACAGAAATGGTTGGAGACCCCGGCTCAGGTTGGAGACCCTTCTGTAGGCGATCAAAGTACCTTTTAGCTCTGGGACTATGACATACTGTCTTAAGTGGCACACATTCTGCAGGCCATAGCCTTGATCCTATCTTCTTTGATATGATGTGATTCAGAACATGGTTTTCTCCCCAGCGAAATGGTCCCCTCACCACCTGATTATATTTGAGGGGCACATCTCATTAAGCCAGAAAATGCAGAAAGGGGATGCTCCAGAGAGAGCTTTTTTCAGGAAATGGAAGCAATACGACCACAGAGGTAGTCGAGGGCCTCTCAAACGTCTCTCTGAACACCAGTAATGACAATCTGCCACTCTGGCAGCTTACCAACAAACTGACCCAGACAGTAGAATGTTTTAACTCATGTATATCCAGGCCAGTGACTTCCTAGTCAGGAATCTATGCCAACATATGTTATACCCTTGAGTTGATACAGCTGCAACAGCTGGAAAGGCAAGTTAAGAGGTGCTAATGCAGCACTATTCACCAGAGGCTTTTAAAAGACAAATGAGGCACTGTTAAAATACACCTTCATGTGTCAAGTCTGCTTTCTGTGGTTCCATTTTCTCTTCTTCCACAAACTCAGCCAGGGATCTCATTATTGTAGTCAACATTTTTGTGAACCCAACTGCTTAAAAGCGACTCTTGGACACAAAAAGATCCTTTGTCATGACCTGGTGGATTTCTTTTATGATGAAGTTGAAAAGATCTATAACAACAACAGTGTTACTCAAGACAGGCACTATTTGATCAACATTTTGCCCAAATTAAAAGCGCCTAGCACAATATTCCAGCTCCCCATAGTGTCTGAATAAGCAGTCTTCGCTGCTCTGGTTAACCTCAAATCCCTGCTTTACTGCTATTTACAACACCTAGCCAAAACCCTTGCTGTCATCCTCTGCAACACATACATTTGTAACACTGATTTGCTAAACAATACATGAATACTATATCCAACACAAAAAAGCGCCATAACCTGGTTCTGGAGAAAGGAGCTTTATTTCTATTGGCACCGGCAACAACAATGGTGAGGCACCTGACGCGTTTCAGCGAATTGCCTTCCTCAGAGGTGCATCACATGTGCAGTGTCCCAGGTGTGGTTATTGATGGTGAAATCACCTACCTGACTGCTGCCGTACTACAAATCCCAAGATTCATCAGGAGCCTCAGTGTAATACCCGTGCAGTCATGATGATGTTTGGCCACACTGTCGGCTCCAGCGTGATGTTACAGGTAAGTACGGTTCCTAGGCATACACTGGTGCACACAAGTTCTTTGTTGTAGCCCCACAATGTCCATAAGGCGCTGTGTCCAGAACCCGCCAAGCAGAGGCATCAGCCTCCCTCGGCTCCCTTTCTCGCCTCTCACTGCAAAAATATATATATATATATATTTCAACCGCAAAAAGTCTCCTTCCGTATTGCTGGGACCCGTGGAGAGTGGCGTGCACACCGGCGGAGTACCGGTAATCGATCACAAAAAACCAAGAATCAGCGCGCTCTCAGGAAAAAAGGGATCCGTTCTCGTAGGTTCAACACCAAGTGTTTATTCACAAAATAAACACTTGGTGTTGAACCTACGAGAACGGATCCCTTTTTTCCTGAGAGCGCGCTGATTCTTGGTTGTTTGTTATATATATATCCCAACAATCTGTTATGCACAAACGAAGCCGAGCCCAATTCCTTATCACAATGTTTTTTAAATTAATTCATGTAGCAAACAACGCCCGATGCATTTCGGAGCAGCCGCTCCTTGGTCACGGGTCAAGTTACGTTTGTATTCACCTAATACATATAGTGCACATAAATCACAAAATAAAGGTAGGACTAATATATCACATCAAAGACTTCATAAAACGGCATCCATTTTGGAGTGGTAACTTGTTTGCATAGAATATTTCAAACCACAATGTCTAGGTACGTTATGCAACATACTAACTGAATCAATAACAGATTTGTATGCAAATCATGGTTTTCTCGTGTCGCTGTTCCACCATACCATTTTACAGCCATAACTGACATAATTCATAGCACAGTGGGCTAATGTCAATTTGAACATTCCAATTCCGCCTCAATGGCCCAGTTATACCATTTTAACACATTGTCATATTGCTCCGAAACGCATCGGGCGTTGTTTGCTACATGAATTAATTAAAAAACCACGCTGATAAGGAATTGGGCTCGGCTTCGTTTTGTTCGTGCATAATGGATTGTTGGGATTTTAGAAGTTCGCGACCTTGCCGTGAGCCCGCCGCCCTATTGAAGCAGAGACATCCGCGAAAACAAGAAGGATAGATATATATATAGGTGTATATGATCACAACAAAGACAAAAGGGGAAAAGTAGCTAACAAACATAACAATAGAAATTAACAAAAGCTATGCGTAGAAGACTCCATACAGTGCTTAAACCAATAATGTATGATAGCGGTCTGATGTCTAATATATAGTATAATAGATGGGTAACAATGAGTTACAGGGATGTTTTCACCAAGGGTTCTGAGTGACCTGAAATTGACAAGGAGACCGAAACTCGAGTTGTCTATAATGTCACTCAGGACCTCGAGGTGAAAAACATCCATGTAATTAACTTTTTCACATCTATAATTTTATGTTATGTATGTCCCCCAAATCATCTGCCCCTGCTTTCAACTGCTGCGCAGGCACAGAGTAATGGGGGAGCCATACACATAGCCGCTCCTCCCTAGCCCAATTGAGAAAAAAATACTGTACCTGCCATCCTTAACTAACCCCCACCATCGTTCCTGCCACCTTTCCCCCTTCTACAGCTGTGCTTTCTGCTTACGGCTAAAGAAGAGAAGCAGTGCTGCACTGACGGGCTCTCAGAGAGCCCATCAGCCTGACCTGGAAAGCCTTTATGATGTGGCTGCAGTGGTTAAAGAGTTTTGTTATCAACTGTTGCTATGTCGTAGCAGTGAATTAACATATTTAGACTCTGGTGTACTCAATAGAGGCTTCCTACGCAAGCCATTCATGACAGTTGTATTCTTATCCATCTAAACAATTCGTTCTAGTAGGAGAGATACATTGCATTTAATGACTGATAGCAGAACCAGAGTCCAAGTTTCGGTCTCAAAGTGTCAAAAGTACATGACACTCTTCTCATTCCAAAATGGGATTCTTTAATCATTTAACTGTCCAAAGGTAAAAAAGACGAAAGACTCCCATCAAGTCCAAATAAGTAAGGTGAGGTTGGATACAATAATTTGAGAGACATATAAAAGCTTATGATTTCTCATTGCCCCTTAATAAATATTTGGCAGGCCTCCAAAGTAAGATGGCAGCAAACATCTGCAAACTTAGAGGAGACCAAAAATAGAGATCTTAATCTCTGGAGGCAAATGCTTAACATTGTCAGATGCAATATCGTTGTAATCCTTAAGCAACCTCCTCTCCCCATTCAGTTCTGGGAAGAATCTTAGATTTTGGCTAGATCTATCTTTGCACACCCTAACTGTTAAAACATGGACTACTTGCCTTGTCCTGATAAGGACTTTGAATGAAATGCTCCCATTTCTCTCAAAGGACAACTGGGCTATGTTCCCCAGTAACACCATCCTCCATCACTTAGATTATGGTAAAACCTACTAACTAGGCCAGCCAGAATACCACATTGCTATTTTGCAGCACATTCAAAATATAATTGTTTGGCTCGCTTCATGATTACGTAAATTTAATCATGTATACGAAGCATTGCCCTCCCTCCACTGGCTTCTGCTGAAACAAAGAATTCAGTACAAGGTACTCTGATTGAGCTATCAACGTACTACAATACCAGCACAAAATAGTTAACATCTCTGGTCACTCAGGGGCCAATTCACAAAGGGCCTCCACACTCGTGGCATAGAGCCCTCACTTGTGGTGGAGGCCCTGCACTGGTGGTTCTGCCATGAGCGCGGGGCCCCTGCCAAAATATGGGCCCTTCTGCCACACCTTTGTGAATCGGCCCCTATGTAGGCACCTGCCAGAAACCAGAGGTCTAGATCTTTGATGCTCCTTAAGGTGCCTCTCTACCAGCTGGAGCGTGTGAGAGGCAGATCTGTCAGGGTACTGGGCCCATCGTCTTGGAATAACGTGCCTTTGAAACCGTACAAATCAATTTCTATTTTAGGTTTAATAAACAACTGAAAACACTTCTGTTCTGCTAACTTGCTGTTTTCTCTCTTTCCCCAGTTAGTCCTTGGCTATCCTAGCCCAAGAATTGCCACTTTACATTAGAAATAAATACATGAATAAATATTTAAACATTCATATGCACTGTTCCAGAAGGTATATAAAGAACCATTCAGGGTTACAGCATGTGTGCTTTTTCCCTTAAACCAGCAATGTAAAATTGGTTACACCTAATTAGCTTCTTTAACTTGCCAGTAAGGCCATAGATATTTGCCAGGGCCACCGCAGCGATTTTTGCATAATTATAGATTTGCTGCATTTGCCACTGTAATCCCGCGCCGTGTCCGAGCGGGGATTCCAACATGGCGACGTAGCCGCAGCGCGAGGAGAGAGGGAGCAGCACTCTAGTGGCCAAGGACAGAATGACGCAGGCACGTTGTAAGGAGGATCGGAAAGAGGAGGAGAGGAAGTCGGAAGAAGGGGACAAGTACGCGAGAGACCACGAGGAGGCAGAGAACAGAAAGGAGGCAGAAGGAGGGAGACTGCCAACGCAGCAGAAGACAGGAGTCCTGCAGAAGCAGAACAAGAACCCAGGAGAAGGTACCCCAGCTGAGAGCAGAGAAATACCGCCAAGAGGCACTGCGCTCCAGTCAAACCGGCCCGGAGAAGAGCAGGGCGGTGTGACTTCCACGGCCACGACCCCGGAGGGCCGTGGCTTCACGCAAATATCATTTTCACAGGTCTTTTCACTCATCAGGTGGAGGAATAGGCACAAATAGGATTCTTCCCTAGGCAAAGGTGTCAGGAGCATGCCACACACAAAGGACGCATGAGAAACACATGGGTGACGGTGAAGGGTGAGAGTGAGCGTGCTTGAGTCACGAGACGCCTGACCTTATGTTATATTTGTTTTATTTTTGAGGGACATACGCCACGTCGCTTCTCCCTCCGGGACCAAGAGCAGCCGAAGACTGGGCACGCAGGAAAAGGACATACCCCGGTGTACAGTGGGGAAACTGACACCAGTAGGATTGTAATTGGACTCCTTTCATTTGGAAAAGACAGCCAAACTGCTCCCCTTGATACAAAAGGGAAAATCTTTTCCCAAAGATTGCCTTATTTTTCCTTGACGCTCAAACTATTAAAATATATCATAGACCGTCCTACGCCTGAGTGTCTTAGATCCCAGAGTGACACAAGTGGTGTCAGAAGTGGGATTTCGTTCATTTAAGCTACCTTGACCCAACCCATTACCATGGAGGCTATGGTCACTCAGCTAGCTGAGGGTCAATGACATTTACAATTAGTGATAGAGCAACAGAATCAGGCTGCTCAGAAAGAGTGAGGCATTTCAGACAGCCCTTAAAGAACAGGCAATCATCCCGATGACCAATCAAAAGGTACAAGATACCGCTATCTTGCGTTTGACCTATGCCATTTCCACATCCCGAGTTCACCCAAATATCCACAGTTCCGTACTACAGAAATTTCAGGACGGAGATGACCCTGACTATTTTTTCATAAACTTTGAGAGGGTAGTGATGACTGATACGTGGCCTCAAGAAAGATGGGGACAGTATACAGCCCCCCTCCTGTCAGGCGAACTGCAGGCCGCATATCAGGCCGCGAACCCCGCGGGACTCACTCCCTACCCTGAGATTAAGAAAACTATACTGGAGAGACTAGGACATAACACGGAATATTATAGGACTAAATTCCGTAAGAAAAAGTGGACAGCGGGCGACAATCCCAGGGCTCTCTATGATTGCATCAGAGATCTGGGCGAGAGGTGGTTACAACCCAATGCTGCTCCGATAGAAGAGATAGTGGACAAGGTGTATCTAGAACAATATTTGGAGGCTTTACCCAGCAATACGCGTACTTGGATATAACAACATCCCCACTTAACGGTGTCCACGGCAGTAGAGTTGGCATGTGCCTACCATAGGTTCCCGGAATTTAGAGTACAACCCCTAAAAGTCCCGACAACTCCACAGAAGTCTTACTCCTGGGCGGCGGAACCCCGAGCCTCAGGAGGAAGTAGACCCATGGTTAGACCTCCTTTGACTCCGTTCCCCATGCAGGCCGGTCCTCAATGCTTTAGATGTTCAGAGTGGGGACACCTTACTAGAAATTGCCTGGTTAAGGGAGATGGAGTAGAGTCCATGGAAGTGGGGTGGTCACGGGGTAGAATATTAACTACAGGGGGAACCCCAGAAAGATACCGTATCACCATCCGTCTGAATGGTAGGACCATGGAAGCATTATTAGATACAGGATGTCATCACACAATGGTCTCCCGAGAGCTGATACCTCTTAGTCAGATATCTGAGGAGGCCCAGGTACAAGTGTCATGTGTACATGGAGACGTACGGTTATACCCTTTAGCGGAGGTCCTAATTGAGATAGAAGGAGACACGCAAGTCCGACAAGTAGGGGTAGTACCGGATCTAACGGAAAAAATCCTTTTGGGTACAGTCTTGCCCCGATTTGATGAATTTCTATTAAAGATAACCAAATGAAGCCCTGAATCCGACTGGTTACATGAAGCTCCCTTCTCTGATTCAGACATAGTAAGGGGAGAGCCAAAAACACCCAAAACACGGTCGGAGAAAAGAAAAGAAAGAGCGGTTTATAGGGCAGAGATACTGTCACCTGTTACCTGTCTCCTTTCCTCCCCAGATGACAGACAGCAACCGGTGAGGAGTTTTAGAGCAGCACAAAGAGACGACAGCACGTTGACACATGCATGGAATCAGGCACAAGATGAGGACCCTGATCAGGTAGGACCATACTTTTGTGTGAAACGGGGTTTGCTATACAGAATTAGCGGGGTACCTGACCAGGAGGTTGAACAACTACTAGTACCCCTAGCCTTCCGAGACCAAGCCCTTCACATAGCACACAGCCAGTCTGGGGGTGGACACTACAGGCAAGAACATACCCTCAAATATCTGCTAGAGAAGTTCCATTGGCCCGGGATATATAAGGAAGTTGCCAAGTTCTGTGGATCGTGTCCCAGGTGCCAGTTGATAAACCCGCCCACTGAAAGGAGAGTGCCTTTATGGCCTTTACCCATAATTGATGTACCCTTCAAGCGAGTCGGGATGGATCTGGTAGGTCCTCTCCTTTCTTCAACCAGAGGACACCAATATATCCTGGTGTTAGTAGACTACACCACTCGCTATCCTGAGGCTATACCTCTGACAAGTATGACCACTCTGATCTCTTTTTTCTTGAGAGTAGGATTCCCTACCGAGTTACTGACAGACCAGGGGACTCCCTTTATGTCCAGACTAATGAAGGAGATCTGTGCTCTCCTTGGGCCTAAGCAGATCCGGACAGCAGTGTATCATCCACAAACAGATGTACTGGTGGAGTGATACAACCGGACCATAAAAATGATCCTGAGGAAGTGTATTAGTGACTCTGGAAAAGACTGGGATCGTAAGCTACCACTGGTGTTGTTTGCGATTCGGATGCATGAACAAAAGTCTATGGGGTTCAGCCCTTTTGAGTTACTATTTGGGCGAAGACCCCGTACACTTCAAGAGATGGCCGCCGAACAGTGGACTGAGGATGAGGATGACGGGAGACCACTGTTAGGATACACAACCTCTCTAAAGAACACCCTATCTAGCCTATGGGAGGAAGTACATCAAAACATGGACAGAGCACAACAAAAACAGAAGGCCTACTATGACAAAGGTACGAGTCTGAGGGAATTGACAGTTGGAGACAAGGTATACATTCTTTTACCTTTCTCAGAAAAAAAGCTTCTAGCGACTTGGCAAGGTCCTTATCCGGTGGTGGAAAAAGTCACACCAGTTACCTATAGAGCGGCAGTACCCCGAGCCGGGTCAATGGGCCAGGTATATCATATCAACCTCCTAAAGAAATGGGAGGACCCAACCCCACAGCGAGGAGACTCCCCGGTGACTGTCAACCATGTCACTCTTACAAAGCAAATGGAAATTCCCCTCCAACCATTTAGAGAAACCTCAGAGGAGCGTCCCCGTACCGGAGAAGCGCTCACTCCAGATCAGAAACATCAGTTATATGGCTTATTGGACTGTTTTCCAGGCATAAGCTCCAGTAAACCAGGGCGAACTTCGTTGGTTGCTCATGACATCAAGACAGAGGCAGGGAAAGTGATAAAATTGAGACCTTATCACATTCCGGCAGCAAGAAGGCAAGCTGTAGAGCAGGAGGAAGAGGCAATGTTACAAGCTGGTATCATTGAGCCATCCAAAAGTAACTGGTGTTCCCCGGTGGTATTGGAACCCAAACCAGATGGAAGTCTCAGATTCTGCATTGACTTCCGCCAGTTAAATGCTCACTCTAAATTAGACAATTATCCAATGCCAAGAGAGGACGAACTGATAGAAAGGTTGGGGGAAGCAAAGGTGATGTCTACTATTGACCTCACAAAAGGATATTGGCAGATTCCCCTCCATCCTGCGGCTAGGGAGAAAACGGCTTTTTCTACACCCTCTGGTTTATACCAGTTCAAAGTTATGCCATTTGGACTACATGGGGCCCCGGCCACCTTTCAGAGGTTAATGGACGTACTACTGCGGGCTCATCAACAATATATAGTAGCTTATCTGGACGATAATGTTCTGTATAGCCCAGATTGGGAAACACACAAACAACACTTACACAGTATCTTTTCTTCACGTTACCAGGCAGGCTTTACTCTGAACCCCCAGAAAACGATCTTAGGCACCAAACATATAGAGTATCTAGGTTACTCCGTACAGGCAGGAACCCTACAGCCCCAGCATAACAAACGAGAGGCTATTCAGAAGATTCCGAGACCTACCACCAAAAAGGACGTACAAGCTTTTCTGGGGTTGGTAGGCTACTATAGGCGGTTTATTCCCCAATTTTCTAACATAGCCTGTCCACTGATGGATTTGTTAACGAATAAGCAACCCAACCACAGAATAGAATGGACTTCAGTTCACAAGGATAGTTTCCAGATGTTGAAAACACTGTTGTGTCAGGCTCCGGTTCTACTATGCTCCAACTTTGATAAACCTTTTGTGTTACAAACGGACGCGTCTGATAGAGGCTTAGGAGCTGTGTTGTCCCAACCTGACCCGAAGGGGGATCTGCGACCTGTTCTTTATTTGAGCTAAAAGTTGTTCCCACAGGAAGTACACTGCGCAACTATGGAAAAAGAATGTTTGGCAATCAAATGGGCCATGGAAGCTTTGCAGTACTATTTGTTAGGACGGACCTTCTTCCTAATAACTGATCATGCTCCTTTGACCTGGTTGGCCACCCATGAGGATACAAATCCTAAAGTACTTCGATGGTTCCTATCTCTACAGCCTTTCTCTTTTCAGGCCCTCCACGCTCCCGGAAAGCATCAAGGATAGTGGACTTCTTGTCAAGATGTCCCGTGTCAGAATGGCCTGAGCGTCCATACTTGGAGGGAAGGCAGTGTAATCCCGTGCCGTGTCTGAGCGGGGATTCCAACATGGCGCTGGAGCCGCGGCGCTAGGAGAGAGGGAGCAGGAGTGGCCAAGGACAGGATGACGCAGGCGCGCTGAAAGGAGGATCGGAAAGAGGAGGAGAGAACGCGGAAATCGGAAGAAGGGGACAAGGACGCGAGAGACCACGAGGAGGCAGAGAACAGAAAGGAGGCAGAAGGAGGGAGACTGCCAACGCAGCGGAGGACAGGAGTCCTGTAGAAGCAGAACGAGAACCCAGAAGAAGGTACCCCAGCTGAGAGCAGAGAAATACCACCAAGAGGCACTGCGCTCCAGTCAAACCGGCCTGGAGAAGAGCAGGGCGCTGTGACTCCCACGGCCACGACCCCAGAGGGACGAGGCTTCAGGCAAGTACCATTTTCACAGCTCTTTTCACTCACCAGGTGGAGGAATAGGCACAAATAGGATTCTTCCCTAGGCACAGGTGTCAGGAGCATGCCACACACAAAGGACGCATGAGAAACACCTGGGTGACGGTGAAGGGTGAGAGTGAGCGTGCTTGAGTCACGAGACGCCTGACCTTATGTTATATTTGTTTGTTTTTTGAGGGACATACGCCACGTCGCTTCTCCCTCCGGGACCAAGAGCAGCCGAAGACCGGGCATGCAGGAAAAGGACATACCCCGGTGTACAGTGGGGAAACTGACACCAGTAGGATTGTAATTGGACTCCTTTCATTTGGAAAAGACTGCCAAACTGCTCCCCTTGATACAAAAGGGAAAATATTTTCCCAAAGACTGCCTTATTTTTCCTTGACGCTCAAACTATTAAAATATATCATAGACCATCCTACGCCTTAGTGTCTTAGATCCCAGAGTGACCACAGCCACATAAGCCATCATCTGCCTCATAGTATGCAGATTTTAATAAAAAAAGTATTTCTAGCTCAAACGGTTCCAAAGTTACTAAAAATGCAGCGATGGATGCTGCAGCACTTTGGAAGGTCCTTTTCTAAACTTGCCTGCTCAGCTTTCTGTTGCTTGTTGCTATATTTGGATGTTAAATTGGTAATAAAGAGGTGCAACTAATGCCCAGACATTGTTACCTAGTTTACAAATGACAAAAAAAGAAGTACATTACAAAATGTTCTGCATAATTTGCCATTTCTTGCCGCATAATTTACTCAACCATGCCCCATAATTTGCCCTCTCTTGCAGCATAATTCCAGTGGCCCTGAAATTGGCACACCTAATGCACTGGTGGCGGGGAAGTTAAATGTCTTGCTGTGTCAACCTACTACATGAAGTAAATATTACATATATCACTTTAATGTGTGACTCAGGTACTTCTAAAGTGTGGATGATTGTTATAATTCAAACTCTAAGCACCTACCTAACATGAGCCATCTGGGAGGAACAGGAATAAATGGTATCTCAAAGGACTTAAGCAACTGCTTCTGTTTCACATGAAAATCTCAAAAGTGGAACCAAGTGACAGAGACCTTTTTACCCAAAGTGGTCTCTCTAGCATTTATCTCTGCTCATAGGAGAAGAGGGCGATGATCCCAGACCAGGGAAAACCAATGCCTTATTTCCATTGTGGTGGATCTTGGATGGGACTTGGATCTTCTGAGACGGAAACCTAACTTAAGCCATCTTGAATGAGGGATTCTATGAAGGTTTATTTTAGGTGAAAGAGAAAGTGCTGAAAAGGGAATTGAATTATAGTGGGGGATCTGCTGGGATTGGGCCCTTGGAATTCTCCACTCACTTACTAGTATACAGGAAAGGAATCACACTTCACCATCAGCTCAATAGAACTTTACAAGACCTGCAAGAACAATCTGAAGGAAGGAAGAACCCTATACTTGCTAAGGAAAGAAGCTGAAGAACTCCTGATCACTGCTGGCACACAGGGGCTTGGAATGCTCTCTAATGGCCAGTTAGCTGACCTCCTGTTCACTGTGACAGGGATACAAAAGGTAGAAATTGGTTCCATGCTTTTTAGATTCAGCTGGCAAGTTGTGAGCTGATTACACTGTAACCTGAGTGAGACCAGGAGTTAGGCAGATGCGGTATGCTGTCACAGATTTGGTGGATGGCTGGTCAACCCATATCACAAGTGCATTATAGACATTGGCACTTCTAATATGGTGGAAGGATAGCCGTCATGTTTTTATGGAGAAACGCGTCTGACAAACTCTATGTAATGTAATACTTTCCCTCCTGTAGCTTCATAAGTATTAGTCTTGTTAACCGATGATTGTATAGTGAGATAGGAAAAGGAAACTTGTTAGGTTCTTTCTGTAGGAAAGTAGAGAAGAGGCTACTTGAATCCCAATCTTGATACAATATTTGGGCCTGAGGACATGATAATAGAATGTCCAGAACTACAAGTCCAGGAGTCATGCCTTCAATGATACTGATGGCAAGTAAAAGCTTGGGCCCTGGTTTTGAGTTTGTCGGAGGAGTACATTAAAATCATCTATCCCACGTATTTGTTAGTACATTCTGAAAACACTCTTAGCAATTATTTATGTGGTGCAAGAGGAGGTTGGTAATATTCCCTAATGTTTCGTTGTTGGGCTGACACAATAAAATATTATGCTTCCCTCTAGGCTTCCAGAGAAATCTAGAATCAGGAGTATGTCCCTGTAATGACACCTCAAGACAGACCACGCTACATTTGACTTTTTGTGCGTTGTTTATCAAAAACTTCCAAAACTGTTTTTAATTCCTCTTATTAAATCTAGAAGTTTGATGCACTGCTCTTAAGCCTTTCATTTTTTAAAACAGCTAAAAAAAAAAAAAATTATACTCCAACTCTCTCTTTGCTCTAATACTATATTTTACCTGTTCCTTGACTTTTAGAATTGTGGTCATATTTTTGGCACCAGATCATTTTGCCTCCACCGCGTCTACGTTTTATCGATCTTTCATATGTGTAGATGATCCCATTTTGCAACCACTACTTTTATGGGACTAATTCCCAATTGCTTTGAAACATTTTTGAAGTAAATGTTTGGTATATTTGGCACAGCGGTATTCCCACTGCCAATTAAAGGAATTGTTCATATTTTTGAAATTGTTTGTTTATAGGATATTGTGTTTCTTTTGGTTCAATGACGCTGACCTAAAACTGTTTGCGAGAGGGAAATTAACAAACAAAGGTTGCTTACTTCTGTATTATTGATTAAAAATCACCACTTTTGTGGAAATGAAAGTATATTAACGAAATGAGCCTTTCATAACCTAATCATTTTGAATAAGCAATGTTGGCATGCATGTGAGGAGCTGTAATGGCACCTTCTAATGTTCTGGGATTTGGGCTGTGATTTCTGCAACACTGGAAGCTATAATCGTCATTTAGAATAATTCTTCCAGATGTTAGAGCGATGTGCTTGCTTTAGGCTAATATTATGCAAGCCATTCATAGTACGATATTTTTGTTCGAGGATATTAGATCAAGCATTATTAAAAAAACAATTCTATGCATACAGTTTAAGACAGGTGTTATTTATAATCATTTAGGAGTTGTGGGTGAAGTCAGTTAGGAAACAGTTTTTCACCATTCACCTGATCGGAAATTGTGTAAAATAGTTTTAATACTGCGCTGATCTTTCTTATTTTAGAAGTTTATATTACACTCACCACAGAGTGTTCTTTTGAAAAATGCACCTGAATTGTATTATTTGACTGAAGATAAATGATGCCTTATATATTCAATGCAACATTCGAGAATAGCATCACTATGCCGGCATTATGCTGCAATTTAGCATCACTCCTATGATGAAATGGTGAAAGGATTATCAAACTGAGGTTGCAGCAAAGAAAAACACATCTCTTTGCTGCTTCCAAAATTTTATTTTATGCAGTGATTATATCACGCATAACCTTAAATTATTTGTGTAATTTGAATGAGTTATCGATAGTAATTTGATGAAAGTGGGTCTCAGTCCAAGAACTATAATCCAGCCAGGGGTGTTTGCAGACTGGGCCTTTTTTCTTGACCTGGACAGCGCGCGATGCTCACCCAATAGTTGCTTTTGTAAGGAAAGTGCTTGGAAGACCACACCTGCTCATTTAGCTGAGCTCGAATTTCCACCCTGAGCAGGGAGCGCTGTTTAGTTTAATAGCGACAGATGCAAGACGGCCCAGAAGCAGCTATTTGGTAACAGTTTGTTTAAACTCTCTTGTCCAGACAATGACGGGGCCCAAAGATAGTATTACATGTAGATTATGAAGTATCATGTGAGGCAGATTGGAGAAAGTAAAATGGCGTTCTGATGAGTGCCTGCCTCAGCATGAGGTAATGTATTTGATTTTTTAACCTCTATCCCGAGTTTCTGGGGTTCTCATGTATTTTTATAGTTTTCCATAATCCTCGTCACCCAGGAGCCTGTGTTTGTGTTGTGTATGACTAACTTTGTATCATATGCTCGTTGGTCAGGCCCTATTTTCCAGTTTTGACATCAGTGTATATTTCAATTATTTTATTCTGTGGTTATGTTAATCTCTACGTTGCTCTTTGTTCTTGTATAGCTCTTTTGTTCACTTTGTGGGTCAGTGCTTAGCTTTTTTTGAGTGTTCCTTAATTTTTTATTGTTTCCAATAACTTTGTGCCTTTGTTAACAACAGCCAGTGAATAAGCCTAGACGGAATTTAAATTACGCCAGAGTAATTGGATTATTTTGGTAGTTCTGCATTACTCTTTGATGCTGAATTACCAATAATTATGCGATTACTCCTCCTTGCATAATTAAGAGTAATTTAGAGGAAAAAATACTGATGCAAGAGCACATTTCTATTTGTGTTCCACTGCATTTAAGCATTGTTTCTTGGCACAAAATGTGTCCTTGCATCCATTTTGGACGCAAGGGTGCATTTTGCCAAAAGAAAATAGCGCTCAATGTTGGTGGTAAATTGCGGGAAAATCCCACCCCAAAAGCACATTATGCGAGTGTGAGTGGCCACTCGCACTCATTATTTGTGTTCTGCTACATTTAGGGCCCGATTCCGATCTCGCTAGGAAAGCCCTCTGTACGACTCGGATCCGGAGGGCTTTCCGAGCGAGACGTGCTCCGGGAGTCCGAACGAGCGAGTACGATGCTGCTGTATGCCTACGGACTCGGTTCGCTCAGGCTCCGATTGAACTCTATGGGAGCCCGTGTACAGACGCGTACACAGGCTCCCATAGCAGAAAAGGGGTGGATGGGGAAAAGCGTACACCCTGTGGCGGGCAACCCATGGTGCCCGCCACACTGTGCATGCTTGGATCGGGTGGGACCCCATGGGCACCCCCGTGATAGATTCGGAGGGCCCCGTGTGAAGGGGGGCCTGGTACGGCCCCCCGAAGTACGCTTCTGACAGCCGTTTCGTGTGCTGAGACCGAGGCGAAGCGTCTGTCCGAATCGTGCATCGTACTCGCTCGGTCGGAAATCGGCTCCATTGCACGGCACGATTCGTCTACAAACGAGACGTACGGAGCGGTTCGGGTCCGGAAACGATTCGGTTGGCGCTTACGCGATCTTCGCATCGTCCTTGGTCGTTCGGATTTGTGTACAATTCGGTCGTAAACAAGGGCTACGAATCGGATCCGGTAAAGCCAAATCCGATTCGGAGGCCTCCCGAACGACATCGGAATCGGGCCCTTAGTGCTATATCTTAGTACTAAGTGCATCCTCGCGTCCATTTTGGACACAAGGGGGCATTTTTGTGCTAAGAAATAGCTCTAAATGCAGAATTAATCTTCTCAATTAATTCAAGCGTAATCTCGCAGGATATTTAGGTAATGCACGGGACTACGCTACACTGAATTATGCTAGTTATGCCCACCCCTACCAGTGACCTTGTGCATAATCTTTAGCTCATCTTTAACTCTGGTGTAGCACAGCTTTTTTCAGTGAGCAAAAACATGATTCACTGTGAAGGGGTTTGGGTCAGATCCCTTCAGCTGAAAAAAGTGTCACTCACATATTGAATCTGCACAGAGAATATTTCTTTTCACCATGAAGCTATTGGTTTTGACGTGTATTAGTCCACCTAAGAAGTGAAGTACCCATACACAACAATGGAAGTGCATTATTTTCAAGACCGTCAGGAGCCAGTTGTTCTGAAAGAAGGCAAGCTTGATGTGTACTGTTCTAACCTGCAGCACTCAGGGGTGGTGTTTTTGACCACTCTGCCCACATGGGCTGGAAGTATAACAAACAGCACCTGCCACAGAACAGTCTTTAACTGAATTAATTCATATTTTAATCACACTGTATGTTAGAAGTGCCGTAGGCACAGCTAACGCCACATCCTACCTCACTCACAGATGGCCTTAACACCTGTTCGCACCTTAATCCATCGCACTATTTCTTCCCAGAATTAAACTGCCTGTGCAGCAAGGACTTACCATCTCTGACTCGAATCGTCACTCTGCTCATACCACTGAGAAGCGGACATAATGCCACCCAGTGCTATCATAGTGTGGGAACTGTCCAGATTCAGTTTACAGCAATTATTAGGTGTAGGAACAGATGCCAGCCCCAGAGAATCATTCAGGTTGTTTCCCTGCGCTCTTTTCTGGCACCTGGACACAAACTCAGAGAATGCTGAGCTGTGATGCCAGCATGGAAAATGTGGGAATCCAATTCCTCACTAGTGCAGTACAGCCGGAGATGTCTCATCTTAAAGGTAGGTAACACTGTTCGCAAGCAAGCGATTGCATTTGCTAACTTAGAGGTTAGACAGAGCTCATATGATGAACAAAAATATGTATAGAGAGGATTCAGAGGTCAATCCTTTCAGTATTTTAGTCGGCCCCATCAGCCAGTGTTTGACGAAAGTGCCGTTCACATTTCAGATCAGACTACAGGAATATCTCATTTGCACCATGTAACAAATTGGGTTGTTGGTTGACTGAGGTGTGAGCCCTGGTCAAGCAGCAACCACAATCTTTGTCAGGGTGAGGCACAAGCCAAACCATAAATTAACCCATGCTCAACCCTCTGGTAGCTTGGCACAGAGCTGTCAGGCTTAACTTCGAGACAATGTGTAGAGTATTTGTGCAACACTTCAAACAGTAATAAAGTGAAAACACCACACAAAGTATCTCACACCAGGTTGGAAAAATAGAGTAGTTTTTAAAAAAATCAAGCAAGACCAAAACGACAAAAATCCAATTGGTAGAACCAGAGCTATGAATGTTTAAAGATTTCAGTGAAAATAGTGCCAAAAGCCACAAAGCACCAACTGCGGTTATCTAGTCACTCCGGACAGGGATAAATTCAGTCGGCTTCCAGGGAGCATGGGCTGGCTACAGGGACCCAGTTAGGCCTGCTGAACAAAGTACCTTAAATCCTGGTTTGTGGGCGTTGAGAGGGTCTGCGTCGCAGATGTGTCTTGCAGCTGAAGCAATGCATCGGTTCTGAGATGTGGCGAAGCTGCAATGCGAGGTCTTGCATTGTTGTCCAGTATCTCATTGCCGAGGGTTTGCGATGTGAAGTCTATTGTCCAGGATGCGCCACACAGCCGGGGCAATGCATCGGTTCCGAGGAGCTGTGAGGCCGCTATGTGGAGTCCGGCATCATCGTCGAAAGTGCTGATGAGGTGGCAGTCTGCGATTCGATGCAAGTGTTTGCGATGGGGAAAATCCACACAGCAGAGAGTCTGCATCGGTTCTACAAGATCCACAGGGAATGGCAGAACACCTTAAACTGACTTCCAAGGGTCTGGGATTAGGGTGGCACCACTTGATAGGGTGGAATCACAGATGCAGGAACCCAGGTGCTGGGATCCAGGTTGTAGGAGCCATCTGTCCCTGAGGCTCAAGTCAGAAGGCCAGCCAACTAGCCCTTGGAGTCACTCTGGGTTGAACAGAAGCAGGTCCAGTCCTTCTTACCCAGGCAAGTGGGCAGCAGTCCAGCAGAGTGACAGTCCTTTCAGCAGCACAGCAGTCCTTCCTGGGAGAGTATCAACATGGCTAGAAGTGCACCGAAGAGTTAATGTCTGGGGTCCAATATTTATACCTGGGCCTTCTTTTAAAGTGGGAAAAGCCTTTAGAGTGTTCCCTTTGAAGTCCCCAGGCATCCTGCCATCCCTGTCCTCGCTCCAGACTAACTACGGCAGTATGACGCTCTTTGTGTGGAGGCAGGAGACAGCCTATTCAAGTGTAAGTAGGGCTGTGCCCAGCTCTGTCCTCCCATTCTACCAATGATGGCCCATACAGCCACAGCTAAGCTCTCTGTTGTATGTGTCAGTCGAGGATGAATACACAAAGCCCAACTGTCAACTACACCCAGTCATGTGACTCAGAGACCAGCTGCAGGCACCAAATGGCTAAGGCAGGAAAATGCCAACTTTCTGAAAGTAGCAAACACAGCAAGATGATGGAAGGAGTGCTGAAACATTTCAAACACTCACCTCCAGTAAAGAGATCTGGGTTAAATCCATTCTTCTTTTGCTCACAATGTCACCCCAGTTTGGACCCATCCATATGCATATCAGTCTTGACCCTGCTCCTCATGGGGACAGTCCAGCCTGAACTGCCAGGCCAGTCCTCCCTAAAGCGGAAACAAGCATCTTCAGAACAGTTTCAGGGTATCCCCCCTCATCAGCCAGGCTAGCTTGAATCTAGTGGCACAGCGAGAAAGGGACCCACGTCTGGGCATACCCTTGGTAACTTAGGGCAAACATAGCAAACACAACAAGATGATGGACGGAGTGCTGAAAGTTTTAAAACACTCACCCCTAGTCAAGAGATCTGGGTTAAAACCATAATTCTTTTGCTCACCATGCCACCCCAGTTTAGACCCAGCCATATGCAAATCAGTCTCTAGTATGCTCCCCATGGGAACAGTCCAGCCTGAACTGCCAGACCAGGTCCTCCCTGGGGCTGGTTTAAACTGGACTGGCTTGAGGAGTAAAAAAAAGATGGATTTAGGCCCAGATCTCTGTACTGGGCTGAATGTTTGACATTGTTCAGCATTCGGTAAATCAATTGTTCTTTTTGAACTTTCTGAAAGTGGCATTTTCAAAATTGTAATTTAAAATCCTACTTCACCATAAGTTAGGATATTTCATTACAATGTCAAAGACCCCAAACCTGAAGAAAGTTACCAGTTCCAATTTGGTAGAACAGCTTATTCAAATAAATCCGTATTTGTAAAGCGCGAACTACTCACCCTTACAGGTCTCAAGGCGCTGGGGGCCATCGTGGAAATTAAGTGAGCTATTGCCCAGAGTCGCATGGTGCTGAGCTGAGCTGCCACCAGAGCTGGGGATCGAACCGTGACCCCTGTGCTCCGAAGTCAGCTGCCCTGGCCGCTGCACCACACCTCTCCACTATTCAATGTATTGCGGTAAATCCTTAAAAGGCCTTGCAGTAGTTAAAAACTCATTTAAAAGCTTTTTACTATCAGGACATGTAAAACTTAAGAGTACATGTCCTACTTTTTTAATACATTGCACCCTGCCCTCTGGACGGTCCTACCCTAGGGGTGACATATATGTCTTAAAAAGGAAGGTTTGAACCTGGCAAAAGTTTTATTTTGCCAGGTTGAATTGTCAGTTTAAAATTACACACATAGGCTGCAATGACAGGACCAAACCATAATCAAAGTGATACCAGGTGGATGGCACAATCAGTGCTGCAGTCCCATCAGTATAATTTAATTTACAGGTCCTTGGCACAGGTAGTGCCACTTTACTTGGGACTTGCAAGAAAATGTAATATGCCAATTGGGTATAACCCAGTTCTATCATGTTTTTAGGCTAGAACACAAGCACTTTAGCATTGGCTAACAGTGTTAAAGTGCACAGAATCCTAAAGCCAGCAAAAAACGAAGTCAGCAAGCAGGAGGTTTGAAGGCAAAAGTCAAAGGAAAAACCATGCCAAGGATGCCAGGTCTAACACAGCATCATGTTATAAATTACTACATATAGAAGTCTGTCTAACGAGTGCTTCCTTTGCAACGCAGGGGTGGTGAAATGACTAAACACTACAGGTGAAGCCCATTGATATTAGCATTTAAGCCACCAGCAGAAGATGTGAGCAGCACCATCTGGCACAGCCCCAGGCCAATCCCTCCTGCCCTCAGACCTGGAACACTTGTTCTCCTGTGTGGATTCCATATTTGTGAGGGGCAAAATTTAGTTTTTTTTAGTTGACCTGTCGTCGTTATAATGTATGCTCTGTGAAGAGAATATAAATAGTGCTGTCTTCCACGCACAGGGGGTGACTCCTAATCCCTTTAAAGTCCCACCAAAGGGTTTTATTCATGCTGGTAATAAATGAGGGGCAAAATACATCTTAGAGCTGTGATGGACTCTGAATAGGCTCCATCCTATAAACTGAATCTATACTAGTGCTGGGGGACAGATCAGGTGCACTGAATTAGTCCTGTGTGCCATAAACAAGCACTCACAAAAACAATAAGCACATAGGAATAACATCCAGACATGAAAGACGAGTATATTGGGTGATGCACTCAGTCACAAAAACGTGGGCACCAACTAGGATTGGAAACAGAACTATTATCTACAATCTCCCTTTTCTCAGCCCAGTTCTCATTTATTTATTTATTTATTTATTTAAGAGTTTTATAAAGCGCTTGAATCACTCCCGAAGGGGTATCTCTGCGCTGAGCGAACCTACGGGCGGGTAAGGACAGGTTAAAATAGGGAGGCTTTAAGCAGTTTCCTGAAGCGTAAATAGTCCGGGCATTGTCGGAGCTGTAGGGGGAGCTCATTCCAGTATAGGGGGGCGAGGAGGGAAAAGGATTTCCCACCAAGTCTAGCTTTCCTAACCCTTGGAACCTGTAAAAGAAGTTTACAGCTGGATCTCAGTGTCCTATGTGGAGAGTAGGGCTTAAGTTTGCACGAGATGTAAGAAGGGCCCTTATTATGGATGGCTCTATAGACTATGCAGCCAGTCTTAAACTTTATCCACTTACGGACTGGTAACCAATGAAGTCTGCATAGCAGCGGCAGAGAAGGGGTTCCAGGAGTGGAGTTCATGAGGAGCCGAGCCGCAGTATTCTGGACCACCTGAAGTCTATTAAGGGAAGACTCGTTTGCGGAAAGCAAAAGAGCATTGCAGTAATCAAGGCGGTCTGAATAAGAGTTTTCCGTGTGTAATCCGGCAAAAAGGGGAAGACTCGGCGTAGCATGCCCAGCACATGGAAGCAATTGCTAACGGTTCGGGCGACATGCTCCTTCAGAGTAAGAGCCTGATCAAGATAGATGCCCAGATTCTTAACTGAAGTTTTAGGAGTAGGGGGTGGACCAAGAGCGGCCGGCCACCAGTTCGGAGACCAGAGTAGAGGAGCTTCTCCGAAGAGCATTATCTCGGTTTTCCCTGCGTTTAACTGGAGAAAATTTCTCCTCATCCAAACTGATATGGCAGTCATACCTTCAGCGAAGGATGACAGGGCATATGTTGAGGTTTTGTCAAAGGTGAAGAGAAGCTGAGTGTCATCCGCGTAGGAGATGGGTAAAAAACCATGAAACCTGAGCAAGTGGGCCAAGGGGGCAATATAGATGTTAAAAAGCCGTAGGGCTTAAGCACGAGCCCTGCGGAACACCCTTGGTGTCATTTGAGATCTTTAATTGCAGAGTAGCCTACAAACATCTGTATCTTTTTTAAACTATCCTTCATATATGACATTATTGAAGGATCTGACATTCAACCCAATACTTACGGGCCATTTCTGTGAGGGGACACATGGTGGTGGCTGCAGGAGAGATGTCAGCATTTTCCGGCCCCTCCCACTTTCTGATTTTAAAGGTTCTGGAATTCGGTAAGCACGCAGGTAAGGTCACAATGAGGGATTATGTGGCGGCTCGCAGTTATGAAAGCGGCAGACATGTGCGAGCGCAAATAAAATAAATAAAACAAAAATTAAACACTTACCTCTGCTCTGGACCTCTTCTCCATTCCACTGCAGCGCAGCCACCAGGAAACTCTTTTGAACAATCCTGGTGCTGCTGTTATGCAGCATGAAAGCAGTGGCCTGATAGGAAGGAGCCGCCTCACTCGCACTCCACAGCGCCCTGGAGGCCTGCACTTGCTCTAACCAAGCTGTGCACTTTAAACAGTGCACATACAGCCCCCCTCCCTGCTGCTATCACTCAGCAGGCCCGCCCCATCCGGACGCTCTGTTCAGGACAGGTATGAAAAATAAAATGGTAGCGAATTTTCATTTTATTTTTACTATCTGGGGCTTTGGGGGGAATTTAAGCGGGTCAAAACTCCTCCACGCCAACGGAGGAGCCGCACCTGATGGGCCCACCTGGAAGTTCCACACTTCAGGCTGATGGCTTCTTTTTCCAGTTGCTCAGCCATGCTGCCTTAACCTTACGTATCAGGGACTAAGAAATATGGAAAAGGTAATGTCTATACTTAATGTTTCATATTTCCTGCTTCCGATTCAACCCTGTACTGTTAAGACGGCACAACAGTTCACGGAGATAACTATGAGAGCTAGACATGCCTGGTGCTCAAAAATGGGGGAGAAGACTCCTTTATCCGAATTGTCCCACCCACCTCACCAGTAGAGGACAGCAAGCTCTCCACTGGGGTCAACCACTGGGTAATAAAGAGAGGAAACAGGCGAAAATGGCATTACCAATATATTTACTGTTGATTTGACTTCTGATGCTTGTTGTTGTGCTATGTTACTTTAAGTTAGCCTGTAAGCGGATGCTTCTGATTCCAGAATCTTAGGTGAGCTGGAATCATCAGTTGCCACAGGGATTTGGAAGATATACTTGTTTTCTGTGCTGGCTTTTTTGGCACAGAAGAGACTTATTCTTGAAAGACTACTTCATGTCTTTACGCATGTTCTCTAAATTATATCATTTGGTTCACCGTTTCTTTTTGTGATGGATTTTAATGGGGGACTTCTCCATGAACAATTTCTTTTTTTAATGTTGACTTTTTTTGTGTTCTTTTATGGGGCTCATCCGTGTGCTACTTGTTTTTTTTTTTTCTTATCCCTGCACCTTCTGTCATTGTTCTCCCCCTGTGTTGAGTTGAACTCCATGCTTGCCTCACGTGCCAACCCAGCCCAGGTGCTCCTCCTGTCCTCTGCAGCTCTCCTGTCTATAGTCCTACTGACTTCACCTCCCTGAAGACTGGATGTTCCATGCTCTGGTAACCCCAACCACCACATCCCTTTTGCCCCTCTTGCAGCCTGTCTCCTCTAGTGCCTGTGTCCCATCCCACTCTTTTTATTCTCTTTTTGGGCGATGCTGAACCACTTAAATGCTGCTATTCTGTATCAACTGTCAGTGGTCAACAAGAAGGGGGAGGCCAAAAGATGTGCCATATCCCTAAGCACCTTTAAATACCAGGATTAAAGCAGTGATCAGCAAAAGAAGCATTGGCAAAACTGATTTTGGTGAAAATCGGCAATTGATGGGTCCATTTGGATATGTGTTTATGTGAGGATGCAAGGGTGGACAAGGCATTGAATGCAGGCCTATGTGAGAGGATGAATTGTGGGTGATTGCGCGTGGATCAATTGGTGAGTGACTGGGAGCTTGGATGGATGACTGGGTGAGTGAACAGCAGTAAACAAAAGCCATCTGCCAGCAGGACTCTGGCCATCCACACACTCACTCAACATCTCATCCTTTTGTCCATCCATGCACTCACTCACTCATCCATTAATTCATCCATATACTCCTTTACTTATCCTGCCATTATTCTATCTATGTCCTCTCTGTTCATCAATCAGTAGACTCACTTATACATTTAGCAATTTCTTCATCCATGCACAAACTTAGTCACCCATTCATGCATTCACTTCTCTTCAATTCATCTAATGTTTGACTCACTTTACAGTACATTCATGCGCTCAACTACAAACGCCCCCCACACACACACTCAACGAAGAAGCCCTTTCCTTTTTTTAAAAACAAATAGACAAACCTGGGTTCACTAATATTTGTTGCAGCTTCTGATTCATCATGTTTATTGATACAATGCTTTTCTGTGTTTGTCATAATCTTAGTTTAACAACTGAATAGAGGTACCTGTTTCATTTGAGGAAAGTACAAGTCTAGGTGGAAAAATATTTTCTGGTATTCAAGCTAAGTTTCAACATTGCAATTCTTTTCAGACCCCTTTGAAAATTGAATCCGTTTACCACAAAAGCTGAGAGGGCAATTCATAAATATTAAATATATTCAGTTTCTATGTATTATTAGTTAGTAATATTACAAGTCCTGCGGCGCACAATCAATTCTGTAGCCCTCAAAAGAGGTGAAAAGACAATCAGCACACTACACAAAAAGGCACACAATCACTTCTGGTTATATTTTTCAACCTGGTTAAAATTTTGGAATCCAAAAAAAGGAATCCCAAGATACATTTGTATCTACCATTTAAAGAAATCCTTTAACAAGACCTTTGAGGCAACATAAGTGGGAAAATGCAGTAATGTTTGGAGTGGAAGCGAACCAACCCACCAACTTTACCTAGATGGGAAAATCATTGAGAGTGCAATGTTATGAACATCTCAACTTTCATTTTCCTGAGAATGGCAAATGTTATGATCTGCTTGAGAAAAGCATTTAACCACGAAAAATTCAGCACTGGCACTGTTACGATTCAATAAGAGGTCTGGTGTGCTACAAATGAAGCTAGATAACATCCTATTGACAAAAGTATAGTTTATTTGTGACTTGTGCGAACCTAGGGCCTTATTTAGAGTTTAGTGGATGGGGTACCGTGCTAAAATGTGATGAGTATCCTGTCTGCTGTATTACATGCCATAGACTATAATGCTTGTGTTATACCCCAGGCAAGATACCAGCCATGTTTGTGTTTTGTATGCCAAACTCCATAGTCTTTAAGCATCCTTTCCATGGGTCCAAGTAAACACCTACTGTTCCTCAAACCTTTAAAAAGGAATTAGGGAAATTGCTAGTAAACATTTCTTTAAAGCCATTTAAGTTGAGGACAAGATTATGTTTTAACTTCTAAGATACGCCTTCCATGTGGCTACAATGGATGAAATTTAAACACCAGAAGCTGTATTACATAAAGCGCTCTAGGAGAGCAACATGCATTTGTGCCTGTTTTTGCAATTAATACAGCATTAATACAGGTGCTCGGGTTGGACATAAAGAGGTTACATTTTAGAAAAATGTGGACTGTTAAATCGCAGGTCCTCCATTGATTTTTTGTAATAAAAAAAAGTAAAGCACACTATTAGACTTTATTGCGGATTCACAAATTCAAAGCAATCTGAATGGTTGGTCATCATAGTATAATTTCTGTTGTGGTCACCATTACCCAACTTGGTGCACCAAACTCGATGTTGGAAAAAGAAAAAGCATATATGGGGATATGGTGAATCTTCCACTGACCCCCAGGCCAGATGTATGAGCCCCAAAGCAACCAAGTCAGCAAAAACATAAACATTGAAAAAATAAATAAAATAACAAATTTTCACAAGTATTTGCTAATCCCATGCTGAATCTGCATACCCAGCTGAATCACTGAGTGTCCAGACATCTACATAGGATTTGCAAATTCTATGGATAAAAATGGAAAAAATTATTCAGTGCACTACTGCTTTGCTTGACCAATGTCAGCACAAGGAGGGTTGGGAGCAGAGCCTGACTGCATTCTGGTCTCTACTGCCACAGCCATTGTGCACAGTCATTGGCTATGCAAAACTGGGGTTGGCCAGCTGTGGCGCAAAGTGGCCCTGCTGCCAACCTCTGCTGAGCATATCCGTATGCCTTGATCAATGAAAGTTGTTCGAACCCTTCAAGTTGAACAAAACGACTGACAGCCTGTGGTCAACCCCCACTCCATATGGCTGGAGTCATCATACAGAAGTCAGTAGCCTTCTGTGTGCATTTGTGCACCAGTTCCGGCCAAGTATTGTGGTCACACTTCCTCTATGCATGGCCAAAGCCTGGAGGGGTTAAACGCCTCCAGGAAGATTGGGCATAGGTCCTGGCCCCAGACCTATCTAACCCTCACTTTGGAAGTTGACAGCCAGGCCCAGAGAGGCTGGCTGTCGATGGTTGTCTGGGCTCAGGAAACTATTGCATATGGAATATGATTCAAAGTATCAAAATTCACTGAGAAAATAAAACTTAAAGTGAAGTTATGTTTTAGATTTGATTGTAACACATTAACAAGTGTTTAAACTTAGTAATTCACTTAAAACATAGTTAAAGTGTAGATATGGTTACAAATATAAACCTAAAAAAACACTGAAAGTCACACGGTATGAATAGGAGCACAATCTATAACTCACACTATTGTCATGCAAACAATAACTTGCATACCATATGCAATGCTTTTGACCTTTTATGACCTATGCTGGACGGTAAACACCCCTTACTCCGCAACGTCACCCCGCATGTTGTTACAACGCATACCATTACCCCGCAAGTCGTTACAACGACTTGCGGAGGGGGGAGAAGGTGTTGTATTTAAAATCCACCACCTTCCCTACTGTCCGCGCAGACTGGAGTTGGAATAGTAAATTATACTATTCCAACATCCAGCGCCCCCCTCTGCAAGTCATTGTTACGACTTGCGGGGTAATGGTATGCGTTTATAACAACATGCGGGGTGAGGGAAAGCGGAAAAAAGAGGCATATTCATGCTGGACTAAACATTTGCCAAATGTCATGTGGATTCTGCCAAATGTCTGTCAAAATGTGTGCAAAATTTCATGTGGGTCCATTAAACGATG
This sequence comes from Calotriton arnoldi, assembly GCA_963921515.1. Taxonomy (NCBI): domain Eukaryota; kingdom Metazoa; phylum Chordata; class Amphibia; order Caudata; family Salamandridae; genus Calotriton; species Calotriton arnoldi. The sequence goes on along the minus strand of CAWUFW010008137.1, from coordinate 861,709 downwards.
CCACAGTTATTACCAAAAAACACTTTTTGACCAGCCCCTTTAACTGCGCCCCTTAAACAAATCTGCACAAATTGAAAAATACCAATAGTAAGCCAAACATGATCTGCACCTGCCAGTTTTTTTGCAAATTCGTCAACAAGTGCTAATGAAATCATCTTACTGGATTATAAATCTTTTACATATTTAAATAAATTCTAAAAACAATGACTTGTATCATAAATTAAAAACAATACAGCAGGTATATGTGGGCATTTAAAGGTGCGGGTCGATTTTCAAGCGGTGGGCTCGGTTTTGCTACTGGGGCCGGTTTTGCAGCAGTGCTGCAATATCGGCCCCCTATAACAAAAGCGGCAGCAGTGATAAAGCAGAAGCAGTGCTGCTTCTCGCTAGCATTGCCCCCACCGGGCCAGTCCGGCAGAATAGCCATGGTGTTCCCAGTGCGGCCCTGACCAGAACAATTGATTCCAACTGAACACATCCTCCTAGCATTTCCCAGGTTGATCGACAAGCCCTAAGAAACTTCTTCTAAAATAGGAAATGTCTTCTTCCTTAAAACTTTAATATAACTTGCAATAGAAATCACTACTTCAAAATTTATAATTGAAAATAAAGTGGCAAGTGCATCAATCCAAGCTAGGACTTGATTTCTTCTAATAACTGGACAAAGAATTTGTATCCTTTCCTCCATAAAAAGTAAACAATATAAAAACAAAGGAGTTATACTACATTTGACTCTAAAGTTGCATATCCAATAACTATTGCTTTGACAAATTCTGCACCTATGCTCCAATATTCTTCAGTTTGGATCAAGCCAATTTGGATCAATATAATTTGATTCCATGTACTTTTGTCTGGGATTTGAGATAAAATATGGAAAATTCCTTCGTCTCCCACAATTTTTATAGAGGGCATGATAGTTTTGGGTTTTTTGACAGCTATTGCCTATTACTCAATTGGCAGGCTTCACTGACCAATTCTTTGAGAAGACCTTTTACCTTTGCCGCTGAGAGCTGTTTATCTGCATTGAGAATATCAATTCTTAAGACTGAATTTGTGGCAAAGTTTATAATTTGGCAAAAGCATTAATTAGAATGATTCTATACGTGCTTCAAAAATTTAGCAGAAAATATATCACTGCCTTGATTCTTTATGAAAGAAAATGGAAACATTAATGCACACGATTTAGCTAATAAATCTAAAGAACGCAGACCCAGCCCTAACCTTAATGCTTGTATCATTGAGTTTGCGGGCCATTAAGAAGCATATTTAAAACTTCCCTTCCAATTTATCCCTACTTACTCTTCAATCAAGAGAGAATAATTCTGCTTCATAAAGAGCCTGCGCAATAAGTTTACCTAGGATTGCCTTCTTTAAAATACCTGCGGATAGATCACCATAGTGTGCATCAGACCTTTTAAGAGCATTGACTGTAGCGATTAAGAAGTTTAATAAAAAGTGTTCATCCCATTTCAGATTGTTTGCAAAAGTGAGACCTAGATGCTTATAAAAATGTAAGGGACATTATTAAGAAACCATACAAACTTCTTAGTCCCCTTAGAGAAAATTTGGCCTTCATCTTTTGTATATTTTTTGTAACTTTATTGGCCTCACAATAGCATTAAGAACATTTAATTTACACTGTAACCCAACTGTAGTGTAGTCCATTAGGACAAGGTCATCAGTATGCATGACAAATGGAACATGAGATCCTCCGGTTGTCGGAGAAAATGAGTTTATCTCTAGTAGCTTTCTTGGAAGGTCTGAGATAGAGACTAAAAAGTCGGGGCGCTAAAGCACAACCCTGACAAAGACCATTTTGCGTTGGCATTTTCCCTGAAAGGGTTCCTTATTCATTCAGATCTAACTGATCCCAATTTCTACAGTGAAACTGCTGGATCTTGTTAAATACTTCTTGTGGGATATAAAAGCTCTTTAATTTATTCCATCATATACCACAGTCAACCAAATCTGAAGTCCATTAAGCAGCAAAATATTTGTCAGCTGACATAATTGACTTCCTTGCTGCAGTCCTAAGGGTCAGGGAGTAATCCAATGTGGAATTGTTTTCCTGAAGCCAACCTGTTCTCTTAAGATGAAACCTGATGTAAATTCCCAGTTCTCTCAACGAATTAGGAGGGTTTTCACATAAATATTAAAAGTAGAGTCAAGTAAAGAGATCAACCTATAGTTCGCAGGCTCAGGCATACTGCCTTTCTCATGAAGTAACTTTATGATAGCACCTCGGAATATATGATGTTATCCCGCAAACAAACACTCCGCATACCATTACAACGAATTTTTCACCAGGCAAATTCAATGACCCCGCAAGATATTACAACGCATCAAATACAACGAAATTTGTATGTATACTATTAAAAGTACATTTACCCCGCAATTTAAAACACCGCATGCTATTACAACGAAAAATAAATGTGAAAATATGTTAAAATTTAAAAATTAGACACTTAACTACTGGCACGGGATGCCTTGAAAACAGGGGTTTTGGGTGGGTAGATAATTTTAAAATAATGTAATTTAAATTAATACTCGAGTATTAATTTAAAACTGAACATTTCTTAATATATTTAACAAAATTTTATTTCTCCACTGGGACTGGATAGCAGGAAAACAGGGGTTTTGGGTGGGTAAGTAATTTAAAAATAATGTAATTAAAATTAATATTCGAGTATTAATTTAAAACTGTACATTTCTTAATAATTTTAACAATATGTTACTTCTCCACTACACTCAAACACTACCCTGCACTACCCCCGACACTACCCTAAACCCTAAAATACTACCCTACCCTACACTACACAAACACCACAACACTACCCTAAAACACTACCCCCTGCACGACCCTGCCCCTACCCCCAGTCCGGTCCCTACACTGAAACACTACCCTGCACGATCCCCAACACTATCCTAAACCCTAAAACACTACACAAACACCACAACACTACCCTAAACCCTAATATACTACACCCTGCACGACCCTCCCCTACCCCCAGTCCGGTCCCTACAATGAGACACTACCCTGCACAACCCCCGACACTACCCTAAACCCTAATACACTACCCTACACTACACAAACACCGCAGCACTACCCTAAAACAGTCCCCCCTGCACGACCCTGCCCCTACCCTGCCCCTACCCCCATTCCGGTCCCTACACTCAAACACTACCCTGCATGACCCCCCAACACTACCCTAAACCCTAAAACACTACCCTACACTACACAAACACCACAACACTACCCCCTGCATGACCCTCCACCTACCTCCAGTTCGGTCCCTACACTGAAACACTACCCTGCACAACCCCCCCCACACACTACCCCCACCCCAGGTCCAATCCCCTTACCTCGATCTCCTCGTGGTTCCTCTCTCCTGGTACTAACAAAATAATTTTGTTCTTACCTTTACGCACATCTCTCTAGCAGCCATTCTTGCTCGCGACGCTCTGTAAAAATAAAAGTATTAATTGTGTTAGCGCTTTCGTCATTTTCATGTATAAACATGAAAAAAGGAAAATGTTTCATAATAGTTACAACGCGGTTCCTGGACACTCAATAGTTGAGTGTACTGCAGGCAAGTAGGGCCCTATTAATACTTTTTGCTGCGCTCATTATGGCCATTCTTGAGTAAGTGGGGGCACAGAGCTCGCTGAATTTTCCCTCCGCCACGAGCTGAGCATGCATAATTATTCACGAGTGCCGCTGACCGGGGTGCTGAGCCGGTTCTGGACTTCACTTACCATGGAGATAGTGATCTTCAACAACGAAGCTACAAGTGGGAAGTATGTTTCTCGTGCAGTTTTGGTGGATCTTGAGCCGGGAAAGAGCCGGAAACCATGGACTCTTTGCGCCTCCGCATACTATTACACCGAATTCATGCGTAGTAAAAGATGCGTGGTATTAGTCTATTCGTTGTAATGGTATGCCGCATAAAAGACAGCGTTGTAATACACCATGCGTTGTAATTGAATGCGGGGTAATAGTATTCGTTATAAAAAATTAGTTGTGAAGGATATTTACCAGCACCTCGCCATGAGTTTTGGTATAGTAATAGTAAATGACTCCCACTTAAAGAATGGACTAAGTAAACTTGCCCACCCAAAGTGGGACTGCCGTAAGTATTACAGACGGAAGACAATACAGACCTGCTACACTGGAACATTTCATTTTACTGATTACCTCTGAAATGTGCCCTGCATCCTAAGATGTCGTTAAAGATACAGACACAGACAATTCTGCATAGGAATTAGTCATCTCTAGATGGGAATAACATTTATATAATTCCGTGACATAACATTTGAGCTTCACTAACTTCCAGGTACTCGGGATACAGTTAGCTCAGTGTTAACCAACCTCCAACTGTTTTTTTGGGAGTTACCCTGTAATATAGCATCTTGCATTTGCTCACAATGGAATTCAAACATCTCTTGTTTCTTTCCCATTGTTATGAAGTAGTTTTTCCTTTTCAGTGCATTAAAATCTTGTCTCACTGCCTCGCTGCTTTTATTAGTTAAGCTGTGATACATCCTGTTAAGAACCTTCCTTTGTATGTAGCATAGCGAATCAAACTATCCCTGGGAAAATCTTTTTCATTTAGTACTTTCCAAAGGATTGGGGTTATATTGTGCTTTTAAATTAGACAAAACTTTTTTTTATAAATTCATTGTACCATTCTTGTGCAAAATTGGGTTTTTGTTTGGGGGGTGAATACCCTTCTTAATGCAACAACCACAATCCAAGTCAGTGTGAACCACAAAAGTCACTAAAATAACCTGTGCTTAACCCCCTGGTAGCATGGCACAAAACCAGTTAGGCTTAACTTAGAGGCAACGTGTAAACTATTTATGTTGCACACAAGCACTATAAAGTTCTGCCGGATATAGGGACCAGGTTAGTCCCGCAGAAACATTACCTTCTCAAAGTTTGGCACGGATGGTCATTGCTGAAGTGCGAAGGTCAGGCTGGGTGTCACGGACGGCCGTCTCTGTAGCACAAAGATCCTGTCAGGCGTTGCAGAGGGTTGTTGCTGGAGCTTCATGTTGGCAGTCACTGTGGACTGTCAATGCTGTAGCACGAAGTGCAGATCTCGCGTTGCAGGTCGTCACTGGTGGTCCCTTTATTATGAAGATTTGGGTCCAGTAGAGCTTTGGATTGGCAGTCGTCACGGGTGGCAACATTTTATTTTTTTCGAATCCAAGAAGGCAGGCTCAGCCTTTAACTTTATTTTTTTTTTTTTTTTTATTAAGCCAGTTAACATGTTTATACAACATTTTAAATTTATAATTGAAGGTAAGATTTGGAGCAAATAGAGAATACAAAACAACCAAGTAATATTCCAGCATTAGTACGAAAAATTCCTAATTTGCATAGTTCATTCATTCATTCTGGGTGAGCACAATAAAGTACGAGAAAAAAAAGCAAGAAAAAAAAGCCACATTTTCATTTCAGTGTATATACAATTACATCACCCCATATGATCTAACATTGTGCCCAGATTTTTATGCTGAGTCTACGTTTCTGTGGCCCTTTAAGGGCATACAGACTATGCTCTAGATTACAAATGGCATAGAATCTTCCTCTCCATATTTCGAATGACGGTGGTTCTTTTTGGAGCCAGAATGAAGCTATGCACAGCCGGGCCACTGCAACAGCCATAAAAATCAGATACCTACATTGGTACAGCTCCCGGCTGACCATAGACCCATCCAGCACTCCCAGAAGCATGATTGTCGGTGCAATAGATATCTGTACCCCCATTATTTCTATCAAAAAGGTCTCAATCCCCCCGAAAACTGTCTCAGATTAGGACACACAAAAAACATATGCAGGCTATCAGCCTGATCAGCTCCCCAGTGCATACATTTGCCATTATCTGACCCACCCCATCGGGATATTTTAGCTGGCGTATAATAAAGATTAAAGATGGTCTTGAAATGCTGTGCTTTGAAATTGGAAGAAATCAATATCTTCTCCCCAATTGAGATAGAATCCTGTAGGATTTCACCACTGTGAGATAGTTTAGTATTCCATTTGAGATTTTGAACCTCTAAATCATCTTGCTGTGTTCCAATGAGGGCGTGATGCAGAGTACCAATCCTCCCACCGCCTCTAATTGCCTCAATCAGATTGTTCTTTTTGGCTAATATTTCTTGATTTGATTTCCTCTGTAGATAATCTCGAATCTGGAGATATTTAAAAAAATCTATCTTTAATAAGGAATACTTTGCTGCCAGGGTAGAATAAGGCAGAACACCATCTTTGTCAAAGAAATCCCCAAAATCACTATACTGTTTCGTCGCCACTTGGCCATGGTAGTGTCCCAAAAAATAGAGGGTAATAATAGTGATGCTGCAGTAGGTGTATAATGACAACCCCTGCTGAGTTGCAGACGTCTTCGAACCTGTTGCCAAACTTTACTCGCTTCTTGTATAACCTTGAAACGGGTCTTCTTGTAGTAGCTTGGTTCAAGACATTTGAAAAAGCTTCTGTTGGCTTCAGATACCAACTCCATTTGATAAATTGATGGGGTCTCTGCCATCTCAAGATTTCCCTCCCCTGTAAGTAGTGTTCGCATGTGTTGAAGAAAACAAGCCCAATAATATAGCGTGAAATTGAGTACCGACTAACCCCCAACGACTTCTAGGTTGGTTCATATATTTCATGGCCCTGCGTGGTTTCCCCTGGGCCCAAATAAAGCTACTACAAATCGACTGTAGTTTCCGAAGTTGATTTCTTGTGAGCTCCAAGGGTACGGATCTAAAAAAATAAAGTACCTTGGATAGTATATTCATTTTTAATACATTACATCTTCCGACTAATGAAAGGTGTAAGCACTCCATTCTGTCTAATTCACTTTTAATTTTCCTCAACATAGGATCCCAGTTGGCAGATACTATTTTGTCCAGACATGTTCTAATACGGACACCAAGATAGACTACTTCCTCTGTAATCCTAGCATCATTAAAGAGAGCTTGATTAGTACAGATTATTTGAGTTTTGGCTATATTTAGTTTATACCCAGATCCCTGCCCAAATTGATATGCTTGACGTTCAATCTCAGATATGGCTACTGCTGGTTCGGGGGTGACAATAGCCACATCATCCATGTAGGCTAGCACCTTATACTCTTCCTTGTCCATATTGCACCAGCTTAATAATAGGGCTATTTTCTAACATATTCAAAAAAGGATTAATATATAAACCGAACAGTAGAGGGGAACAGGGACAGCCTTGCCTGGTCCCTCTAGAAACCGATATTGGTTCAGATTCTAATCCAAGTGCACAGATTCAAGCCGTAGGAGACCTATACATAACATTAATTGCATTAATGAAACCGGGCCCAAAACCTTGCATCCGCATAGTTTTCCATAAAAATTACCAAGTGACACGGTCAAACGCCTTTCCGGCGTCAAGTAGCACCATTCCAAGCGGTGCTAGATGAACATTAGCCAAATCTAGCAGAGTAACCACCCTGCCAATATGGTTGACCGTGCCTCTTCCGGGGATAAAACCATGCTGTTGGGCTGAGACCAAAGGAGAAATGACTCTTGCTAACCGCATGGCCATAATCTTTGCATAAATTTTATCATCGCAATTTAATAAAGAAATTGGTCCATAAGACCCTAATTCTGTAGGAGACTTGCCCTTCTTTTTAAAAATAACAATGTTGGCTAAAACCCAAGATGCTGGAGCATGCCCCTTTTGTGCTTCCTGAAACGTTATAAGCATATCTGATTTTAGTCCAGGAAAAAAGATTTTATAAAATTCTGTGGGCAACTTATCGGGACCTACGGCCTCACTCCAAGAAGCTAATAGCCTCCGTAAGCTCATCTAATGTTCTAGGTTCATCCAAATACTCACAATCCTCTGGACTGAGAGTCCGACTATGTGAATCCCGTATAAACAACTCATTTCCCATATTCCCAGTAGAGCCCTCCGTGTATAATTCTCCATAGAATGCTCTAAAAGCTTTCAGGATCTCAGATAGAGTTTCAACCAACCTCCCAGATGGATCTTCAATAGCAATGATTGCACGTTCGGCCTCCTTACACCTAATCCTTTGTGCCAGGCATTTGCCAGTTGCCTTCCCATATTCATAACACTGCCTTTTATATAGGTGGTATTTATTAGCATTCTCCTTAGACCAGTGTGTGTTAATTCTGGCCCTACAGCGGGCAACTTCAGTTTGTATCGAAGTGATGTCAAGATTACGCTGTACACAATGTATAAGACTCTGCTCTGCCTTCCGGAGATCTTCATAAAAACCCTGCATAAACTGCCTTTGCTGTCTCTGACTGTATAAACCGAAGCTAAGAGCTTCACCCCTGAGCCCTGCCTTTAATGCATCCCAAACGACATTATTAGCAGCGATATTATGATTAATAGCCAAAAATTGTCTTAGCCATTGCCGAATATGAGTAACAAATCCCTCATCAAGCAGTAACTTCCTATCAAAAGAGAAGGACCCAGCTGGCCTAAATAGACCACACAATGGAATATCCAATATCAGCTGGTTATGATCCGACGTGACTCCAGGGAATATCTGTATACTAGCATTAGTAGTGAGTATCTTCGTTATAAAAAAATAATCAAGTCTAGCAAATTTTCTGTGTGGGCATGAATAATGTGTATAGCTGCAATCAGGATGTATTAATTTGGCCCAGACATCAACTAAACTATGATCCCCTAGCAGCTGCTGTAAGGCTCTAAAGGCCTTAGGTTTCCTACTAATATATATATCTCTGCCTGCCCGTCTAACGATATCCTCCATCTGAATATTAAAATCCCCACATAACACCAACGGCGTGGGCCAAGAGGCCAACTCAACATTGAGAAAGTGTAAAATCTGTGCCTCATCCATATTGGAGCCGTAAACAGAACAGATTACAAATTTACTGTTACCATTAGCACATTCAACAATTGCCCACCGGCCATACTTATGAACTAGTACTCTGCCAGTAGAGCATACTGTGGATTTTGCGAGAATCGCTACCCCTCGGGTGGTACTACCCTGTTTAGTACAGGCTAGCAGAATATACCCCAGTTCTGATAAAACCTTATGCTTCCCCCAGGGTATATGAGTCGCCTGGAGACACACCACATCCGGTCGCATTGCTCTAATTTCCGGAGCAACTCTTTGCTGTTTGGCCCTATTATTAAGGCCACGGACATTTAAAAAACAAAAACGAAGTCCAACAGACATCAGCCCATATTAGATTTATCAAGCTGAGAACCCTCCAGTAGTGACTTAAACATGTTGACTACATAAACCTTATACATTGTCTTAGCTCCAATCTTACCAATTACTGACTTGTTTATACTTTCATCCCCGTGACCTTGAGCCTCCACCCCCCAGGAAACCCCCCCTGTCCTACCCTAATACCCCCCCTACAGTTGAACCCCCCCTCCAACCCAATCTTTGAGGCAAAAGTACCCAAGGGTCTGGAGTGATGGGGAGCCTCCCGACTCCTGCAGATCACCTACCTCCCGCCACCTGAGCTATACAGCCCCATTGTCCACAAAAAGAAAGATGCCTCTGTGAAATAGTAAGGAGAAGAACTTTTAACGCCTGTAGGAATTATTTTGCCTTCCCCTCAGAAGTAAAAAGTGAGTTTGATCTTTGTATATAATATTAAGTTTAGCTGGGTTAAGAAGAAAGGCCTGAGCCCTCTTATTCTGGAATGCCGTAATTAATTGTCGAAGCTGCCAGCGTTTCTCAACTGTTGCATGACAGTAGTCTGGCCGAACAAAAACTCAGTGCCTTTCCCCTTTCTCTTCCTATCTGGACGTGCCAGATCATACAGAGCCTGCACAGACAAAAAAATTATTTAGACAAATCAAGATTGCCCTTGGTTTGGTGTTTGACTGTCCAGAATAACTAGTTTGCTTGAATGGGAATCGATGGGCTCTCTGAACCTCTAAGTCCCAGGACTATTGCGTGAGTTCGGGAAATGCTCCTGTAAAAAGATCGACTATGAATTTCCAGGGGTCGGAGCCTTCCACACCCTCGGGCAGACCGGGGACTCTGAGGTTATTACGTTGAAGTCGATTTTCCAAGTCCTCGAGTTTCCATGCCATGTCATTCTTCTGGAGTGCTAGAGTGTCAGTTGCCGCTTTTTGCGCTACAACCTCCTCTTCCAGCGTGGAAATTCTGTTCTCAGCTTCGCAGATTCTTACGTTGAATTCCGAACATGATTTAGCCACTCTTCGTAAAGAGTTCTGCAGTTTACGACAGGCCACTTGCAGTCTCTGGCTTTCCAAACGAGTTTCTTCTCTGTGTGCCATGATGGTCTGATAAATAACAGCAAGCGAAATATCCTCTCTGTGTTCTGATGTTGTAGGAGCAGCCTGTTTGGGTGCGTCCCCCTGATCAACTCCCAGACTAGAAGAAAATGAATAGTTCCAGGACAGCATTGCAGCAGGTTCTTTTTGCTCCTTTAGGCCCGACACATGTGTCTTCTTGCGCACAGTACCCCTACCCGCAGACATATTAGAATTGCAGAGGGTCCCCTTCTTCCAATTTTACACTGCTGGTTTCACTCCATTGGTAGGTTGGTGACTCCCCCCTGAACACAGTTCTGACAGATGTGATGTCTCATCTCATGATGAGTTAGACGGGTCTGACAAGGAAAAAAAGTGTTCACTGGAATAAATCTCTACCTGGGGAGCAGAGCTGTCGGCATGCCACTGCACAGTTTGATTTTTAATCTTACTAGCCTTAGCAGCCTCAAGTTCCTTCGTGAGGGTTCCTGTTGACAGCTGGTTTGTTGCAGTGGATACTGGCTCTTCCCCCCCCACTTAGCTCCCCGGACACATCTATGTCCGGTAATGACAGGGTGGAAGAGAGCTCTACAGCTTCAAGGGCAGAACCCCCACATGCCCCCTCCTGAAAGGCAGCAGTGCCAGAAGCCGAATCTTTCTCAGAGCCCTCCTTGTTGACAGAGTGCTCCTCCTTACATTGCCCAGTCCCACCAGTCTGCAGGCGCTCCCCCTGGCTGCTATCATTCACACAAGTCTGTTCACTGCTGGACCCTTTTCCCCCATGCTGATTTTTACTTTTTTTTACAGGGAGAAAGAATGCTGAGGTAGTTTTCTTGCAGGATCAAGGGAGCCGGGTCTTCTCGAAAATCGAAGCTCCTTCTCCAGCCGCTGCCACTCCCATGCACTGTTTCTCCTCGGAGGCTCTCGCTGACGCGGAAGGATCCGCCCCAGAGCGCGCCTTGGTTCCTCTGGCACTTTTCGGTGGCATAGTGGCTGGGTGGAGAACCAAGCCGTGCCCGGTCTCAACTCGCGGCGAGTGGAAACCACGGGGAAGACACCAGGTGAGTTGAGCAAGCAGGAGCTTGTATCGCCGTATAAAATAGATGGTCCGGATCATTTCTCTCCAAAGTATGAAGAAACTTGGGGCAATGAGGCAGATTTAAACACTTCATCATCATATCATGTAAAAGGAACGCTGGTGGTGGCGGAGTCGATCAGGCGGGAGCGCTCACTCGGCCAACTGCTCGGGCGCCATCTTGCCTCCAGTACTCATCTTGACGGGTTGCAACATTCCAACGTGAAACGAATGCGAAGAGCCCAAAATGTCAGGACTCCTCCTTCTTCTTCAGAGGAGTGCACTCTGCTGCCTACCAAGGGCACAGGACTTGGGGAGGAACCTCTTGGGAATCAGGGAATAACTCTTGCAGAGTCAAGCAGGGCTCTGGAAGGTCCAGGTTTAGGTCCAGGCAGGTCCAGTTGCAGCAGGCCAGTTTGGCAGTTTCAGGGATGCCTCTGGAGCTTGCTATGTCCCTGTATCTCTGGACAAGGGGTCAGCCAGCTGACCCTTGGAGTCACTTCAGGTAGCCTTTGATGAAGAGCAGGTCCAGTCTTTCTTCTCAGACAGCAGTGCAGGTCTTAAACACCAGGGCAGTCATATGGCATCAGGGTAGTTCTTCTTCTGTAGTGTTCACAGGTCCAGGAGGGCACTAAAGAATTGGACTGAGGGTCCAATATTTATATCTGGTGCCAGCTTTGAAGTGGGAGAAACTTCTAGACTTCCACCCAAATCTGCTTCTGTAATGTCTTCCTCCCTGCTCTGGTCCCAGGATGTCTGGAGTCACAAAAGGCTAGTATGAAGTTTGTTGTGTTTGTGTTGAAGCAGCTCCTCAGTGCAAGTGTGGTAGGTGACAGCTTCTCCCCTTCCATCAGGTAAGGATGGGCAATCCTGCCAACATCCAGTCCCCCTTTGTGATATTCTCTAGGAGGAATACTCAAAGGCCAACTACACCTAGTCATGTGACCCAGGTTGCAGGCACCAAATGGTTATGACAAGGAAATGCCAACTTTCTAAAAGTAAACACAAGGAGATGATGGACGGAGCGTTGAAACTTTACAGACACTCACCCCTAGTCACAGATCTGGGTTGAATCCATCATCGTTCTTTAGCTCACTTTGCCACCCCAGTTCAGACCCAGCCATAAGCAAATCAGTCTTGACCCTGTTCCTCATGGGAACGGTCCAGTCCGAACTGCCAAGCCAGGTCTTCCCTGGACCGGAAACAAGCTTCCTGGGACCGGTTTCGGAGTGACACCCCTCTGTTGTGTAGTTCCTATAAACCTATATAGGATCTGCGCGTTTAGACAACATAGACTGTGAGATTGGTTTCCAGACTGATTCCAGACACCCCCACCGGGTATGTTCGCCTGTATACCAGCTAGCTCACAGTGCCACTGTAAACTCCTCTTACCAAGGAGAGAATAGTTCTTGGCAACTATCAAACATGACAACTCTGTCCCATCAGGGATCGTGGAAACAGTACGGTACTTTTCGCTCAGTCACTCGTGCTCACTTTGTCCCAGAGAGATACACAGAAATAAATGGTGGGGACGTTTTAAATAAGTATTTATTGAACCAATGTCATTCTAGTGTAAAATAGGTGTGTTGAAACAACCATAAGACAGAAACAGATATAAATGATTACAAGCACCAATAGTGTAAATGGATCGTAGATTCCTACCATAGTGCTAAAACAATGAATACAGGCAGGTATATAAATACATGACAGTAATAATGCGTACTCCTACAATGCAACCCTAACTAGATGTACCTTAGTGTACCTAGCATGTATGTAGGTGTAGAGTCAAGAATCCCCCTAGGCTGAAGCCAACCCCATTATCTAAAGTGAGAGACTGTGGGACTCCATCTTAGTCTCGAGCTGGACACCCCGCGAGGGATGTTAGACCACTGCGAGCTGGAGTGTCTGCGTGCATGAACCTCAGCGTCTCGTGTCAGTGTGTCAGCATGGAAGTCTTTATCCTCTGCCTGCCTTGGCAAAGATATGGTGTATATATACCCAAAAGGTACCCTTAGGGGTTTCTACCTTGCTGTGTCATGTCGGTGTAGGAAGGTATTACCCTTATACATAGTTATTATGCAGAAGATGGTAATCCTGCTGTGATTCTGAGAATCTTCATGCATAATTAATGAGGCTAGTTTTCGGGGAAAACCACACATCATTTTATACAGAGCTTAACTAGGTAAAAGGTCAATACCAAAACCCGTTATGTAGTGTAATGGTACGGTAAATGTAGGTGAAGGGTCAGGAGACTACTCAGGCCTACATTGGGGAACCCTATAAAACATAACACCTCATCAGCCAGGCTAGCTTGTATCCAGTGGCAAAGTGAGCAAGGGACACACGTCTGGGCATACACTGTCAACTTAGGGTGAACAAAGCAAACACAAGATGATGATGGACGGAGCGCTGAAACTTTTCAGACTCTCACCCCCAGTCACAGATCTGGGTTGAATCCATCATTGTTCTTTAGCTCACTTCGCCACCCCAGTTCAGACCCAGCCATGTGCAATGCAGTCTTGACGCTGTTCCTCAAGGGAACAGTTCAGCCCGAACTTCCAAGCCATGTCTTCCCTGGACCGGAAACAAGCATTTGCCCTAAGTTGGCAGGGTATGCCTAGACGTGGGTCCCTTGCTCACTTTGCCACTTTCCTTAAATGCCTATTTGTTCCCAATCAAATGTTATCACTTTTTAAATGTAATACGGCAACCCAATGTTATCCTGTGGGACAGATAGGCCTCACAGTAGTGAAAAATTAATGCAGGAGTTTTTCACTACCAAGACATGTAAAACTTAAATATATATGTCCAATCTTTCAATTACAATGCACCCTGCTACCTAGGGCCTACTTTAGGGTTGACTTGTATACAATAAAAAGGAACTTAAATGCTTGGAAAGGGGGTGGGTATAGTGCCATTGTGAATTGGCAGTTTAAAACTGCACTCAAGCTGCAATGGCAGACCTGGACATGCTTTAAATGGCTACTTCAGTGGGTGGCACAAAATGTGCCTCAGGCCCACTAGTAGCATTTAATTTACAGGCCTTGGGTATGTATAGTCCCACTTTACTAGAAATTTAAAAGTAAATTGAATGTGCCAATTGGGTTTATGCCAATTTTACCATGTTTAAAGAAGAGAGCAAAGGCACTTTATCACTGGTGAGCAGAGTCCTAAAAGCCAACACAAAAATGGGTTCCGAAAACATGAGGGGAGAAGGCAAAAAGTTTGGGGGTGACCCTGCAGAGAAGGCCAATTCCAATAATTCTATATTACAAATACCACCAGGGCTATTAAAAATCAGCAACTCTAATAGTGAATAGATCTTGCAAGTTGTAATCTAAAATTGTAACCCTGATTCTATTATTGTAAACAATGTTTAATTCAATGGTTGGCTTCCTATTGATTTGATATTGCCCATTAAGGGTTATTTCCATTGCTAAATGGTCAATAGTACCCAGCTCAACTACATTAAAATCTTCAATTTGTTTGAAGTGCTCCACAGGTACAACGGAGTACTCTGTTGGGATCAAGTGCTTGCCATTCCTAAAAGAGGCCAAAGCTGGCGTATCGCTACGAAAGCAGCCATGGGGATTAATTAAGTAATGCTGAACTAGTAAACCCAGCACCGGCTGGGATCTACCCATTACGTTTTGCTCAGCTAGTTGCACCAAAGGTATTCCATACATATTCAAAGAGTCTACCTGAAAATCATCAACTTTTATGCAGTGGCATTTTCAGGTTAAAGTCCTCAGTCAGGACAAACCATGCGGTTGAGAAAAGAGAGCACAGTTTAGTCAAATCTTTGTCAAAATTGTTTAAGTTGATCTCAAAGGCTTTCCCATTAAGAGAAATGTATATATTAATGCAAACAACGACAAGAGGCACTGGCGGGGACAGACGGCTCTATAAAATAGTCCAAGAAACAAATACAGGTGGTTTCTATTCTAGAACCGTTTTCCCGTCGAGAACAAACTCCAAAAATCAGCTGACCACCTGACGACAACCTTGGTTTGCGTGAATATTCCTTTCTTGCAAAATTACATGACCATTGCACAGTGGAGTCTCCCGTGACCAGATTTCCTGAAGAATAACAATGGAATATTTCAGTACAGTTGATTTACTCCAAACATTTGAAAAGTTCTTGTAACCATGAAAATTCCATGTAAGAATCTTAACTGGTTCGCGGTGCCAATTAACCTACACGCAATCGCTCGCACATCCTGGGCCTCTACGATTACAAGTGGGTCTTTTGTGGGGACGAGGCGAGCATGTCATACAGATCATTACAAACTGAGATTAGGATGTGGCCCATATGATCCGAAGCTCCCTGTTGACCTCTCTTGATCTCTAACTTTAAAGGCAAATCAAAAACAATCGACAGCCAAGATATGTATATCTTTCTTTTGAGCGACAAGTCAACTCAATCTGAAGAGTGCAAAAAACACTTTTCTAACCCTAACTTTTCGACAATTATGAAACTGATTTGCACCAAATCAAGCAAAGTTCAACTCATGAAATACAGAAAATGCTTCACTGCTCGGTGTGAAGCAGGGGTTCTATCTTCATGAGAGCCTCCATACCTCTCTTCAGAGGCTTATCATTGTCAGGACCACTGAGAACAACATTTTTGTTGGAATTTACACATTATGTGGCAAGGTTACAAACTCCATAATTATGCAATAATTATGTGATAAACTTCACACCTACAGAAACGCACTGCTCAATGTCATATTAATAATTCACCCAAGAATGATAAACGCAACCTGAATATTGTATTTCCAATCAGGGCACTTCATTATCTACACCTTGGTAAGAAAAGCTTCACCATAATCCCCTTTCTAGAGACAATGGGGCCAATTCCGATTTCGGCAGGAAGTGCACCTAACACTATTCGTCCGGAAAAAAACCAAGCCGAACGCGTGTTTCCCGACCGATTCGAACATTCGCACTAACGAGCAAGTACGATGCGCATAACTGCCCAGAGCCCGACTCAGCCGTACTTACCCATTCCAGCTCCTGTTCCTCGCCCGAGCCGGATCCGTGAACGCAGAATCGAGTCGCACGGAAGCAAAAATACAGCACCTTCCGGCCGGACCAGTACGATGCGCCTTCCGTAAGCGCCGAACCCGTTGCTACGTCCGGCACGTCAGAGCATCCGGGAGAGCCGCACATAAGCTCCGATTCGCGCCACAAGACGATCCACGGCTACGAGACGAACAAGCCTGCCACGAGTACGAGTCGAAGCAACGAGAAAGCCGAACGAGACGAACCAATCATGAATCCCATCGCGCAGGTCCTACCAATACTCTACAACTATTACCGGAACAGGTACGGACGCGTACGGCGCAGACGGTAAGTTAAACACCCACTACACAAACAAACGACACGTACCCGACATATAACACACACATAGGGATGCAGAAATGATGCCCACTAGCAACAGCAGAACCATAGGGGCGGGATGGCTATCACCAATGCCATATACACCCATAGGGGCCTGGATGCCAACCACTAACACCACCCCTACTCAGGGGGCTGGATGCCTGTCACTACTACCATCCTCAATCATAGGGGGATGGATGCCTACCACCAACACCACCCCTACTCATGGGGGCTGGATGCCTACCACTACCACCACCCTACTCATGGGGGGCTGGATGCCTACCACTACCACCACCCCTACTCATGGGGGCTGGATGCCTACCACTACCACCACCCCTACTCATGGATGGCTGGATGCCTCACCACTACCACCACCCCTACTCAGGGGGCCTGGATGCCTGTCACTACCACCACCCCTACTCATGGGGGCTGGATGCCTACCACTACCACCACCCCTACTCATGGGGGCTGGATGCCTACCACCACCACCACCCCTACTCATGGGTGCTGGATGCCTACCACTACTACCATCCCCACTCATAGGGGGATGGATGCCTACCACTACCACCACCCTACTCATGGGGGGCTGGATGCCTACCACTAACACCACCCCTACTCATGGGTGGCTGGATGCCTACCACTACCACCACCCTACTCATGGGTGGCTGGATGCCTACCACTACCACCACCCTACTCATAGGGGGCTGGATGCCTACCACTACCACCACCCTACTCATGGGGGGCTGGATGCCTACCACTACCACCACCCCTACTCATGGGTGCTGGATGCCTACCACTACCACCACCCCTACTCAGGGGGGCCTGGATGCCTGTCACTACTACCATCCCCACTCATAGGGGGATGGATGCCTACCACTACCACCACCCCTACTCAGGGGGGGCTGGATGCCTACCACTACCACCACCCCTACTCATAGGATGGGTAATGCATGACACAACTAGCATAGTCCAACATAAGGAATGTCAGAAAAACACATCCCCCCAACACCATGACAAGCGTGTGTAGTCTGTGTCAAATGCCTACAACACTGAACATGACATTGAACATACAATGTGACCCCCTATCACATGTGTCACACATAAATGTGTGTGGCCTCCACAATGCAAGCAGACCATGACCACTGTGGCAATGGGATCTAACACCCCATCATCACAGTGACCAAAAGGTAAGTGTGGGGTCCATAGCTGAAGCACATTTTGAACATTGTGGCAATGGGGTCTAAACCCCCATCATCACAGTGACCAAAATGTAAGTGTGGGGTCCATAGCTGAAGCACATTTTGAACATTGTGGCAATGGGGTCTAAACCCCCATCATCACAGTGACCAAAATGTAAGTGTGGGGTCCATAGCTGAAGCACATTTTGAACATTCTGGCAATGGGGTCTAAACCCCCATCATCACAGTGACCAAAATGTAAGTGTGGGGTCCATAGCTGAAGCACATTTTGAACATTGTGGCAATGGGGTCTAAACCCCCATCATCACAGTGACCAAAAAGTGTTGTCATGAAAAAAGCTGCAAATGCCAAACAGCATGGATGATTCCTGGTCACAGAACAACAAACACATCAGTGGCATAGTAGTGCTTGTGTCCCATAGCAACATAGATTGGGTGAGGCAAACAGTGCAGTGCAAATAAGACATACCTTTGGCCATGTGCAGACAAACATCACCCATGGGGGTTGACATTGTCAACATTCATCAATAACACAATGACAGAAGTGACCATCATAATGCAGACCCACATATCTGCACCAATGGACACACAAATGTAGATATCCTGTGGAGACTGTAGATGTGAGGTGAACAAATACCATACCATGGCAGCAATGGGACATACAAACCATGATCATTGTGCTGACTGATGACCTAGGAGTCCCAGGGACAGCAGGGGAAACCCACCAAACAACATACAGCCAATGGCACACTAAAGATATGCCAATGCAGTGGTGCAGATGCACAAACAGGCAGCCTCACACTGCATATCAAACACAACAGGTGATGGGGGGGGTGTGCCAGTGTCCCCAGGCAACCACACAACACATGAGGAGGCCTGAATCCCAATTACACAGATTTGTATACAGTGCCACACAAAAGTAACTCATGGATCGGATTCCCCTATGTGGGCAATCAGGCATTGTTAGATGAGAGGGAGCCCAAATTACACATGTCACACAAGCTTGTAGGAACAGCAACTAACACAGCAAGAGACAGACCCACCACAGCACTACCCCTAGGGACCCCACATTGTGGTGACACTGGCCTGCATGATAATCCCACTGTGATGACAAAGCTTGATGTCGTTCACACTGTGAACCACAGTCATGTGTCCTGAGCAGCAAACTACCATCACACCTATCCAAGCACAAATCAATCAGCACGGCCTGTCAGCCAAGGCCAATATGGAGGTAGGGGTCTAGCCGTGCAACAACTCTCATTTGCACACACTCAACACCACACACCTTGATCTCCACCAATGTGCAGCAGTGAAGCTCACATGGACTGGTGACATTGCACATGCACCCATGACAATCCCAGGGGTGGTGGTGGGAACTAAGGTGCAGAAACCCATCACACATGGCCAGTCAACATGACTCGTGAATGTCTGACACACTGCACAGTACGCCGTACATGGGCATGACGTCAAATCCACACCAACCAATGGGATCCCGGCCACAGTCACACACCAATGAAGAAGCCAAGGTCACCCACAAAGAACACACATAGACAGCTTCCAAAATTGCAGCTCTGACCCTGAGGAGTGGCAGCAGTCACACACACAACGTGTCACAATCACTGAAAGCTACCACAAACTGTAAATTACATGACTTGTGTAACCAACAAGTGCCAAGGGGAATCCTGACTGTGTCTCATCTGCGTTTGCCCACAAACTCAGCCCTGACAGCAAACACACCTATGGATGACACCCTGATGACCAGTAATGTGCCATGCACCCACATCCCAGAGAACCCAGGGCGAAGATTTTAGTGGAACATAGGTCAACTCAGCAAGCATCACAAACAGGAACATCACTAGGGATCCCAGCCTGCGTAGCAAAATGGAAGTGAACACACACAGACATGCTCACACAACACACACCTTGGGCTCAGGCAATGTCACGGAATTACACACTGCCATGAGGGGACTCCACTCCTGTGTAAGGAAAGCTGTGCCATACGTTGTCTCTGCAGGGCTCTATCATGTCAGCAGAACACTTGGTCACTCAGTCAACAATTAGCACAAAATGAAGGCTCTCGTCACATCAGCCAGGTCATGGGAGTGTTACCGAAATCATCTGCACAGATCCAACACACATGTATAGCAAGTTGCACTGATAACACAGATGAGTCCTTCCCCATTGATGCCCAAACTTGCATGTCCAGTGGAGATGGTCACACGGTCAGGGAAATAGACACATTGAACAATGGCAAGCCCAACAGATGTGCAGGGGTGTAAGCCACAAATGTGACATTGCAAATAAAAGTAGGAAATCCCATTGGCAAATATTGAAAACATGACACCCTCATATTGCTGCAAAGGATGACATGGATACACACCAGGATAGGACACAGGACCACATGGGGTCCTGCACAGTAACACTTCATTTTCCTGACATCAAAAATCACCATCACTGCAGCAAGGGCATGGTTAGCATCATCAACATCATGTACATCTGAAGCAAAACCAATAGAGAACAGAAAGTAGCTTTATTCAGCATATGTGGCTTCAAAAGTGAAAGTCCTGAAAAAACACAAAGGCCAATGGCCAGTCCATTAGTAAAGTCCGAACAGGGTGACAGTGGCAGATGTCACCCTTTGCTTGCCTGCACTACTATGGACCAGGGACATTCCCCTCGGAGGGGCATACGGGGGAGCAGGCCAGGCACCGCAGGGACAGGATCAGGGCTCACCAGAAGGAGGCAGGGAAGGGGTGGTGGGTGCTGGAGAGTCACTGACAACTGCAGTGGAGGTAAACACTCGAACAAAAGGGGGCCCCTATCTAAACAGATAAAGGTAGGGAAATCATAGGGGAGACAACATGACAATCAAACAGGAAAGGTCCCTACCTATTTATTTAACAATATGCTTCACGTCATATGATATAATAGTCTGAACAGTGCTGAAGAATAGAAGAAGCAGAAATATCACAAAATAGATTTATTATTTCAATGAAAATGAGAAAGGTACACAAATGTAATACAAGGACAATAATTAAATATATATATATATACAGTCCCACCACTCATTCAATCACATTCATATATACAGACATACTATCATACCTCTTTCGTACAGACTCACAACACTCATACAGTGACTAAGACAATATGACAAAACAATATAAACAACAACGTATCCCCCAGATTTCCTCAGAAATGTGAGTTAAACTGTTTTGGAAGACATAAGTATGTTCAATACATATCATAGGTGTATACATAAACCAAAAAAAAGGATAAGTTGGCAGATACAGTGGTTATCTAGAGGGGGAGAAAAACAAAAATAAAACAAAACTCAAACAAGGATAGGAGTATCACAAACGCCGACGCGCGTTTCGGTGTGAAGACCGGATATGGCCAAACACCTTCCTCAGGGCGTAGGTAACAGAACAGTGAAGTGGTGGGATAATTTCTGAAAATAAATAGACATATAGTGATATTCAGTCCTAAAGCTGATTGCGATAACCTTGTAAATATTAACATGCTCAAATAAAAAAATCAAGATAATTCGGCTAGCTAAATTAAACAAAAATAATAACGTAATAAACTATTCTTTCAGCACTGGTCATATTAACAATTGGTCAAAAAGGGGTTCTATTCAGGCGGAAGATGAAACAAACGTGCACAATCAGAACGGGGAAAAACACAAAAATGATGACACCTAAGGCAGGCACAAAGACAGTAAGATGATGTCTAAATTCTAAAACATAACCATTAACAAATCCATAAGTGAATAATGAGTAAAATAGTGAGAAAATGAAAAGATAAAGAAAGAAAAAATAGGAAAATCCCAATAGAGAAAATGTACTGCTCGCATGTCTTAAGGAAAAACAGTTAAGAGGACCCCAGGAAAGACAATAAAGGAGAAAATTATAAGGAAAAGGTCACAGCAAACTAGATACCCACCAGTAAGTCAGGGAATCTTCTAGTTAAACAGGCCAAAAAAGCCATGCAGAGAAGCCCGACGTAGTTAGCTAAACAAGCTGTAATGAAGTAAAGCCTGAACTGGGAAGGCGATGAGGTTCAAAATGCAGGCAAAGTGATGCAATGAAGAGAACAGGCCGCCACTTAGCTTGATTAGGCGGACCCTGGGGTTCCAAGGGTAATGAACAAGATCTGAAATAAATATAATTAAACAATTGCTATAAGGTGCTAAGAACAACTAAGTAAATAGAGATCTATCCTCATGGGCGCAATTGTTGCATGGCCTAAAAAATAATAAACGCGATAAAGAGTGACAGAAGTAGCGTTCTTACTAGTTACCTGCAAGCCGATCATTAGTGGCGGCAGCCAGACGCTGAAAATGGGGAGATGCTCGTCTGGCAAGAAAACAAGGAAGCCAGATGCGTGCTGTAAAATTAAAGACAGATGCAAAATAAAAAACAAACAAAAAAGCCTCGCGGGCATCTCTACAATGACGGTGTAAGGCCCCTAGCTGCGGCCGCTGAGAGCAGCAGTAACGACATGGGGGCATAATGTGAAATGAAAATGAAATAAACAGAATGCATGCTTTCTAAAAGCAAGAAAATCAGATCCCAGGGAACCTCAGGGGGGCATACCGTACAGCGGGGCTCCTCAAGCAAGATAAGGGCAGAGCGAGAGAAGACCGGAGAAACCGTGCTCTCCCTCTCTGCGTGGCTACCGATTAATAAGCGTTGGGGCGCAATAAACGAAAAGGGAAGAAAAAATATATATACACATTGCTGAATACCTTGAAGGCCGAGTATCCACAATGGAAGTCGATGCAGGGAAACACGAGTGCCCCTCACTCAGGATACGGGGTCGACCTGTCAACGCAAAAGGCACAGGGAGGCTTAGACGGCGATGTTAAATAGATGTCAGATAGGTTAAAAACGCTAGCGGAAAGCGGGCCACAACTTACTCAAATTTGGCTGACTCAGGCGGCGACTTGATGGTCGTTCCTTGGTAGCTAGAAGGGGACAGAGCAAACAAGACAACGGAAAGCCGCCAGAATTTAAATGTAAAATAGGAGGAGGGCGAGCCAATAGTACGGGGTCGTCCGGTCATCTGACCCGGCACGAAATCTCAGCAAACCTCAAGATGCAGGATGGATTCGAGAGCAGAAAGGGCGAATGCCGCAAAGACATGGAAAAAGCATCCAGTGAAGCTGAATAGAGAAAAACAGAGACCGGGCTTCTGGGAAAGTTAAAGCTAAAGTTTCAAGAATGAGGACCAGAATCAAAAGGCTAGAAGCAGAACGAGGAGGATGCAGGTACATGTAAAAGGGGACAAAAACGTCCGCCGGCCCGGCAGGAGCTAGAGAGGCTCAAAAAAACTGCAGTGGAGGTGTCTGACATGGTGTGTGCCGGCACAACTGGGGGGCATGAGTCAGATGGTGTGGGTGCCGGAACGACTGCAGTGGGCTGGCCAGATGGAGTGGACAGGTTCCCCACTGCAGTGCCCAAGTTAGACGGGGTGGTAGTGGACTCCACTGCAGTGCCTATCTCCAGGGGAGTAGACTGGGGTTCAGGTAAGGTGGGCAGGACAGATGGGGAGGACATGGTCTCCACACCAGTGGCACAAACATGTGCAGCGGGGGGTGTGGTGCTGGAAGAGCAAGTGGTAGGGGAGAAGGCCGGATCATTTTGGGGATGGTGTATCTGTGGGTGGGGGAACCTGGGGCAGGGTGTGGTGGGGGAACCTGTGTAGTGGGGGCCTGAGGGATGGAGGAAGGAGACTGTGTGGTTGAGCTGCAGGGCGGTGGCAGGGTCTTGCTCTTCCGGGTCCGGGGGACTTGCGGGTGGTGGTCTCAGTCTGTCTGTGCCTGGGGGAGGGTGTCCGGGGGTGAGGGGCACTCCCCTCTGTGTGGGTGGACTTCCTCTTCCCCCTGTATGCTGGATCAGCTAGATCGGAGGGGAAGAGGCCGAGGTCACAGAGGAAGAGCTGCTGTGTAGGTGGGGTTGCAGGTGAGGCAAGGGAAGGGGCCTTGGAGGGAGAGGTATTGGAGGACTGCGGAGTGACTGTGGATGCCTGTGTGTGTGTCTGTTCCCCATCCCCTGTGGGTGTGGTATCAGTCCCCTGAGGATGCTTGCGTGCACGTTTTGTCTTTGTTTTGGGTGTTCCTGTGCTGCTCGTGTCTGTGTTTGGGTGATTGTGCAGGTGTGCATGTGCTTGGGACAGGTAGGGTGCCAGGAAGTGTGGATGGGGCAGAGGTAGGAGGGGTGAGGGACTGTTGGAGGAGGGACACTGCTGCCGTCAGGGAGGAGTCCATGGACTTATTGCTCCTCTGTAGGGCAGACATGCCCGATGAGATGCCCTCCATGAACAACACCAGCTGTGTCAACAGAGTGGTGTGTACATGGAGGACACTCAGCATTGCTGTCTGCCCTACATGGAGCTGGCGAAGTAAGTACACAGACTCCTCACTCAGGGCAGCAGGGGACACAGGGGCAGGGGGTGCGGTGCCTGGCACGAAGGAGGCACGCTCCCGAACACGGGAGCCTCCACGGACCTCTGGAATGGGAGCCGATGGGAGGGCGGTGGTGGTGGTGGTGGTGGTGGTGGTGGTGGCGGGGACAGCAATACTAGCTGGGGTGTGGTGGCTGCTGACACCCGCCTCCACAAGGGAGTCATGCTCCGAACTGCTGTGGTCCTCAGCTGAGGTGGATGGTGCTGAGGACTCCTCGGTGTGGCTCCCCTCGCCCTCCGTGCCACTTGGTCCCTCCGACCACTCATCGGCTGCTGACCCAGTCTGGCTCTACAGCTCCTCCTGGTCCGTGGAGCTGTCCCCTCCTGTGGCCGTGGATGTATCTACAAACAATTAGGGAAACAGACAAACATCAGTCACCTGCACTGACCGCACACACCACAGTAAGTACAGCACATTACAGAGCAAGCCCTGGCATCCTTAGTTGAACATTGCCAAAAGTGCTCAAACAGATTAGGAGAAGCCAATTGTCAGTCTGATGGTCAACCATGGCACTCACATCCCTCCTGGCCTCACACCCATCTGTCTGGTGCCTGTCGGATGGTAATACCTCAGTGTGGACACATGCACCACCTACACAGTAGTTGGACATTGCAGAGAACACGGTGAAGTATGTGAACATGCACACATCACATCTCTTGCCACTGAGTCAGTACAGGTGTCCGGATAAAGGGATGGCCAGAGTCTAATTTGAAATGCATGTGATGCATACCAGCACCAGACACCATGATGCACCCATGTCCTGATAGTCAATGCCACAATGGGGTGCATGTAGCACATGTCACTCACCTGCAGGATCACTCTTAGGGAGTTTAATGCCATGGCACAGGCATGCCTGCAAAGTCATACATCACTGTCTCCAGTCACATGGGCAGGGCAGCCAGCCAACATCAGTCTGCACTGTGTCACAATCCTAGGTCATGGGGAATGCAAGTTCTGTAGCTGACAAGTGCACATGTCCATCCCCCACAAACCACATCATCTGAACTCTTATTTGTCCACGTCATACCAATTGGACATATGGGAGACATGAAACACAACCCTCTGAACCTGAGCACCTCACAGTCTGCTGTGAATGAGAAACAGCTGCCTGAACTTCACAGTCACATACCCCAGTCTGCACAGTCAAGTGATCAAACACCTATATGTCACACAAGTATCGTCTCCTATGGTCACATCTCAGGTGGCATGCTGAGCCCTAATCGATAAACACCCCAGTAGTCCTGACAACGAAGCCACAGCACAATGACACAGAGGCAGACACCTGAGGGAACATTTCACTGAGCACAATGTGTCAGCTGATACACGGGAGTGGGAGCACAGAGTGTATTGTATGGCCTGGAGTAGGCATGACTGTCCTGCTCCACGTGAAAGAGGGATGAGCCCTGGACAGTAGGCAGGTGGCTAGGTATGTGTGACACACTTGATATACATACTCCTGAGGCCCAAACATTGTTCCCACCCGCAGCATGGGTGTGTGCCAAATACCCCAGGCACATGTGGTGAGTCAGATCAGCAATTGGACCACAAATCAAAGTTACACGCAGATTACATGTCAGAACCCAGGCATTGTGTAAGCAATTGACCCACCCATGAAGCCCACCACAAAGCTACGGGAACAAATGCTGTCCCCCACCTTGAGCTAAGCAAAATGCAAGGACACAGTACCCAAGTGACACAATTTCTGACTGTAAGGGCCACACCTGGGTATCAGATGAGGAGTGGGCATGTCACAATTGAGGGACATGGGTCCTGGACCACAAGACTGATGTACTGTGGAAGTTTAACCAGGCCAGAGGAGGGCACATAGCATGTCAGACAAAGTTCACAGTGCAGTCATGGACAACCCCCTCCTTGCTGCTGTCTGGCCTTCAGCTGCCCATCCAGGTCAGGGAAGACCACCGCCAGGATCCTGAGCATGTGGGGGGTCAGGGTCCGGTGTCCGCCCCTCCTGCGAGGAGGCGACAGCTTCAGCTGGACCCTTGCGATCCTCCGGGTCCAGCCCCGAAGGTCCTGCCACCTCTTCTGGCAGTTGCGGATCCGGCGCTTGTAGACTCCCACGGATCGTACTGCCCGGGCGATGGTCAGCCAGATTTCCTGCTTCTGGTGGGCATCAACCTGTGAGGATGACAAAGTGAAAAGGCCATTACTACACATGCAACATATCCGTGCATCACACATTTGGATATACATGTCTCAATCACAGGGGCATATGATGTACACAGGCAGTGCAACTATGGCTATGGACAGTTTGCCAGCAGTTACCACATGGTATCATTGCCTGGGAAGTCAAACCTTGTTGGAATGCACTGTTACTGCACTATACCTGTTCAGTGCATGTAACTACACACTTTGGGGGGTGACAACTACTCAGTGAGCATGCTAGCCAGTGGCGTGCACACTGTAAGTCTTGCTAGTCAGACAACATGCACATTTAGTAAGGCAGTGGACAGCACACTCACCTGCTCCCCTGGTTTCCCATACAGCTTGCTGTACTGTGGAAGGAGGCTGTCCAGCATGGCCTGGTTCTCCTCAGTGCTGAAGCCTGGGGCTCTCTCCACAGTACGTGCCATTGCAGTAGCCAGAGGATGCAGAGACAGCAGCAGTGTTGGTGGCAGATGTCGTCCTGGAGCATGTAGTGCAGGCAAGTGAGCTCTCAGGGGAACAGCCAGCATTATATGTGTGCTGCAGAGGCAGATACTGTCCCATGTGTCCAAAGTGATAGTTCCAAGTCGTTTGCATCTTCTGAATCTGGCCAATCCATGGAATTGCACCACTTATACACGCCCACAGCATCCTTCAAAAGTTCAACTTCATGACACCCATGAATTTGCAACATTGTTGTGGGTGGCCAACTGAATTCACTGCATCGGACTCGTTAAAGGTTCAAAAACGCGTCCGTTGCCATGCCAGGCCATAGCCAATGCGTGCGCACCGATCGGTCCATTGCTGTACAACGCGTATTTTGAAAAACAACGCGTACCCGTCCACATCATATGCAATGGCCAATGCGTGCACACCGATCGGTCCATTACTGTACAACGCGTACCCGTTCACATCATATGCAATGGCCAATGCGTGCACACCGATCGGTCCATTGCTGTACAACGCGTATTTCTGTCCACATCATATGCAATGGCCAATGCGTGCACACCGATCGGTCCATTGCTGTACAACGCGATTTGAAAACAACGCGCACTGCTCACATCATATGCAATGGCCAATGCGTGCACACCGATCGGTCCATTGCTGTACAACGTGTATTTCTGTCCACATCATATGCAATGGCCAATGCGTGCACACCGATCGGTCCATTGCTGTACAACGCGTATTTCTGTCCACATCATATGCAATGGCCAATGCGTGCACACCGATCGGTCCATTGCTGTACAACGCGATTTCAAAAACAACGCTGCACTGCTCACATCATATGCAATGGCCAATGCGTGCACACCGATCGGTCCATTGCTGTACAACGCGTATTTCTGTCCACATCATATGCAATGGCCAATGCGTGCACACCGATCGGTCCATTACTGTACAACGCGTACCCGTTCACATCATATGCAATGGCCAATGCGTGCACACTGATCGGTCCATTGCTGTACAACGCGTACCCGTTCACATCATATTCAATGGCCAATGCGTGCACACCGATCGGTCCATTGCTGTACAGCGCGTATTTCTGTCCACATCATATGCAATGGCCAATGCGTGCGCACCGATCGGTCCATTGCTGTACAACGCGTATTTCGAAAAACAACGCGTACCCGTTCACATCATATGCAATGGCCAATGCGTGCACACCGATTGGTCCATTGCTGTACAACGCGTATTTCTGTCCACATCATAAGCAATGGCCAATGCATGCACACCGATCGGTCCATTACTGTACAACGCGTACCCGTTCACATCATATGCAATGGCCAATGCGTGCACACCGATCGGTCCATTGCTGTACAACGCGTCCCTGTACAAATAACTCGCATATGTCACCATGGTTGTCACTGGTGAACGTATGCCAGCCACAATTACTTGCCAGGGACTCAGGGGCACACCTACAACACCACAGCCTGTCCACACTGTATCCTAAGGCATGTAAGGCTGCATTACCTGTGTGTGTATGGGGGTCAACCTGTGTTATTTTTGGTGGCACTTGGGGGCAGCCACTCCCAGGCTGTGCACGTGTTCATGGGGACAGAATCCTTTGTGTGTTGTGCACAGGACCACTGTGATGTGCAACTGTTCAGTTCAGGGCATGTGGCATGTCACATTTCCAGGTTGTGTATGTGTATGTCATGTCACATACACCCTGAGTCCCATGTGGGAAGGTATGTACGTCACAGGGTGACCCATTGCCACAATAGTGATGGCCCTCCACAGTCTGTGTGCATGTTGTGTTTCAGATGTCTCTGATTCAATGTGCACAATGGGAGACAGTCTCCACATCCACGTTGTTTGTGCATCTACTTTGACGTTGTGCGTGTGTTTCACAGACGTCCATGTCTGTCCTGCAGAGGCAACAGGGGCCACTACCTGTGGGAGTCATGGTTGTTTTGCTGATGTGTACATGATACGCCATGTCAGGCCACTGTCCATGTGGCAATACAGGGTCCCTGGGAATCTACCTGTCAATGAGCTGTGATGCCTGTGGCACATCTGTCCTCACTTGTCACTGTGGTGTGTGTTTGGAACGTGACAGCAGTACATGGGTACTGTGACACAGCCTAATGATTTCCCATAGCACGACCTGGAACTTGTTGTCAACACATGTTGAACTGTGATGTTAGATGTTGGCCATGTAGGTGCCATATATGTCCATACAGAACGGCACACACATCAAGTACTTGTGTCTTGTAATGATGTATCATGTGATATTGAGTATGGTCAATGCCACATATGTGGGGTGACTGACAATCTTTCTTTGTTCACCTATGCACTGCAGGGCACCAGCTGTCCATAGACCATTCCCTGACCTTGCAACCATAGTGGAACGTGACTGCATCTGACGGTACCGCTTCAACAGGCTGCTGATTGAGGAATTGACGGTGCGGTTGGCCCCACATTTGCAACCTGGCCGGACATACCCTACAGCGCTGACCCCCAAGGTGAAGGTGATGGCAGCCCTACACTTCTTTGCCACCGGTACCTTTCAACACACTGTGGCGTCTGCTGGTGGGATGTCACAGACCATGTTCAGCCGTGTGCTACGCGATGTTTTGGAGGCAATGTTGAGATACCTGAACCAGTACATCTATTTCCCTAAACGTCAACAACTCACTGACGTCAAGAGTGACTTCTATGCCCTGGGGAGGATGCCACATGTCATTGGCTCCATTGATGGGACACATGTGGCTTTGGTACCACCACAGGCACATGAGCAGGCATACAGGAACAGGAAACATTACCATTCTATCAATGCTCTGGTGGTATGTCTTGCAGATATGACCATCTCTCATTTGTGTGCACGTTTCCCCAGTTCTGCACACGATGCCTACGTGATGAGGAGTAGTCGCATCCCGAGGATGATGTCACAGATGCAGAACCAGCGTGCCTGGCTTGTCGGTGTGTACTGACTTTTTACCATTGTGTGTGTTCTGCAATGTTGTATTCCACCCTCTTTACCCAACTCAGCTAATGTGCAATTGTCTGTATGTAGGTGACTCCGGATAACCCAACATGCCGTGGTTGCTGACACCCCTCAGGAACCCTGTGACACCAGCCCAGATGCGCTACAATGAGGCACATGGTCGGACCAGGAGAGTGATCGAGCGGACATTTGGTCTCCTGAAGAGCCGCTTTCACTGCCTGGACAAGACAGGAGGGGCCCTCCCATATGCCCAAGCAAAGGTGTGTAAGATTGTCATCGTCTGCTGCATGCTACACAACCTGGCAGTGCGGAAGGAGTTGCCTCTCATCCTGGATGACGATGACCAACATCCGCCACCTGTGGAGGATCCTGGCCTGGGCCATGATGCCAGTGATGATGATGATGATGATGATGTCCGCACACAGCTCATCACCAACTTCTTCAGCTGAATGTGAGTATCCAGAGTTGTCATGTCAATGATTTGAGTTTGCATGATATGTGTTGGTGGTGCTCTGTTGCTGTTTGAGTGTGGCCATGTGCTACTTGACTGTATGCGTGCAGCGATGTGTCCTTACAGGTAGTCTGTACTCCCCAACAGTGTTGACATGCTAACTTGGTTTTGTGTAGGTATCTTGTGACCTGTATTGGGCATGAGTATTGCAGTTCTGTCCTGTTCTTCAGTGCTTTTGACTGTGTGTCATGTCTGTCCTTCACAGGGTGCTTTCAGAGTTGTTTGGTCCACTCTGATCCCCCGACACCATGATTCAACTTCCAGTGTGGAAGCAGTCGTTTCCCTACAGGTGATGTGCCCCACACCCCTGGACTTTATTTCTTCTACAATTGTTGACTGTGTGGCCACTGCCACATGGGATTACCTTGCATCTGTAGTGGAAACAACATGTTGCAAATGTGTAATAAACCTGTGCTTCACTTTGGGATGTGCGTTGTCTGTGGTCACACATCTGACTGACATTAGCTTACTTCACCTGTGGGCTAGTTAACACAGACTGTGAATAGGTGTGGTGTCTGTGCATTCCACTGTATTTCCTGACAACATCAGTGTAGGCGATGAGTCAGATGGCCCTGGTGTGTATGTGTTGTGTAGCCCTAGTGGTGTGTCTCCCTCATATGTGTCACGTCGCCATGACTCACATGACGGTGTTGAACTTGCTGTAGCAGTTAGCATGCACAGTGTCATTTAGCAGATCATCATCTCCATTACAGAAACAACGTTGGAATCACAACAGAGGCAAGTATGGTGTATTAGTGAGTTTATTTACATACATGTGTGAGGATAGTGCACAGGATGGTGGGTGCTGTACATTGGGATTGGAATCCAAAGTTCCCAGATGAGTTGGAAGTGTTGGTAGCAGAAGTGTCCTGACTAAAGTCCACAGTCATCTGATACATTGGTCCAACTTAACGTCCCCATGTCATGTGGGAGAGTTGGGTTGCATTCGACAGGGTGACCAGTTTGCACACAAAGGTGGATTTCCAGAACAGGTGTTGGGTTCCTGGGGGATGTACATGGCCATCGGCCTCTCAGTTCTCCTTCCTCGGACGACCCCTCTTCTTTGGGGGGGGACCCTCACGTGCAGGCTGCTGCGGTGCAGAGGACTCTCCGCCAGAGTCATCCTCCCTCCCTGTGGCAGTTGCAGTTGTTGCGGCACCAGATGTTGTGGGCACACAGGGAGGTGTGGCCATGTTGGTGCTAATCTGGCGGAGGCATGTCAATATGTCCCTATGCACCGCTGTCAGTTCTTGCAATGTGTCCCACTTGGACTCCATGCGAGACATG
This sequence comes from Calotriton arnoldi, assembly GCA_963921515.1. Classification (NCBI taxonomy): domain Eukaryota; kingdom Metazoa; phylum Chordata; class Amphibia; order Caudata; family Salamandridae; genus Calotriton; species Calotriton arnoldi. The sequence goes on along the minus strand of CAWUFW010008137.1, from coordinate 829,903 downwards.
TGTGTCTCCACACGGGACATGTGTCTCCACACGGGACATGTGGGAGTCCAAGGGGCATGATGGGCAGCCTGCTGCTGTTGCATGTCCTTGAGGATCCCCACTACCTGGCTGACCTCTCCGTTGCTATTCTGGTATGCTTCAGCAATGCGTACCAGTTGTGGGTCATCATGCAGTCCAGACCCCTCTTCAAACAGCGACCTCTGCCTACCACCCCTCCCACCACCCCTGGCCACACGTGCGGGACCTGCGGTGGCACGCACAGGTGACCCTGGGCCTCCTTGGGGGTTGGTAATGGGGTTGTTGTCCGTTGCTTCACGGTGGGCCGGGGTCCCTGTGCTGTTGTCATTGGTGGTCCTTGGTCTGTCCGTGTCGGCGGGGGTGGTCTGTGTGTTGGCAGTTGTTGGAGGAGTGGGTGCAGGGGGTGCAGATGGTGGTCCTGCTGGTGCTGCATGTTGACTCACAACGGAGGGGCCAGGTAGGTCTTCGCCATCCGAGGAGGGCAGAGGCTGTTCCACACCAGAGTGCTCAGGGTCCCCCGGAGCCTGGGACAGGGACTCCTCATCGTCTGCTGCTGTGTCCCCATCATCACCTGTTTTTGGAAGAGACACACAATGTATGTTATGTTTCTACAGGCATCAATGGTTCAAACACCTGACAGTTGTGACTGTACCTCTGGATGTGGGCCTGTACATTGCATTGTCCTAAGTTGTCACAGTCAGAGGTTGATATTGGTGAGGCACATTGTCCTGACAACATGAAGCATTTCAATGTGAATGTTGAGGTGTGTGTATGGCCAGCATTGGTGGTATTTGGTTGACATCCGGACATCCTTCTCCCTCCAGCCCAGTTATCCCACCATGAAGCATGCCACCCTTGCAGTGGGTGCAGGTTGACTCTCAGGATGTCAGTCAGTGGTGTCCTGCTGTTGGTTGGTGCCCAGTTCCCAGCAGGGCCTTGTGCTCCCCACAGCAGAGCACCAATGTCAGACATCTTTGAAGTGGCTTTTCACTCCCTGTGAGGTGTGCATGCTTCAATGTGAGATTGCTGGGCCATGTGGGTGGGGGATGTTGAGCTGTGACTACCACTCCCATCATGCTATTGCCTACACCCCCCTTCCCAGCATGCCCAAACTTCCTTCCTTTTGAGTGGACTTCACTGTGTGTGAGTGTGACAGCAATGGCAAGATGGCTGACAGTGGGGTCCTGTTGTTTGTTGGTGCCCAGTTCCCAGCAGGGCCTTGTGCTCCCCACAACAGAGCACCAGTGTCAGACATTTTTGAAGTGGCTTTTCACTCCCTGTGAGGTGTGCATGCTTCAGTGTGAGCTTGCCGGGCCATGTGGGTGGGGGATGTTGAGCTGTGACTACCACTCCCATCATGCTATTGCCTACACCCCCTTCCCAGCATGCCCATACTTCCTTCCTTTTGAGTGGACTTCACTGTGTGTGAGTGTGACAGCACTGGCAAGATGGCTGACAGTGGTGTCCTGTTGTTTGTTGGTGCCCAGTTCCCAGCAGGGCCTTGTGCTCCCCACAACAGAGCACCAGTGTCAGACATCTTTGAAGTGGCTTTTCACTCCCTGTGAGGTGTGCATGCTTCAGTGTGAGCTTGCCGGGCCATGTGGGTGGGGGATGTTGAGCTGTGACAACTACTCCCATCATGCTATTGCCTACACCCCCCTTCCCAGCATGCCCATACTTCCTTCCTTTTGAGTGGACTTCACTGTGTGTGAGTGTGACAGCACAGGCAAGATGGCTGACAGTGGTGTCCTGTTGTTTGTTGGTGCCCAGTTCCCAGCAGGGCCTTGTGCTCCCCACAACAGAGCACCAGTGTCCGACATCTTTGAAGTGGCTTTTCACTCCCAGTGAGGTGTGCATGCTTCAGTGTGAGCTTGCCGGGCCATGTGGGTGGGGGATGTTGAGCTGTGACTACCACTCCCATCATGCTATTGCTTACACCCCCCTTCCCAGCATGCCCATACTTCCTTCCTTTTGAGTGGACTTCACTGTGTGTGAGTGTGACAGCACTGGCAAGATGGCTGACAGTGGTGTCCTGTTGTTTATTGGTGCCCAGTTCCCAGCAGGGCCTTGTGCTCCCCACAACAGAGCACCAGTGTCAGACATCTTTGAAGTGGCTTTTCACTCCCTGTGAGGTGTGCATGCTTCAGTGTGAGCTTTCCCGGGCCATGTGGGTGGGGGATGTTGAGCTGTGACTACCACTCCCATCATGCTATTGCCTACACCCCCCTTCCCAGCATGCCCATACTTCCTTCCTTTGAGTGGACTTCACAGTGTGTGAGTGTGACAGCACTGGCAAGATAGCTGACAGTTGTGTCCTGTTGTTTGTTGGTGCCCAGTTCCCAGCAGGGCCTTGTGCTTCCCACAACAGAGCACCAGTGTCAGACATCTTTGAAGTGGCTTTTCACTCCCTGTGAGGTATGCATGCTTCAGTGTGAGCTTGCTGGGCCATGTGGGTGGGGGATGTTGAGCTGTGACTACCACTCCCATCTTGCTATTGCCTACACCCCCCTTCCCAGCATGCCCATACTTCCTTCCTTTTGACTCTGCTTCCCTGTGGGGTAGTGTGCCTGTGCTAACAGGATGGCTGACAGTGTTGTCCTGGCGTTAGTTTGGCTACAAGTCCCAGAAGTGTCCCTGTGCTTCACACAGCATAACCCAGGGTGGTGGTTCTTTGTGGGATATTTAATTAGAGTGTGAGGCAATGCATTCTCCCAGGTGAGTTGTGTGTAGTTTGTGTTAAGGGTGTGTGTGAGAACAGCTGCTGGTAACTATGGTCAGTGCTGTCAGTCCTCCTTCCCACCCAGCCAGATATCCCACCATGGAACGTGCTTCCATTGCAGGGAGTGCAAGTTTGCTTTCAGGATGTCAGACAGTGGTGTCCTGCTGTTGGTTGGTGCACAGTTCCCAGCAGGGGCTTGTTCTCCCCACAGCAGTACCCAGTGTCAGCCATCTTGTCAGTTCTTTTCCACTCCCTGTGATGTGAGCATGGTTCAGAGTGATGTTGATGGGCCAATTGTGAGGGTGAGCAATATCTGTGACTACAACTCCCATCATGCTATTGGCTACACTGACTTCACCAGCATACACAGAATTCCTTCCTTTCAGTGAGCTTCCCTGTGAAGTGGAGTTGTAGTGGTGGCAAAATGTCTGACAGTGTTTGTTGGTTAGATTTGTGCCACTGCCTTGCTCTATTTGTTGTTAGGTTTGTACATGTCATGACACAGTTGCATATCACTATGGGATGGCAGGTATTGTGTTTGTCTAACTAACATACACATCTTGGGATGATTATGTTTTGGTTACTGTGGCTTTGCTAACGGTGCATGGTTTGACTATCCCCTTGACAGTGATGTGTGTGTATTGTCACACGATATTGGGTATATTGGTTGTGTACTCACCAGGCTCTGGGATGTTTGATAGTCCATGTACGCTCTCTGGTGGTAGGATGGCCCGCACCTTCTCCTCCCAGGGCCTGAGGTATACGGGTTTGGCAGGAGGGCCACTGCCGGTGCGATGGCTCAAGGTGTAATCCTTCTTGAGTAGGGCCTTGACCCTCCTGCGCACATTATACCACCTGTTCTGGATGTCTTCCTTTGTGCGCAAACATGGTGATTGTGCGTTCACCCTGTCGACGATCCTCTCCCACATCTTGGTTTTCTGCGACATGGGGGTCTGTTGGACCAGTGTACCAAACAAGTGTGGCTCTACCCTGAGGATTTCATCTACCAGCACTTCCAGTTCACTGTCTAGGAACTTTGGATTCTTCTTTGGGGGCATGGTGATGGGTGGTGGTGGGGATTGATGTGTGTGTGAGTGTGCAAGTGAGGGTGGGTGAGTGTCAGTTTTGCTGGGTGTATGTGAGGGTGCTATTTGGGAGGTGCTAATGGTGTGTGGCTTGTGTGATGGATGAGTTGTGGGTGTGTCTGTGGTTGCTGTCTGAAGGTGTTCTGTGCTGGCAGGTCATTTGAATTTGCAAAGGATCATGGTAGGGATTTGTGGGCTTTATATGGGTGGAGTTGTGGGTGTGTCTTTATTCCATGTTTTTCCCCCCAGTATTTATTGACTTTGTCATTGCTTGTTTGGCCCTTTTTTTGTATTTTTTCTTTTGTAATTTTGGGGCATGTAGGAGACGTTATTCTGACCGAGTAGGACGCTGCAGTTGTCTCGTGCGAGCTTCTCCGAGTCTTTCAAGCTGTGTATCTGCTGTGTTTTATGTGCGGCATACGCGTCGGTCACGGGGTATTGGTTTGCTTCGGCTCGGTTTTGTATGCGTGTCGGTCGTACGGCTTGAACTCCGTGCGACTCGGTCTGGTTTTCCACGCATTGCATCGTACTGCGCGGCTCGGAGTTCGCGGGTAAGTTTCTGTCGGGTTTATTCCTGGTGCGTGTCGGTCGGTTCGATTCGCATGGTTTCCCGGCCGGATAGCTGTTTTCCGTGCGGTTCGGTCGTTTGGCTTGTGTTCCGTTCGAGTTGGTCGTGATTCACATGCATTGCATCGTACTACGCGGATCGGGCAGCGCCGGTAAGTGTCGGTCGGAATAAATTCCCGTACCGAGTCGGTCGGTACGTTTTCCGGCCCGAATCGGAATCGGCCCCATAGTTTTTTTCCTGACATTTTACTCCTAACTAGTCAAGTATTTGTTTTCCTGTTTTTTACTGCAGGTTACCAAAGAGAGCAGTTCAGTAGTTTACCTATTACATCCGGTCAATATTTTCCTATCAGAAAAATAAATCCTAATCCTGGGAGACGTCCATTACAACGCAGGCATTACAATGTAATGCCTTTACAACGCAATGTTTACAACGCAGGTGACATTACATCTCATGACTTTACAAAGCATGTGCCATTAAGACACATGCCATTACAATGCATGCCATTACAATGCATTGTAAGGTAAGTAATGGTTGTAATTGAGGTCATTTGTTATTTTTGATTATTTTTTATATTTTGTTTAGGAAAGTAATAGATAATAGTAATAGTATTATTTTACAAGTTTTTAAATTGTTTAAAAAAATACTTTTAAATAGTTTTAAAAAATATATATCATATAATGTATTTACATTGGATAGGTTTGAGTTGGGTAGTGTATTAATACTTAGGTTTTTAAAAAAAATATTTGAGTTTTATTAAAGAATTATATTAGGAGTTATTTTATTTAAATTAGTAATCTATAATTTAATAAATTAAAATATATTAAATGCGCTTTTCATTTTTTCCCTGGGACGGGATGTATGGGAAACAGGGGTTTTGGGTGGGGAAGTGTATTAATACTCAGTTATTCATTTTAATACTTGAGAATTTAATGATATTTAGTCTTAGTCATATAAATCTTTAAAAATTAATTTTTTTTAATTAATAAAAATTCTTTGGCACATATCCTCTGGGATGGGATGTACGGGAAGTAGGGGTTTTGGTGGGGGAGTGTTTTAATATCAAATCACAAGAGACACTGTTCCAAGATAGGGGTGGAAAAATGTCACCCTCTCATCAACAAGAAAAGATTGAGAGTAGAGTCAAAAAAGAGGAAGAAGAAATAGAGAGAGGCAAAGATATCTCCCCAGTATCAAAGATCCAATCCCGAAGGGAGGGCCAAGTCTTGCCTCTTAGTAGCCCTCACACACCCCAAGGGATGTCATGCTTCATCATAGGGCCTGTGCTCCTCGTCGGGCCGGCGCTGCAATGCCCAACGGGTCCCCGAAGGGTCACTTTTGCGGAGATCTTTTAAGAGAAAAGCCGTAAGATCAGTGCAGGTGTGTGGGGTGGATCCGGAGGTGGAAGTGATGAAAGACGTGCAGTGAAAGGTGCTCAAAATTAAAACTACCTAGGAGTATCCACAAGAAGAAATTTTAATCACGTGGTGCCCCTGGTAGACTAAAAAACCCGAAGGTAAGTAAGTTACTGTGGGGCTGTATGTGCCCGAGTAACTATTCCAAGGTCGACATGTTTCACGCCTAGTGTGTCTGAATGATCAATGGCGTTTCCTCAGGACCTAACAGTGAAGTTTATAAGATAAGTGCACGTAAAAAGGGGGTTCCAAAATGAAGATGGTAACCCACAAAAGTGAAAGGTATATCTGGGCAATCCACAAAACTGTGTTCCTTACAGTTTGGTTACTATCTAAACTATAGATGTGCCCTAAACAATGAAGTACCTAGGGGAGATGACAAACAAACAAAGAGATAAAAAAGAAAGTTTCTATGTCAAACAAGCCACGATATAAGTGCTTAGAAATACATTGCACGATGTACATAGTGGCAGAGGAAAGACATATCACACCAACATATCTTCAACAACATGACTCAAACTCATTGTGATTTAGTCTTATCTAATCAGAGTCATCAGCAACTTCCCCGTGGAAAGCAGCGGGGATCCGTCAAAAGCGCAATGCCAGCAACCATGGCCACTGTGCTCGAGCCCCCCCCGGGGGCTTGCCCCCCAAGGGCGGTCGCAGTTATTGAGGTCTAAAATAGAGAGATGTCTCTCTCGGACTTCTCCAGTACAGAGTGAAGTGTGGGCTACACCCGGGAGGATCGAGGGTTGGATCCCCACTGTCGGTGTGCCAGACATCCACCACTCATCACTGCACGCACACCTAACGTACATGTAAAACACAAACACTAACACTCACTCTCTAGACCACACTCGAGGACACACATAAATAATGCTGAGCCCGGCTTACCCTCAAATCTAGGGGAGAAATCTCCCGAGGCTAGTACATGCTGGACGCCTGCACCTTATTGGCTGGTGACATTGGAGTGAGTTCAAGGAGAGAACAAAAACGGTCGTCAAATACGGGGTAAATAAACACAATGTCAACAACCATCACACTCTGTAAGTTTGTTTTCTCCACCACCAAAAATGGTGGTTCTTACTCACGATTGCGTCGGGTGCCGGCTCACTCGCACCTACCCTCTACCAGCGACTGCCTGCTTGAAGTTTATGCGGCAGGCGTGTGGTATTCATAGTGTTGGGGTCGATAGTAAAAGGCGTTTCCTCTTTCCTGCTGGTGTGCGTTTCATGCATAGTCAAGGCCAGATTTTTAGTGCACATGCTCCGATGGTAGTACTTGACAGTATGCGCGCATGCTTACAGAGTGTAGATAGCTCCTTAATGCGCATGCGCAATTAGTGAACCGTTGTCTCTCTAAGCTTAGAAATGAACGCGAAAGCTTGAAAAGTAAAGTATGCTAATTGGTGCGCATGCGCAAAGAGTGGGACCTATGTCGCGGAGATCAAGACCCTCCGGGGCATAAGGTAGAGGCAGTCTGGACACCAAGGATCAGCGGTCCCTATTGCACGTGATGAAAAATCAATATCTGCCCATAGACCTAAATTGATAAACAACTCAAGTAGTAATAGGTCACTAATAGTACATAAACTCGCTGGGGATCCAAAGGATCCTGGATGTTAATATACTACCCCGGGAGAGGTGAAAGATAGAATATAGTAGTGTGGCATAGAAGGCCAGTCCCCATGGTCATGTAGGTGGTGAATGCCAGTGTGTGTGCTGGATCTACTCAAACTCCAGAAATGTTCGAGGCAAGCTTGGTGCAGACTCAGGAACAGGGAAAAAGATGGTAACAAACAAGTACACATGGGTACAACATAGGGGATATTTGATTGTGTTAGTGGAAGATCACAGTTCCACCCAGGGTATTTCATCGTTTAGCCCCTTGATACTAGTACGTAGGCGGAAGACCCAACGTTGTTCCTGTCGTAGAAGGGCCTGCGTGCTCCATGAGGGTCTTGATTCAAGGACTGTCCATACAATCTGGTCACAGTTGTGACCTACCTCTAGGTAGTGGTTCGTCATCTTAGTGGCTGATCTTCCCCGCCGGATTGTACTCTTATGTTCGCTTATCCGTACCTTGATGGAACGTGATGTCATACCGGACACTGGACCTTAACAGGCTCCTGGTCCCCCCCTTTTCTTTTTTGACGTAGGAGTGTTTTAATACTCAGATAATATTGTTTTAAAACATATTACTTTAATTTTAATTTATGTTGATAGAATTATTTTATATATTATTTTAATTTCTATAATTATTTATTACTTAATTTATAAGTTTTTAATTGTTAAACTTTTAAATTAATTATAATTTTTTGTAAGTAATGTGTAGATAAATTCAGGGAGATTTTGGGTAGGGGGTGATTTGATGTAAAGGAAAAATGATTTTATAATTTAAAAATTCTTTAATAATTGTAACCTTAATTTTCAAAAATAAAAATCTTTTAAAAGTTAATTAGGATATTTATAAAAGTTAGAACATAAATGTACAACAAAAGTATGCATAAATAGACATATACAATCTGTAGAAGTAAAAATGTAATTAAAAAATAATTTTTAATAAAACAATCAATAGACATTAATAGTATTGTAAATATTTGTATTGTATTTATTAGAAATATAAAACAGAATAAATAAATAAGCAAAAAATGTAAAAATATTTTATTAGTACAATTATTTTTTAATTTCTTTGTTGGTTTTCCCATGGTTTCTCATTGAAGTCAATAGGTGAAATTGTCCTTTTTTCCTTTTTACAGAAAGAGATGACGTTGCCGTGTGTACGTAAGTTTCGTCATTGTGAGGTTCATCGCGGTCTGGATCAGAAGCAAGGGAGAGCTGCGTTCAGGTAAGGCAAATTTAAATTATTAAAAATAGATTAAGGGTGGTAAGGTTTATTGTAAGGAGAGAGGAGGGAGGTAGTAAGAATTAGGAAAGTTGTATTTTGATGTTATTGTGTGTTTTAACTTAAAAACCTTTTCCAAAACAGGTAGCAGTTGCAGGCCCACGTCGGGTTGATTGCTTTCGTAACACTTTTTGTTTAATAGGATTACTTTAAAAAGACGAATCATTTTTTCTATTAAACAATAGTGTCATGAAAGTAATCTTATTTGGTAAATTTTTTGGTTGCAACGGGTTTTTAGTAATTTTGTAATTGTGTCATCGCGGTGTTCCGGATAGGACAAAGGAACATGGAGAAAGAGTTCGTGGGTTGGAAAAAAACTTTTGGGCCATTTTTAAACCATTGCTATATGGATTTTGGGACTTCTGCTGGACTTTGGTCGAGAGAGGATTTCAACGATGGATCTTTGGGTTGTGATTTTTTTCGAAACTTTATTACTTTTTCATGTTTTTTTAAGTTGAATTCGAGCGAGAGAGGAATCTTCTTGCGTTTTTTGCCAAACAAGAATTCTTTTTCAGGATTTTTTTTGGGTACTTTTTTTGTAGGTGTGCACAGTATAGTTTACAGCTCAATTTTTTGCTATTAAAAATTGGCTTTGCCGAACTGTGCCCTTTTTGGTTAGTTTAACTCGGGTCATGGATTATTTAACGGATTATGGATTATTTGCAATGGATTAAAGGACTGCTCAAGACTCTTGGTGAAAGGCTGGATTGTACGTAAGCCCAAGAGTTGAAAAAAAGAAGACAACTGAAGGTAAGAAACCTGACTTTTTAAAAATAATTTACATTTTTTTTTTTAAAATGCCAATTTAATTAGGGGGATTCTTTGTCAAAACAGGCAAGTAAGGTGGTTTAGGAGTTAGGGGCTCATTACGATGGTGGAAGGACCTCCACTGCCAGCCGTGCTGTGGCGATCCCTCCACCATCGAACAACGATTTTCCCCCCGCCACATTACGATGGCGGGGGAATCGGACCGTGTCCGTGGCGGGCGCAAAGACTGTCCGCCACAGGCAATCATTCCGATTGCCTGGCAGGTGGTCCAGATAGGGTAAAATGGTGGCGGTGCCTAGCAGGCACCGTCCACCAAATTACGATGCGGGCTGAAGCCAGCCTTTCCATGTCACCGAAACCGCCATGGAAAGGCTGGTGGGGATTGATTTTGGGGGCCCGTTGCGGGCATCCCTTGTGTTGGGGGGAGGTGTGGGTGCACTGGGGGGGTACTTCACAGCACTAAGTGGCAAGCACCGTGTGGTGCCTGCCATGTAGAGCAGTGAAATGCACAACCTGCATTTTTGACATCGCGGCGGGTGCTGCAGTCAGCAGCACCCGCCGCAATGTTAAATTGCAAGATGCGACCGCCATGGTGGCGGTCGCATCCTAATTTGGTGTGCAGGACCGCCGCATGCATGGCGGGCGGTCCCACTACCCGACACAATGGCGGACGGACTGAAGACCGTCCGCCATCGTAATCGGCCCCTTAGTGTAAATTAGAAATGTAGGATGTGTGCAATATTATCTAGGTAGTCTGAAGCCACAATCAACGAAAATTGTTGAATTGCACCCAATAGTCTCTCAGACATTTCTTTTGATCTTTTAGAGATTCGTGGGTTTAGACTACCAGTTAATGATTGCGCAATTCTCATTTCTTGGAAACTTTGCTCCTTCTTCAAAATTTCCAAGAAATGATAGAAGTTAGGATGTGGTTTACCGATATTTTTGTTGAAGGAGTTGTGCCATCCCTCTATGGCAATATTTGTTTTTGCTCCTCCCTCTAAGCAGGTTGAGTAGCAGTTCCACCACTTCACATGGAAACGTGGTTTCCTCCTGCGGCCTGACCGGCTTAGATGGCCAATCCATGTGTCTTCAAAGTAATTTAGAAGGGGTGCCAATTTTCTTCGTTTGCAGTAAAGTAGTCAGATTCAGTAATAGATGTGTAGTATTCATCTACACTGTCAGGAGGAACAAAGCAAAGTGCAGTTAGTTTCTTTAATTCAAATTGTAGTTTGGTGTCTGATATATAATCCTCAACTAAGGATGTTTTTTTAATTTTTCGCCAATATGCCTGTGAAAAGTGAAAAAAACATCCTTGAATTTGGCTACCCGTGTAGATTTTGGTAATTGTGGTAATCATAGGTAATTCGAAGTCAATTAACACTTTTCTAGGACTTTTGTTCATGGTTTTAGCTTTCATCACTGATAAAAATTCAGTGTATGTTAAGGATTGTTTATCAGGGGGTAAACTGTACACTAAGGGCACTACTGTTTGATTAATGTAGGCATGAATAGTGTATATTTGGGTGAATGGATGGGGTGTGGATTTAAACGTCCCATCCATCATCCAAATATCAGTACTCTCCAACTTAACAAGATTATGGGGTGTGCTAAAGATTAGTATTCTTTTAAGAGGGTTTTTGTTGTCATGCAAAAGAAAGGGTTCATTAGTAATGGTTACCGAAAGTTCAGGTGGAATGTTAATGTCAGAAAAGGTTTGAGGTGTTACACGTAGGGGGTTACTTGCCTGTTTTTTACGCTGAATAATTCTGCGTAGGTTGGGGATTGTGGGCATACAACTTGCTGCATGTGTTGGAATGTTTTGAGACACCTCCCTCAAAACTGAACCACAGGGTTCATTGGAGGTGGATGCCAGGGCTTTAATTTCATTTATATTCTCTCTTACTTCTATCTCCATTGCAGAGGCAGAGTGGTTTGCTTGGTGGTCCTTTCAACAGTGTCACCAAGAGTAACCACTCTCCCTGTGCAATGGGATGAGTAATAATGCACACACCTCCAATGACACCTGGGCTCAGTTAATCTCTCCTTACAATAAAGGTAGCCACTGTGACTTAAGAGTCTATTTCCACAGCTTGATTGTATATATTTGGCTTCTTTTCTTGCTGCCATTCTCTGTAGAAACAAGAAAAAGACAAAAGGATTGTTTTAGTGATTTTAAGTGTGGTTGTTTTAAAAACTAATTTGCCTGTAAGTGAAAAGTTAGTACACATTGTTTATTTTACAGCTTTAATTTTTTGCAAAATTGTACCAGGTTTTAATTGCATTGCTTTGATAATGTTTTGTTGGAATTGTTTCCTGCTTTTGTTTAGATTTTACAGAATGGTAAAGGTTACCTTTTTAAGGTTTTTCTGTTGTCTTGTTGAAAAGGCCTGGTGTATTTGCTGGTTTACTTGGTATTTTTGTTGCAGTTCTTCACTATGTTTTGTTTGGTGGTTTGGATTCTTTGGTTCTATAGAAAGTGGAGAAATATTTATAGTTTGTTATTTGGATTTCTTTTTGTTTTGCAATTAGCCTACAAAGCAATTAATTAGTGCTTTTGACGTTGAAAAAAAGTAATTTTGCTGTTGTTTATGAGGCTGACATTTTTACTGCAAAGATACTTATTAAAATAAATTGATTCTGTACTTGAAACCTGCAAAAAAAAAAAAGCATAATGTTGTTTTTGAATATTTTTACCTTGTATACTTTGGCTTCTCCAGTGGTGATGGGCTTTTGAATTTACTTTGATTGAGCAATGTGTTCCTCTAGTCTTGCTGGTTTTTATGGTTTAATCTGTTGAGAAGTTACAATAAAATAAAAATGTTTGACTGTATGCTTGACAAATAACTGAAATGAAAATAGGATAGTTACTGTTAAAAATGTAATTTTTTTACATTAAGGAGAATCAATTTTCTCCCAACACCATCCAGCACTTTCCCTGAGGCAAGCACAGGTCGGAGTAGGAATAGTAAATTTGTCCCCACCACCATCCAGCACTTTCCTTGAGGCAAGCACCTGTGGGAGTAGGAATAGTAAATTGGCCCCACCACCATCCAGCACTTTCCCTTAGGCAAGCACCTGTCGGAGTAGGAATAGTAAATTTGCCCCACCACCATCCAGCACTTTCCCTGAGGCAAGCACCTGTCGGAGTAGGACTAGTAAATTTGCCCCCACCACCATCCAGCACTTTCCCTGAGGCAAGCACCTATCGGAGTAGGAATAGTAAATTTGCCCCCACCACCATCCAGCACTTTCTCTGAAGCAAACACCTGTCAGAGTAGAAATAGTGAATTTGCCCCCTACCACCATCCAGCACTTTCCCTGAGGCCAATACAGGTCGGAGTAGGAATAGTAAATTTGCCCCCACCACCATCCAACACTTTCCCTGAGTCCGGCACAGGTCGGAGTAGGAATAGTAAGTTTGCCCCCACCACCATCCAACACTTTCCCTGAGGCCAGCACAGGTCGGAGTAGGAATAGTAAATTTGCCACCACCACCATACAACACTTTCCCTGAGTCAAGCACAGGTCGGAGTAGGAATAGTAAATTTGCCCCCACCATTATCCATCTCTTTCCCTCAGCCTGTTCCCTGAGTTAAAAACATGAAGTAGTTAAATTAGTAATATTTTAAATATAATTCTGATCTTTGTCTGCTAATGTTTTATTTCTGGGATCAATAAAGTTTTGTTTTTTTCCCGTTCAGATTATTGTTAACAGTTTACTTACATTTGATTCTGTAAAGGTTTGTTTCTTTCTGCTTGGTATTTGGTGTTGATTTATGTTCAAAATCTGTTAATTTCAAAAGTAAAATGTAAATTAATTTTTTATCTACCTTATGGGCTTTTTAAATTTACGTACATTTTTTTCATTTAATCACTTACTTTTTAATGTTAAGATAATTTGTCAAATATCTGCTTTAGATTGCTGGCTGTTTTTCAAAATGTGTAAATTCTGTAAATCAATGTAAAATTATATTGTGACTATTTGTGATTTATGTGTTAATATTTTGATGCTGTTTTATTGTAAACGTACACTTACTTCAGTCTGTAGATGGCAGTGTTCAATTTGACAAACGGCAATATTCTCCTTCTGCTGTGTGTGGTCACCTCGGAAGTCAGTTTACCACTGAGCACAAAATGGTGGTCGGCTTCTTTTATACGTTTTTTGAGGGTAAACAACAATTTAAAAGAAAATATGTTTTGGAAACAGTATTTTCGTGCGATTCACAATGTGACAGATTGTATATTTATTTTGTTATGTGTAAAAATGTTTGTTTATACGTTCCTTCTCGGAATGTCAGCCATTTTGTGTAGTTGCTGGCACAGGGAGTGTAATAAAAATAGTTGAAGGACTTACGTTTTATGTTCTTCGAAGAAGATTGTATGTGTAATCTCTTTTTGACTCTGAGAGTAGTGTTTTTTTTTGGGAAAATCTTTAAAATGTATGCTTCTTTTTCCCCGTCTTTTTGATTTTTTTTAAAGATATTTTTATTAATTCTCAGGTATTTTAATGGAAAGGTACTTTAAAAAGTACAAGAGTATTAAAATTAATACCTGGGTATTAATAATCTCCCCCACCCAAAACCCCTATTTCCCTTGCATCCCAACCCAGGAGATGGTTAGAAAAAAAATACAAATTTATTTAAAAAAATATTAAAAAATAGTATGCATTGTAATGGTATGCGTAGTAATAGTATGCAATATAATGGAATGCGTTGTAATGGTAGTTTTAATGTATCTCAATGTACATGCGTTGTAATGTTATGCGTGTTAAAAACATGCGTAATAATATTTGTGTTGTAAAAACTGCGATGTAAAAGCTTGCGTTGTAATGGTATGCATTGTAACGTCATATATTCCCTAATCTTAGCTTGCCGCAGACCACATTGTGTGATCTTGGGTAAATCACATCATTGTCCAGAACCTGAGAGCCCTTTTCTGCTAAAACCTAACACAAGTTAAATACTACTATTGGCCACAGCATTGAAAACGAGATATTTACATTTCCATTGGCTTCGTTCTGACACTGCTCCATGAAAGAAACTCCTGCTAGGGAAAGCTGCTACTTTTGCAAATGTGTACCTTACATTACATTCCACTGATTTACCAGCAATAATCAGTGTCAGTTTCAATATATGCTTCATCTCAGCACCAACCATTGGGGGTATCCAACAAGATGAAATTACTTAACATTTATTGCATTTCCTCTGACTCTGACTATACTATTTTCGGAATTCTGTGTCTAAATTATGCAGAGCTTTGTGACAGATGTGCTGCAGATCTGTCATCTTAGAGAACAGCTAAGATTAACACTTCTGCGTTTTATACAATGTTTTTTCAGACTTATCAAAACTGCTCTCTTTAGTTAACAACTCCTACTGCAGAATCCAGTGAGCAACAATTCGATCAACTTAAATTTCGCTGATTATATTGCATCACTATGGGCCAGATGTACGACCATTAAGTTTAGCGATTCGTAAATTGTGCAAAATTGCGACTCGCAATTTGCGACTCGCTAAACTTATTGTACAACAGGGTCTCAGACACTGTTTGCGATTCCCAATGGGGTCGCAAATTGCATGCCTCATGAATATTAATGAGGCTGTTGCAATTTGCGACCCGTAGGGAATGGCTAGCACTCCCAGGGATGGTGGTCTGCCGGGGTCAGCAGACCACCATGTCTCGGACTGCTTTTAAATAAAGCAGTTCTTTTTTTTTTTAAATGCAGCCCGTTTTCCTTAAAGGAAAACGGGATGCATTTAAAAAAGAAAAATGAAACTTTTCAGTTTCATTTTTTAAGGGCAGGCAGTGGTCCCTGGGACCACTGCCTGCTCTTAAAAAATATTTATGCACCCATTCACAAAGGGTAAGGGGTCCCCTGGGGACCCCTTCCCGTTTGCGAGTTGTTTACCACCTACTTGAAGTAGGTGGTAAACTGGGAGTGTTTTGCGGCCGCAAATGCGGTTGCAAAACAACAGTACATGGCATGGTGACTCGCTATTAGGAAGGGACGCCCCTTCCTAATAGCGAGAGTCGCAAATGCTATTTTGCGAGTCAGTGACTCTCAAAATAGCATTTGTACATGCCGGGAACCTTTTTTGCAGTCGCAAACGAGCTGATCTCCCATTTGCAGCTGCAAAAAAGGGGTTGTACATCTGGCTAAAAATTTCTCAAGCATGTTTAATAATGTGGTCATACAGCTATGGCAATTAATCTAGTATATTGTTGATAGCATAAGCAAAATATGTGATTGAAGTGGAGTTACGTTCGGTTTATTGAAACAGCACCAAATCTTTGAGGGAATCTCCTTTGAACCATCCCAAATTTCATACGCTCGCGTCCCACTGCTACATTTACTGTACTGAAGACACCAGTGGCAACCCATTATGGAACACTGTGGCATCCAGCATGTAGATGATGATATTGTAAAATTCTGTTCTATTCTATTCTGTAGTTTTTATATAGCGCAAGGCTACCAGAAGGCCTCCCAGCACTGCCACAGATACCGTAAAACATCCGGGGACTGAAAAGTTATTCCCTGAACAGCCAGGTCTTCAATGCTTTGCGGAAAGAGAGTTCTTGCTCTAGAAGGCGTAGTTTGAGAGGCAGGGAATTCCAAAGTTTGGATGCCAGAAAGGATGTGTGACACGATCTCTGAATCCTGGTGACCTTGAGTAGATTGGCGGAGGCTGATCCTCTGGGCACGTAGGGGAAGGCTAATGATCATAGCAAAAGGGGGCCTCTACTGTTTATAGCCCTATGCATAAAACAGAGAGATTTAAACTGAATCTGGCGCTTCTCTGGGAGCTAGTGGAGATCCTTGAGAGCCTCAGTAACACACTGATATTTAGGTGCATCTGTAAGAAATCAAGCGGCTGCGTTCTGCACAGTTTTTAACCTTTTGACCACATAGGAAGATGAACCAAGGTGTAGGGCATTCCCATAATCCAGATGTGACAGCACCAAGGCCTGTACAATCACTCTTCTGGCCGTAAGAGGGAGGAGCTTGAGAACTTTCATTCAGTAATCTCAGAATACCTTAGCAGCTCATAAAAATTATTTTGGCTTGGTATTCCATTGTGAGATTGGGATCAAGCCACATTCCCAGACTCTTTATTGGGCCTTTAGGGGTTGGCAGCATGCTCAAACATTCTGATAGGGGGCTGGGGACACTGCTCTGGAGGTTATTGCCCAATACCATAACATCCATCTTGTCCTCATTAAGTTTTAATTTACAGTCGGCCATCCAACTGGCTACTTCCTGGAGGCATGGCATCAGAGATAGATGATTGGAAGTATGGTCTGGAGAGATAGACATGACCAGCTGCGTGTCATCGGCTTAAGAAACAAATGACAATCCAAACAATTGCAAATGTCAGCAAGGGGGAGCATATACAAATTAAAAATGGTGGGACTCAGGGAGGAGCTCTGAGGCACCCATACCTAAGGGGAAGACAAGTAGAATAAAAGGCCTGATCCAGAACCTGGAAGGTTCGATTCTCCAGAAACAGAAAAGAAGAGAGCAATTCAAGTGCTCTGCCCTGGATGCCAGCATTAAAAACTGTCTGAATGAGGGTTAGATGGTCCATGGTGTTGAAGGCAGTACTTAAATAGAGAAGGATGACAGCTGCCGGTCCTCCCAGATCCAGCAGTTTCCTTAATTCTTCGACCACTACTAACAATTCACATTCTGTGCTGTGTTGTGGTCGGAACCCCAATTGAGTGGGATGAAGCACTGCCTTAGATTCCAGACAGGCTGAGAGATTCTTATTAACATGTTTTTCTAAAATATTTGCAACTACAGGTAACCAGGAGATAGGCCTGTAGTTATCTAACCCTTTCGCTGCTAGGCCCTGTGCTAAGCCTTTTTTTGGCTATTTAGGGCAGTTCGCGCTTAGGCCCCTGTAACTTTTTGACCACATAAGATATCCATGCCAAATTTGCGTCCTTTTCTTCCAACATCATGGGGATTTTAAAGGTACCCAGGGTTTGTTGATTTCCCTGGAGAGGACCCAGAAATTAGTCAAAATACAGCTACATTTTGTTTTTTGGGGAAAAATGGGGAAAAAGTGCTGCAGATGAAAGTGTCTGTTTTTTTCCCTGAAAATGGTATCAACAAAGGGTTTTTGGTGCTGAAATCACAGTCTTCCCAGCTTTCAGGGACTGACAGACTTTTGTCAGAAAACCAACATTTTTTACACAGTTTTGGCATTTTACTGGGACATAGCCTATTTTTGAAATTTTTTGTGCTTTCAACCTCCTTACAGTTAATGGTAGAAATGGGTGTAAAAGCAATAATGGATCCTGGAAATATATACATTTCAGAAAAGTAGACAAAATTCTAAATTCAGCAAGGTGTCATTTGTGTAGATCCTTCAAGGTTTTCCCTCAGAAACTAACAGTTGAAAATAGGAAACATTGAAAATGAGTTGGAAGTTTTCACCTGTAACTTCTTCTAAGTATGACAGATTTTTTTTAAGCAATATACCGTTACATCCGCTAGACCCTTCTGGTTGTGGGGATATATAGGACTTGTAGGTTCACCAAGAACCCGAGGAACCCAGAGCCAATAACTGAGCAGCGTCTTGCAATGGCTTTTTTATTGTGTACCGGGTATATAGCAATTCATTTGGGAAAATATAAACAGTGAAAAATCGGTATGAAAGGCACCTATGTATTTCTGAATTGGGAACAAAATATAGAGTTTAGAAACAGTAGTTATTTGCACATCTCCGAAATTGTGGGTACCCATACTAGCATGAGAATTATAGGACATTTTTCAAAGTGACTTCTTTTTTACACATTGTCTTACATTTGGAAGGCAGAAATGCATCGAAAGTCAATAGGTAATAACAGTTTCTCCACAATTCTGTGTTTCCCTAAGTCTCCCGATAAAAATGGTGTCTCAGTTGTGTGGGTAGGTCTAGTGCCCGCGACAGGAAACCGCCCAAAACGCAACATGGGCACACCACATTGTTACAGTGAAAACGGACCCTTTTTTTGAAATGTGCCTAGCTGTAGATTTTTAACCCTAGCTCTGCCGGCACCTAGGGAAACCTAGCAAACCTATACATTTTTGAAAACAAGACACCAAGGGGAATCCAGGATGGGGTGACTTGTCTGGTTCTCACCAGCTTCTGTTACCCAGAATCCTTTGCAAACCTCAAACTTTGTAAAAAAAATAAAACACATTTTCCTCACATTTCTGTGATGGAAAGTTCTGGAATCTGCGTGGATCCACAAAGTTCCACCCACCCTGCATTCCCTAAAGTCTTCCGATAAAAATGTTACCTCACTCGTGTGGATAGGCCTAGTGCCCGCAACAGGAAACGGTGCAAAACGCAACATGTACGCACCACATTTTTACAGTGAAAACTGACCCTTTTTTTGCTAAGTGCCTAGCTGTAGATTTTGAACCCTAGCTCTGCCGGCACCTACGGAAACCTAGCAAACCTATAAATGTTTTAAAAATAGACACCCAGGGGTATCCAGGATGGGGTGACTTTTCTGGCTCTCACCAGGTTCTGTTACCCAGAATCCCTTGCAAACCTCAAACTTTGTCAAAAAAACACATTTTCCTCACATTTCTGTGATGGAAAGTTCTGGAATCTGTGTGGATCCACAAAATTCCACCCACCCCGCATTCCCCAAAGTCTTCTGATAAAAATGGTACCTCAATTGTGTGGGTACTCGGTAGGCCTAGTGCCCGTGACAGGAAACCCCCCAAAACGCAACATGTACGCACCACATTTTTACAGTGAAAACTGACCCTTTTTTTGCAATGTGCCTAGCTGTAAATTTTGAACCCTTGCTCTGACGGCACCCAGAATCCCTTGCAAACCTCAAACTTTGTAAAAAAACAAACAAACACATTTTCCCAATATTTCGGTGATGGAAAGTTCTGGAATCTGTGTGGATCCACAAATTTCCACCCACCCAGCATTCTCCAAAGTTTCCCGATAAAAATGGTACCTCACTCGTGTGGGTGGGCCAAGTGCCCGTGGCAGGGAAGGGCCCAAAACGTATTGTGGAGACAACACAATTACCTATCACAAAACGACCTGGTTTTGCAAGGGTCGTCACCTGGGTTTTTGTCCCCGGGCTCTGTGGTCATCTGGGGAAACCTACCAAACCCACACATTTCTGAAAACTAGACACCCGTGGGAGTCCAGTGAGGTATGGCTTGCGTGGATCCCCCAAAGTTTTCCTACCCAGAATCCCCTGCAAACCTCAAATTTAGCAGAAAAAGTCACTTTTTATCAAATTTCTGTGTGGGAAAGTTGTGGGATCACTGGGCTGACACAAATTTCCTACCACCCAGCGTTCCCCCAGGTCTTCCGATAAAAATGGTACCTCACTCGTGTGGGTGGCTGAAGCACCCGCAACAGGCAAGGGCCCAAAATGAATTGAGGAGACATCAAAATTACCTATCTCAAAACGACTTGGTTTTGCAAGGCGGGTCACCTGGTTTTTGGCCCCCGGCTCAGTGGCCATCTAGGGGAACCTACCAAATCCACACATTTCTGAAAATTAGACACCTGTGGGAACCAGGGAGGTATGGCGTGCGTGGACCCCCCAACGTTTTCCTACCCAGAATCCCCCGCAAACCTCAAATGTAGCTGAAAAATCCATTTTTCTCAAATTTCTGTGTGGGAAAGTTGTGGGATCACCGGGCTGACACAAATTTCCGACCACCCAGAGTTCCCCCAGGTCTCCCTATAAAAATGATACCTCACGCATGTGGGTGGCCCAACTACCCGCGACAGGCAAGGGACCAACACATATTGAGGAGACATGAAAATTACCTATCACAAAACGACCTGGTTTTGTAAGGGGGGTCACCTGGGTTTTTGGCCCCGGGCTCGGCGGCCATCTAGGGAAACCTACCAAACCCACACATTTCTGAAAACTAGACAACCGGGGAAGTCCAGGGAGGTATGGCTTGCGTGGGGGATGGGGGGAGTTGCCCTGATATGTCCCCAAGGCGGGCAGAAAGACTGTGGCTATATTTTGTGTGGGGTGGGGGCATTGGTGTGCCCATTCTGGGCAACCCCCACCCCCACATATCAAAAAGCAAGCGTAATCACTGGCGCCTAGTAGGCTCTCTGCCGCTCCCAGGGGGGGCAGATCAGGGGCTACTGCCCCCATCTGCCTCCTGGGGGGGCAGAACGTTTGAGGCATTTTTTGGGGGTTTGGGCAGCTCCTAACCCCTAAATCAAATTTAAAAAAATCCCTGGCTTTTAGTGGGCTTTCTGCCCCCCCGGGGGGGCAGATTAGGGGATACTGCCCCATCCGCCCCCCCAAGGAGGGCAGAAAGACTGGAGTTTTGCTGAGGGGGTGTGGGGGCATTGGCATGCCCATCTTGGGCAGCCCCCACCCCTAAATCAAATTTAAAAAAATCCCTGGCTTCTAGTGGGCTTTCTGCCCACCTGGGGGTCAGATTGGGGGCTTCTGCCACATCTGCCCCCCAGGGGGGCAGAAAGACTAGAATTTCACTGGGGGGCAGGGCATTGTCATGCCCATCTTGGGCAACCCCCTCCCCTATAGCAATACAAAAATAAATCCCTGGATCTAGCGGGCTTTCTGCCCCCCTGGGGGGCAGATTGGGAGCTACTGCCCCCCAGGGAGGGCAGAAAGACTGGTATTTTGCTGAGGGGGTGGAGGCATTGGCATGCCCATCTTGGGCAGTCCCCACCCCTAAATCAAATTTAAAAAAAAATCCCTGGCTTGTAGTGGGCTTTCAGCCCCCCCGGGGATCAGATTGGGGGCTACTGCCCCATCTGCCCCAGACAGGCAGAAAGACTGTAATTTCACTGGGGGAGTGGGGGCATTGTCATGTCCATCTTGGGCAGCCCCCACCCCTATAGCGATATAATTTTAAAAATCCCTGTATCTAGTGGGCTTTCTGCCCCCCCGGGGGGCAGATTGGGGGCTCCTGCCCCCATCTTGACTGAATTGCTCCCAAACGAAAATTGGGGGAGCAAAGGCCCTTGCCCAAGGGGCCGCTCCCCCTCCCTGGTGTCTAGTGGGTGGATCCCTGCTTGGGGATCGTCTTCCTGGATCGATCCCCAAGCAGGGATCCACAAGAGAGGGGTACCATTGGAAAGGGGAGATTCTCCCCTTTGCAATGATCCCTCTCCTGACTTTCTGCATGCTCCGGGGGCTGAGATAGCCCCCTGAGCACGTAGAAAGTGAAACTGAAATGAGCCTACCGGCTCATTTCAGTTTCGGTTTCTGTGCAATGACGTCAGCGCGACGTGCGCGCTGATCGTCCTTGCACAGAAACAAGAGAGACAGTTTCGGGAGATGGGAAAGCTCTTCCGCAGCTCCCGGGCTGTTGGGGGTGAAAGGGAATCCCTCTGGTGCCCGCACCAGAGGGATTCCCTGTGCCATGTGATCGGACGGCGGGGGCTGTCCGACGTACATGAGCACTGGTGCGTCGGACGGCCCCTGGCCGTCCGACGCACCGAAGGGGATAAACAAAGGGGGTCCAGGTGGGCTTTTTTAAAAGAGGTCTGACTATTGCATGCTTCCAGTGGTGTGGGAACAGCCCACTAGAGAGAGAGATGTTTAACAACTCTGTCAACACTGGAGCAATGCAGTCAATCCCTTGACGAAGAACATGAAGAGGGGCTGGATCCAGTGGTGAGCCCAATTTTACCACTTTTAAGAGCTCTTTAACAAGACTCTCAGTAAGATTGGGAAACGTTGACAGATGGCCATCTTTTAAATCAGATACGGATTGACTATAGAGACAGCCAACCAAATCAGTCATATCGGGGAAGGAGGAATAAATATCTAAAAAAAAAACATTTCTGAAAAAATTTGCCAAATCATTGCTGTGCTCAACAGAAGCGTCCACAGTGGGGCTAGCTATAGGTGGCACAGTAATATCATTAAGAATCTTAAAGATTTCTTTGGGAGAGTTGGAGGAGTTAGCAATTTTAGTGGCGAAAAAAGTGGCAAGAGCCAATTTGATTTCTTCATGATACAGCCTGACAGATTTGCTAAACTCATCCAATATCTTTCTCCATCTTCTCTCCATACGTTTACATTCTTTCTTCAAGGACAACAAATTGGCATTGAACCAGGGGGATTTGTGTGTCCGATTGCCGTCTTTCCTCCACCTGACTGGAAGGACTCTATCAAGTGATTCAGTAATCAATTAATTGAACTGATGTGCTGCCAATACCGCACAATCTGTGAAAGCATGTGTTAGGGTTCCCAAGGCTTGTTGGCAGTCATCCATATTAGGTTTGAGTTAGGTGCGATCTAATCACCTGACCGGAGGGAGAGGTATGGGCGATGGGGATGTTATGAAAGTAAAAGGAATCATGAAATGGTCAGACCAAATTAGAGGCGAAGGGGTCTGAACCTGAAGTGTGCCAATATTACTGAAAACAAGGTCAATAGTATGGTCCTTCTCATGCGTAGGACCCTCCACCAGCTGTAATAACTGTAATGGAGAAGTGTGGCTCAATGGTTAGAGCGGCAGACCCTGATGCAGAGATCTGGCCCGGGACCAGGATTCAATTCCCGCCTCGGCGGGTCTTGGGCTCAATTTCCTCGGACCTGATAATTCTCGCCTCGGTGCCTATTCTAATCATGGGTCCCACTCTGCAACTCTGGGCAATAGCTTGCTTAATCTCCACAACGGCCCCAACAGCGCTGGGATGCCTGGCTTCACCCTGGGGGTGCCCAGGAGTGGACATTTCACAGGGAAAAGCCAGGAAGGGTTCCACAGTGGTATGCGTACAGCGCCTGGACACCCCTTTGGGGGTATGGGTGCGCTTTACAAGTACAAATTTCATAATGAGGCTGGTCATGTAAGAGGGTTTTAGAAGCAAGATCTTTTGTGTCTTTCATATGCAAATTAAAATCACCCATTACAGTGAAGTTGGCTTTATCTATGGCCAGCTCTGCAATTACTTCTGGCAAGGATTGAAGAAAATGGGCATATGGGCTAGGAGGTCTATAGACTTGTCTGACAATGTCTGAGAGAAGCTTGATTCAATCTTGTTTATGACCATGGGACTATTTGGCAGGTAATGCATGTTTAATTTGTTTCATCATGCCAGGAATTTAGACTGAGTGGCGTACCACATAGAAGTGTTTTACTTTAGTTAAAGGAAGGAGATGGAGTCTTTTCAGAAAATTACTTGAGGTGCAAAATCTCTAAACACCACTATTTTCACTGGCTTTTATGGAAAGATTCACTCGTTTTACTATTTGAGGAAAAAGGGATTAAAAAAAAATTCTGTAGACATATACTAATGATAATTTACAGATGATCAATATTTGTCTACTATGCCACATAAGGAAGAAGAAACACTTGTTATTCTCAAATCCCACAAACATTCGGAACACGGCAGTCCAGGTCCCAAGAAAACAAAGTGATAGGACAATTTTGCTCAAACATGCATTACTGGGCACAAAATAGCTTTGCACAAGCAGTCAAGAGGGCCAACTACAAATGAATTTCTCTTAGATAATGGGTGCATAAATATGGCACATGTGGAATAAGTGGCTGATGAGAAAAAGACCATGTAAAACAAACATGGGAGCAATTACGAAATATGTCAGTTTATTTGATAAAGTAGGAGGAAAAGAATCACTCAAACCTATTCACTGATACAGGGCAAGAACATTGTGTCTTTATCCTACATGCTTATGAACAATTTTTCCAAATATAGATTTAGTGCAAGAATAAGCAAGCCACTTACTGAATTTATATTTTTAAGTGCTCAAATCAGAAAAGCTTTTCACTGTTGCCATGTGCATAAAATTGTATCAATAAACAATATCTATTTGACATATACAAATGGGAGTCACTGAACCACAATTGCTTGACACTGGTCATGGATGATTTTGTGAAATTCGCATCTAATAAAGGCTCAGAAATTTAAAAAAAACAGTTTTGCTTTTTTCCCAGTGTTTTCAAGGCAAGTCTCCGGAGAGAGACTCTTATAGAAATGGAGGGTGAATTTAACCTGTGACAAAAAAGGCCAACACATTTTGCAAGCATGATTTATGCATGCTTCACAAAGATTCCATATATTACGAGCCTCTGACAGCAAAAAAGAATGTTGTCCTTCTTGCAGGTTTTGGGCAAAATATGAAAACTACGCAGATAAATACATTAAGCATCAAAGTAGTGGTGGTTTTATGATCAGCATCCATACCCTTGAACCATTGTCCAAAGTATTATTGTGTTGAAGTTGAGAATATGACATGACATAGAGCAGATGTGGCGATATCCCCTAGATAAGGGAAAGAATGCATCTAGGGGCCGATTACGATGTCGGTCAGAAAGCCTCAGACCGCTAGTCGTAAGCTTTCCGACCACCGTCGGAGGCTTTCTGACCAACACAGTCGGTTTGAAGTGCGACCACCGAATTACGGTGTTGGCGGTCGGAGTGTAAACCAGCCAGTCATTCTGATGCAGTTCCAGCCAGCTCTCGGAGTCTTCCGGCCGATTGGATCTGCATTATAATTCTATATGGATGGCGTTTCCGCTGTCGGGATTACGATGTCTGTTTCCGATAGCCTTTCCATTCCGGCCTTTCTGACACTTAAAGGCTGTCGGAAAGCAACTTTGGGGGCCCCTGGCAGGGCCCCCTTGCCTCCGTGGCCTACGGTTGGTGGCTGAGGGGGTATCTAGGGTGTCGCCCTGTAAATCCCTGCACTGTGTGGCAGGCACAATGGGGTGCCTGCCACAGGGTGCAGGGTTTTACACACATACCCATTTCTTTATGGGAGGCTGTCTTAAAGCCGGTTTACAGCCGTACCACAAGCTCCCATAGAGAAACTGGTGTATGCAAGTGAACAGTGTTCGGTCGCATCATAATCAGGCAGTTGGAACTGCTGACCAGAAGTCGGTTGGTCCCGTTTCCGCCACGGTGTCCGTCAGAGGAAACTCCGATTGACATTGTAATCGGCCTCATAGTTTGTGCTGTAAGAACAAATTACTTTCATTCCACAAGGTTACTTTCTGTGATATTCCACTGTTCAAGGGGTATGAAGCATTTTACCCTTAGTTGGGTTAGGTAACCAAATCTAAGTACTTTCTAGAGAAAATCTCCCACCACTACTCAAAATCATCCATGCATCCCTCACTCAAGGCATCTTCCCTGAGGCTCTCTTGACACGCCAGGTTCTACCACTCCTGAAGTACCCAACGCTAGACACCGATGACCTCACCAACTACTGGCCTATCACTTACTTACAAGTGTAAAGTTACTCAAAAGTGTAGACTTGTATGACTCCACCCCCTGGAACAGAGAGTGTAGCTAAATTTACAAGTATAATTTACTAAAGGCAGTAAGTAGCCATAGCAAGCCAAGCACCTCACATGCAACTGCCTCCCATAAACAATAATGGAGACAGGAACTTAATATACAATTCTGAAGGAAATTATTTTAAATTGAAATAATTTACTTTTACTTTTTAAAATTGTATAGACGTTGAATTGAATGTAAAAAAATCTAGATATTTGAAAAAAAACACATTTAATCATAAAATACTTAAATCTTTTTATTTCAAAATAAATGTAACTTTAATTTTTACTACATAATAAGCAAATGAAAACAACATTTTAGGTTTGGTTTCATAAATAAATGTTTAAAAGTACTTTTTTTATTTAATGTAGTATATTTAAATTAATTTAATTATGTAAACAATAAGGTAATTGTTTAAAGGTCCTACTAGTAACTTTTCAAATGTAGGTGGGGGTCTTAGCCACTGGAGCAGAGATCTCTGTATGGTAAATTATAGAAAAAAATGTATATAACTTTAAACAAAAAAATGAAAAATATTTTAATTTAAAACATTGTTAAAATATTTAAATATTTTAATTTTAGAACTAACAAAAGGTTACTTCATTAATAACTCAATTTAACTTTATTCAGAATACTTCAAATTCAAATTAACTTATTTCTTTTGCAAAGTTTAAACCAGAGAATGTCCCACCTAAAGCAAAAAAGGATTTTTGTTATTTATTATGTTATTAAAAGTGACATAAAGAATTAATTGAAAGTAACTTAATTATTTTGCAATAAAAATGGATTTTTTTTTAGATAACCTTTAACATTAGTTATTTTATTTTGTATTTTTACTGTTTAAATATTTTAATTTGTCAAAACTTTTTTATATTGAAATTTTCATCTTATATATCACAGAAAACAGCTGAAGAAGCAGCATTAAACACAACATCATGTCGTTATCTATCCAAAATGGTGAACAGTGTCTCTCGGATGCAAAGACAAGTCAAAGGCAAGTACATTAACTCAGCTATCACAGAGAAAGTGTGTGACGCTGTGGACCGGCTCACGGGCCGCAGCGCCTCATGCTTTTCCACCGCAGGCTACAAGCCGGTCCGCGGCGCCTGTTTCACAGTCTCAGTTGGGCAGCGGCTCAGTGCGGCAGCCCGCTGTTTCTTTTCTGGGCGTCAAGGTGCATCCCACGGCCTCTCTCCTTTCTTTCTGGGCACTCCGCGAGATTAGGCGGCGGCCCTCTAATAAGGCTATTTTTCTATTAGACTGCGGTTCAAGAGTGAACCGCAGTTTCTCAGCATACTGTCTGATTCCCCTCTGCTTACCTGAATTAGGAGGGGCTTGACAGTGTGTTGTCTGCTGCCATTTTCCTTGTCTTCTTCCCATGATTCTCCTGTCCAGTTCCCAGAGTACCTTGGGGGTGGGTTTTTCTACACTATTCCAGGATGGGTGTTTTCCTTATCCTTTCACCTTTCTTCTCCCAGTCCAAGATGGTGGTTGTCGTTCCTGTTGCATCACTTCCTATTCTTGGGTATTTAAGGGGCCGGAATTCTCATTTTCCTTGCTTTGCATCACTCTTTGCTCCTGTTAGTGTCTCTTCACTCCTGTTGGTGATATTAGTTCCTGTTGGTATTTCTTATTGACTGTTTCCTGGAGTCACAATTTCCATCAGAGGTTTTTCCCTATGGGGTTTTTTCCTCTCGGGTATTCCTTCCGGAAGGCACTGTCTGCCCTGATGTCAAATTGCACCGTGGCTACCGGAAAGGGTCGCCCCTACCTCGGACATACCAGAACCCTCAAGATCCGGACCAGGGAAACATCCTTACACCTTAAGTTCAGAAAAAAGTGTTCTGAACCTGACAAAGTGTGGCACATATTAGACTTTTCCCCCTTGAAGCCCCCTTCACCCCCAACTCTCATAACCCTCATAAACTATCAATGAAGCTAGAGACAAAGATACAAAAGAACAGACTCAAAATGTGACAAAAAGGGAAAGGAAAATATAAGGACAGTAAATGGATCTATGAAAGTACACTGCATATGTTGCGGAGTGCGAGTGGAGTGACTGCATGGTACAGAATACTAGAGCTGACCCAATCTTAGGTGGTAGGGGTGTGCACAATTTGTATCAAAACTAAAAGAGGTGGAGTGCCCTTGTTCAGGTGCGGCAAGCCACCAGTGGCAGACCTGTGGAGAGATGTGCTACAAGGGGGTCCCATGTGTATTCAAAGTTTTTTAAATTGTCTCAAAAGATGTCCGCCACCTTTCCATTGTGAGGGTCTGCCACCAATGAGCATGCAATTGAGTCAGTGCTGGGGCCTCCTTTCTCTTCCAGGCTGCAGCTATTGCTAATTTCACTGTGCCTAGACAGAGTCACATAATCGCTTTGTCCCCCTTGGTTTGGTGTTTCAACGTGTCCTCCCTCAGGCCTAGTAGAGCAAAGCTCGGAGTTCCCAGGAGTGGATAACCCAGAATGCCTTTAATTTGTAAAAGGATCTCCACCCAGAATGGGTGAATCGTCGGGCAATCCCACCAGATGTGGCAGAAGTCACCCAGTAGCCCACATCCTCTCCAACATAAGTCAGATGTGTATGTGAATATCTTTTTCAGTTTAGTAGGGTATAAGTACCAGTCATACATGACTTTGTAGTGTGCGTCCCTCATGCCGATTGAGTGGTTACATTTCGAAATGTCTTTCCATAGGGTTCACCACTTTGTTTCTAGCATGTCGGCCTCTAGTGTATGCTGCCAGAATGCAATATGTTGTGGCTGTAGGGTGAGGATTATGTCAAATAATAAAGAGTAAAGTAAGGATATATTCCCTGTAGCATTCCCAGCTCTCTCAACAAACTGTTTGATTGGAGTCAGGTCTCTAGTGGCTGCTGATCTAACAGCCGGGCATAATGCCCTGTGTTTTAATTGGGTATATCAATAGCTTTCAGAATTTGCTAGGTGGAAGTTACGTTTGCAATTTTCAAATGTCAAAATATCCCAGTTGTGGAAGAGATCTACAAGCTTTGTTTAACCACCCTTCCTCCATGCGTCAAAGGCTAGAAGCTCTAACGCAGGAGGAAACGCTTGGGTTATAGTGGATGGGTGTAGACAATGAGGGTAGAATAGTCCATTCTGCAGTCCTTTTGACCTCATCCCAAATTTTCAAAGTCGTTTTAGTGGGGGTGCTCAAGTACGTATTCGGTGACCATTCTGCTCTAGGTTTCCATAATATATTACAGATAACACGCCCTACTATGGCTCTATCCATATGTAACCAGTGCATGTCCGATTCCCGGAGGGACCAGTCGGTTATGACCTGTAGTTGGACCACTTTAGAATAGAGGTGGACATCGAGGAGAGCCAGTCCACCCGCATCCTTCGGCAGTTTAAGAAGTCTAAACGGCATCCGGGCTCTGCGATGATGCCAAATGAAATGTGTAATGAGTGTACACAAGGTCAGGAGGAAGTCTTGTTCCAGAGTGATAGGGAGGCCTTGAAAAAGAACCTTAGGTAAAACTGTCATCTTGATATTGTTGATTTGACCCAGCCGCAAGGTGTAATAGAGGCAGAACACCTGAGATCAGCCTTCAATTGACGTAGGAGCAGGGGATTGTTGGCCCTATGTAGGCTTGATAAGCGGAGTGTGATTTGATTTTGCCTAGATAAGTAGTATCTTTTTTCGTCCATTGGAATGGAGTCGAGCCCACTAGTGTCTCCATGGCATTGTTGGGCAATGTCAAATTGAGGAGGAAGGATTTGGTCAGAATGATAAAGAAGCCCGCGATTCCTTCGAACGTTCTCAAATTAGGTGAGGTCAGAGTTAAAAGCACATCATCCACGAATAGGGATATTTTGTTCTCTATCACACCAAACATGAGGCCCTGGATCAACAGGGAAGAGCAGTCCTGGCTGTCAACGGTTCAATGCTAAGAGCAAATAACAGTGGGGAAAAGGGACAACCTCGTTTTGTCCCTCTCCCAAGGTGAAAGGGCTCAGAGCTGACCCTATTGATTAAGACTCTAGACCTTGGGGTGGCATCACTTGCTCAAATCATTGCAATTAACGAATCACAGAAAGCGAAGCGTTTCAGTGTGAGAAATAAAAAGGGCTAATTCACCCTGACAAAAACCTTTTCGGCATCAAGGTCCAGTAGCACTGCCGGCATCTGCTTATTTGTGGCTTTCTCAATTAGGTGAAGTACTTGTCTCAGATCATCATGAGTCTGTCTGCCATTAATGAGGCCAGATTGATCTGGATGGATCAAGTCTGGCATCATTTTTTTGCAAATCTTTTTTATTGAGTTTTCTGGTTCAAACAGAGTATACAGTAGCAACATCAATTGCAATTAATAAACTTTAGATTACATTATGTCGCTGGGATATGGTGTGATTGAGTTGATTGAGTCTTTGGGTGTGTTATGTCTAGTGTGAGCATGATGTAGGTTTAGGGATATCCTGGGTCTGTGTTTACTGTTTCTAGTTCTTGGGCTCTGTTCGTGTCTCTCTTCTATTGATATGGATTACATACGTTTGTTATTTTCAAAGGGAAAAAAAAAAAGAAAAAACAACTGGGGGTGTAACTCAGGGAGCGTGGTTGGGGGTGGGTATAGGGCTAATGTCAGCGCGTCTTTTTGGGAGGCCTAGCTGCACTTGGGTTTTGTTTTCTGTTGTAGTGTTCGTAGATGTATATGATAACCTAGGGGGTGAGGAGATGGTTGTGTGATATCTATGTGTGGGGGGTAAAGGAGGGAGGGGACTGTTGGGGGATTTCTGCGTGTGTTTGTGTGCGGGTGTTGGGAGTTATGGGGCTCGGCGCCCGTCGGGGTGGCCCTCGGGGATTCAGCGGGGGTCTTATTTGTTTGTTTAAAGCTTTGAGAGGAGCGTTGCCTATTCCATGGAAATATGGCAGCGACGTATCCCTCGTGCTTCTTCTAGTCTAATTGCATCTTCCTCCGCCGCGCCCCATTTCGTTACGGCCCCTCTCCAGGCTTCTATCGGGGGACCTGTGGGTGAGCGCCAGTGTAGTGTGATGCTTCGTTTTGCGAGGAGTAAGGCTAATTATGCGAATCGTGTTTCTATTTTCCTCCCTTTCTGACGCCTGAATATATTCCTAGGGCCAGGCCTCCCATGTGTTAAGGCCCGCTAGACCTGTGGTTTCTTGTACTATGTTGTGTATGTTTGACTAGTATAGCTGTAGCGTGAGACACGTCCAGAGAATGTTTATGAATGTGGCGCTGGGTAGGTGACAGTGTGGGCATTCGAACTGTGTCGTAGGGTAGAATCGCTTAAGCCTCGCTGGTGTCAGATACGCCTGGTGCAATATGTTGAATTGGATATTTTTAAATTGCTGGTTCCGCAATACTTTCTTGTGGTGCTCTAGGGCCATCAGCCATTCTTTGTCATGCAGTGCGCAGCCAAATTCCTCCTCCCATTTTAATCGGAGCCGGGTGAGCGGCGTGGACGTGAGCTCTATGATGGATCTGTAGAGTCATGTGATAAGATGGCAGCCCGTGCCCATGTTCAGTATCGTGTGTAGTGCGGGGTGTGTCTTAGGTTCTCCTTCCGTTAGGTTCCATGTATTTTTGCAGTCGGAGACCATTTGCCTGTGCAGGAGAAACAGGCCGGTTGGGAGCCCGCTCCCTTCCACCAGACCCTCGAAGGAGGCGAGGTGTCCGTCCATGAACAGGGACTCTACTTCTGTGAGTGAGTATTCTGTCCAGACATGCATGTCTTTGGACATGTAATGGCCGCGTCCCCGGGGGAGGCCCGCTAGTGGTAGCAGCGGGAATTAGAGTGGTGTATCGCGGGATAGGCAGTGGAGTCTCAGCATGTAGGACCTTGCCACCGTCACCTGGATAGGGTGAGTTGGGTCCGGACGGGTACCTGGGAGGTGGATACGGTGTCAGGGGCACTGATTATGTACTCGTTTCCTCTAGATAGTGTCCGGCTGTCCAGCGTGACAGCCACTGTAACTGTGCTGTGAGAAAATAGGCCTCGAAGGATGGGGCGCCTAACCCGCTCTAGTCCCTTGGTAACTGTAGCGTCGTCAGGGCTACCCTTCGGCACCCTTTCCCCCAGATCAGTGAGCAAGGAGTTTAGCTCCCGGAAAAAGGTTTGTGGAGGGATTACTGGTACGTTTGCAAAGAAATAGAGGAGGCGAGGTACCACCACCATTTTCGATAAGGCCACCTTCTCTATGGGGGCCAGGGGTAGTGAGCGTCAAAAGTGAATTTGGATTTTGATGCCCTTAGAGCTCTGTAGTGGTTACCCTCGAGGAGGTCTTTCGGGGTGTGGTAGAGCCTGATTCCCAGGTATCCCGATGCGTCTCCGTTCCACGCCAGTCTGATCGCCCCAGCGCTTATTTCTCGTGGGGGAGTGTCTGGGTGGGGAGGATAGATAGTGGATTTTTCCCAGTTTACTTTCAGCCCGCTGCTTTCTCAAAGTCGTTCAGTGTGGCCCAGAGGGGAGATAGGTCCATGGTGATGCCCCTAATATAGATTAGTAGGTCATCCACGTATAGTAACGCGCTGTGAGTGCTGTCCTCTAATGGGATGCCCCAATGTTCTCCTCCCTCGCGGAGCCTAATTGTTAGTGGTTCCATTGCGAGGGCGAATAGCAAGGAGGATAGTGTGCACCCTTGGCATGTCCCGTGGGTCACCTGGAGAGGGGATGAGATGTGTTGGCCGAAGCGGACCCGAGTTGTAAGGCCCGTGTATAGCAATTTGGTGTATGCCATAAGCTTGGGACCAACCCCTATCCGCCGCAGCACTGCAAACAAATACTGCCATGCTAGGGTGTCAAAGGCTTTTTCTAGATCCAGGACGATGCACGCGGTGTTTGGGAAGGGGCCCTTTACCCCGTCCTGGACATGGAAGAGTCTGCGGATGTTCTGTGAGTTGTTTCTTCCAGGTACGAATCCGCATTGGTCAGAGTGTATGAGGTTGGGGAGTGTCCCCGTGAACCTGTCTGCTAGGATCGTGCCTAGTATTTTGCAGTCCACTGATAGTAGTGTGATTGGTCGGTATGAGGATCGTAGTATGGGTCTCGGTCCGGTTTAGGAAAGGTCACATGCAGGGATTCGCGCATGGACTTAGGACGTCTCCCGGTCTCCAGAGCCGCCTTAATGACTTTTTCCAGCCTTGGGGCCAACTGGGAAGAGAACGTCCTGTAGTATTCTAATGGGAAGCCGTCATGGCCCGAAGCTTTGTTTTTGGCTAGGTTGTGGATCGCGTTTTTGATTTCTGTCGGTGTGATCCATTCATCTAGGGAGGTTTTGTCTGAGGCGGCCAGTGGTGTCATGGTGATGGGATTCAGTTTCTTATTTATGTATTCCTCTCTATCTAGTGTTGGTTCCCTGTAGAGTTCCCCGTAGTATTCGTGAAAGGCCTGCAGGATCTCTGCTTGTGTATGGATGATGATGCCCGCTGAGTTTGTTATGCAGGTTACCGGTTGTGTGTCTTGGTTTTGCCGGATAAGCCAGGCTAGCAGGGTCCCGGCTCGGTCCCCCTCTCTGTGGGTTCTAGCAGCATATGCTCTGAAGTTGTATCTGCGTAAGTCTGCGCAGGCTTCCACGTATTTGGTCTTGGCTTCTGTTAGCTGTGTGAGGGGTATCGCACCAGTGTCCGCGTCTTTTGATAATTTCACCAGGCGTGTCTCTGTCGATTGTATGGTTTGCTCTAGTGTCTTTCGCACCCCCGTGATTTGTCTAATGCAGGCTCCTCTCATGACCACCTTAAAGGCGTCCCATTCTAGTGCTCTGGATGGCATAGTGTGTGCATTTTCAGTGAAATAGTGTTGGATGCTTTCTCTCTGTTCCTGCCTAAATACTGTGTCCTCGAGGCAGTCCCGTGGTAATCGCCATGTAGGGATCAATGGTAAGGGCGGACGCCATCGGAGGGTCACGATGTGTGCGTCGTGGTCTGAGATTACTCTGCCCAGATAGTCCGAGTGTTGGATCATGGGGAGAATTGTGGGTGTGCATAGGAACCAATCCAGTCTTACCCGTAAATTGTGGGGAATGGAGTGGAAAGAATAGAGTTTAGTTGTCGGGTGTGTGTGTCGCCAGGCATCCGCTAAAGACTAATGGTTCGACCAATGGCTCAACCATGCGCAGAAGCGAGCTGTTTGCATGTGGGTGTGGAAGGTTGGGATGGAAGGGTGGATCTGTCTAAAGTGAGGTCCAGCGTGCAGCTGTAGTCTCCTCCTAGGAGCCATGGTGAGGCAGTAAATTGGGCCAAGCTTTTAGATAGTCTCCCAGAATGTTGCTTATTCCTAATTGGGTGCACAGATACTGCCGATTAGCACTGGTTGGCCGTCTAATAGACCTTCCAGTAGTACGTATCTTTCTTCTGTGTCTATTTTCCTGCTAGTCTCTATGAAGGTAGTCCCTGGCCTGAGCCATATTAGCGCCCCTCGTGCACACGCTGAATATGTAGTAGCGCAGAAAGTGCCCCGCCAGCGGTTTTGGAGTTTGTCAAGTTCCACCCTAGTGAGGTGTGTTTCCTGTATTAGTATGATTTGCGCCTGTTGGCACTTAATGTATGCGTGAATAGCGTAACGCTTCCGTGCGGTGTGTATGCCGCGGGCGTTTAGAGTGAGAAATTTAAAATCCTTTGTTGGCGTCATAGAGGTATGTAGATTTCGTAGGGGAGAGAGGGGGCCTGGAAGGTTGTGACTGGGGTTCCCCGGTTGGGAGTGGTTGCGCCTAGTGCTTGGCCTAAGTGTGTCGTTGGGTGTAGTAGCCCTATGTTCGAGGATGGGTGTGGGGTTGGAGTGCAATATGGGATTGAACCATAACTGTAACGGGGTGAAGACCCAATGCTTGGGATCTTCTGCAACCGACAGCACATCCAAACTGGTACCAACATGTATCTCCATTGGCTCAGGGTAGAGAATCGGATTAAATTCAAAGCCCTGAGTTACATGTTTAAGATCAAATCTGGCACGTCCCTTCAATACCTGCAAGCCTTAGTTCACTCTTACTTGCCCTCTTCGCTCCACTACTCAGGCGAACTTTTCGGTTCCCAGGATTAGACTGTCACGGATGGGTGGACGATCTTTTGCTTGTTTGGGCCCTTCCTTGTGGAATTCTCTCCCCATGCCGCTCCGCAATGAGACTGTCTACGGGAACTTTCGCAAATGTTTAAAAACCTGGCTGTTCAACCAATAATTCTCTGATCTCTTTCTGTTCCTCTCAGGCTGGTGCCGGGAAACCCTGCTGGGTAGCTGTGCGCCTTACAAAATTAATTAACATGACATAACATAACATGTACCCTCTAGTGTATCGTGAGGGGGGCTCTCCGGGCCCACGTGTGGTTCCGAGGCTCCCGTTAGGGAGGATAGTGGGCCCTGTGGGTCTGCGTGCATGGCTTGTAGGGGCCTTGGGTGCATATGAGTACGTGTCGTGACCGTCATTTGCCTGTGTTAGGTAGCGTTAGTGATGGTGCCGAAGGATCACTAATGTGGGGTTCCATATGTGGGTTGTTGCTTATGGTAGCTATATGAATGTGTCTGCTGTTTGCAGGGTGACTGTCGGTAAAGTCTCTGAGTTCCCATCGGAGCTGCTTGAGTCTTTGGGGTCATCTTTGGATGTGAAGATGTGGGGACCATCTTCATTGTCCGAGGCTGATAGGTTCGCTCCCAGCTCTGCCGCTGCTTGTAGGACCTTTCGTCGTTCCGCTATAATTTGTTCTAAGTTCGGGGACTTCAGTGCTTTATTTTGCAGTTGTGACCCAGTTCGACTTTGGGTGCCCTTTGTTTGCCGACGTGGGAGTCTGGATGCGTTTGTTTGGTACTTTCGAGTGTTTCTGTGGTTTGAGCTAATTTTCAGGTTCAGTTCTAGGCAGTCCAGGGCATCCTTCGGGTCAGTCAAGAAAACTGTAGCCTCATTGTGTAATACCTTGAGTAGTGCTGGAAATAGCAAAGAGTATTGGACGTTCTTTTCTCGTAGAAGTCGCTTTACTTCCAGAAACGATGATCTTCGTCGCTGTACTGCTCTGGAGTAGTCCGGGAAGAGCATGATCTGTTTGTCTTCTACTGTGATGGGACCATTTTGCCTGGCGGCTCGTAGTATGGTATCTCTGTCACGGAAATGGAGGAGTTTGACGAGTAGTGGCCGAGGGAGGGAGCCCGGGGGTGGACATCTTGCTGGTACGCGGTGCGCTGTCTCTACTGAGAAGAAGGTGGTCAGCTCCGCTTGTGGCATGAATGATTTGAGCCAGGCTTCCGTATATCCGATGGGGTCCTTTCTCTCCACTCCTTCTGGTAGGTTCAGTATACAGAGATTGCTGCATCTAGAGCGCCCTTCTAAGTCATCTGTTTTCTCTTCAAGTATCATTACCCTGGCTTGTAGGTCTATTATGGAGTCCTGTTGCGCTTTTGCCTGGGGTTGCAGTGTGGAGCGGGTTTTGTCCCCGTCCGCCACTTTGTCTGCCAATTTTCTGTGGTTGTCTCGCAGTAGATTTAGGTTGGTGGCAAGCGTGCCGAAGCGCTCCTCCATGGTGACTTGCGAGTGTTCTATGGCTGCTAAGACCCTGTCGAGTTTGTCCGACATGGTGGTGTTGAGGTCTTGATCCATTCCCTGAGATTTGTTTTGTGTCAAGTTGGAATGTTGGGGTCCTCCGATCGCCTTTGAGCGTCCCATGTTCGTGTCCTGGTGGTGGGCTTGCTGCTCTTGTCTGCTGTTTGGGGCCTTGAAGCCTCTGTGGTGTCCCAGTAGTGGTCTAGTTTGGGCGATTTCTGGCCACCGGTGATTGGTAATCAGTCTCTTTAGTTGGCTTGGGCCGGGCGGGCCGTTTGTCCTAGTGGCGATTGGTGGGGGAGGCCCTCCAATCCATGGTTTCGTGCCTGGGCCTTCTCCGTTTTGTTGACGGTCCAGGGCTTCCTTTTCTCTCTTTTTGGTGCACGTGAACGGTGTCTCCCTCTGTGTGTTGGGGTTGTTGAAGGGGGTAATGTGGCACCGCTGGGGATCGGGGGTGCCGTTAGACTGTTTTCAGCAGTCCGTAGGCGGCCGCCATTTTGGGGTCAGGCGCTTCGATCTTGCGGCCGTCGAAATACGGTTGTTTGCCTTTCTTTCTTGTGTTCTTCGGCGGCGCTGTTTGTTGCTGGTCCAATTGTTGAACCTCACCTGCGCCCCTTGGTCGTTTTTGGGGCCCCTACGTGGCAGATGGATGACGATTGTTGGGCCCGTGCGTGGAGCTTCAGAGAAACACGCCATCGTGGCTGGTTTAGCCACGCCCCCTCAAGTCTGGCATCATGTCGTCAACTCACGAGGATAGTATTTTTGAATAGAGCTTGGCATCCAGATTGAGTAACACAATGGGCCTGTAGGAGCCACAGATGCACAGATTTTTCCCTGGCTTCAGAATAAATGTCACCAATGCCTCACTCATAGAGGGTGTGACTGACCCTGTCTCAGCAAAGTGATTAAAGAGAGAGGTCAACAGAGGGACCAAGTCAGAACTAAAAGTCTAATAAAAATGATCGGTGAGGTCATCTGGCCCTGGTGCTTTGTGGAGTTTTGTGGATTTGATAGCCTTGTGAACCTCTTCCTCATTAATTGGTTCACCCAGTATTCCATTTTGGGCCTCCGTCACCCATGTAAGTTCCACCCCTGCCTGGTAATCGGATTGAGACTGAGTGTCGACCTGATCCCCTGTATAAAGCTTGTTATAGGAATCCCCAAATATGCCGGCTTTTTCCAAATCTAATGTCGCCAAGAGTCCCGATTCCTGGAGAATGTCACCTATATATTCCTTTTCTCCTTGACGAGCTAGATGTGCGCCCATTTTATTACCTTGTGTCTAAGATGTCTGTTTGAGGCATAAAAGTGTAAATTCAGCACTATTATTATAAATAGCATTAAGTTTCCCCTTCACTAAAGTGACTTTCTGCTGAAGGGCTGAGGTCGGTGTGGTTTTATGAACCTGTTCACATTGCTGTAATTCTGATTCAAGTGCCACTCGTTCTGAGGTTCTGTTTATTAAGGGCAGCATTTAGCGCTAATCATCATAAATTCACACTTTAAACGCGTCCCAATTGTTATAAGGTGTGGTATCTTGGGGGGTTTTAAGTTCGAAAAACTCCCCAGTAGCCTTCTGGAGATCGTCATGAAGAGAGTGGTCTCTTGCAGAGAGTTAGGGAAAAAACAGTGGCAATAATGTGTCGGTGGAGTACCCCAATCCAATGTTACGGAAACCGGTGCGTGGTCTGAAATAGTGATGAATCTAGTAAATCTTGCCTGAGAGCTTGGCTAAGAAAAACATAGTCTAACCTAGAATAGGTACAATGTTTGTGGGAGAAAAATGTATAGTTGTGTGAGCCGAGATGGCATATTCTCAACCGTATATGAGACCCATAGATTGAAATGCCTGTTTAAGAGTTTCGGGGAAACTGCCTGTGGGTGATCTATGGGGGTGAGTGCTATCTGCGCTTTAGTGGCAGGTCAGGTTAAAGTTACTCATCATGACAATGTCCCCTCTGTGAAAACTCCCACAAAGTTCAAGAGTGAGTGTAGAATGGAGACCTGATTAGAATTAGGAACATAAATGGAAGAAAAAGTACAAAAACTGCCCCTAAGATAACCCTTCATCATGATGATCCTACCCTCCATATCTGTTTTATAACATTCTGGTTTGAATTGCATTGAGGAGTGGAATAGCAATGCAATGCCATTATGTTTAGAAGAAGCCGAGGACTTAAATACCACAGGCTAAGTTTTATGGTTCAGTCTGTGCTCCTCATCTCTTTTGAGATGTCTCTTGCAGTGCCACTACATCATGGCGTTGATCCAAAGTCATTTCCACAATTTGTGGTGTTTGGCTGGCGAATTGAGGCCCTTAACATTCCAAGAAAGTGTAGTGATCACCATGGTTGTTATAGAGTCTCAGCACTATGTCTAATTCTTCCCAAAGGCCGTCTCGGCCAGACCTATTTCACACCACCTCGATCTGGCCCCGTGGCCCTCCCAGTTCCAAACCCCCTCGCCCGATTTCCTTTCCTATTCCCCTTTTATCCCTATGAATAAGTACTATCCATTTACTGAAAAATAAATAAAGAAGAAACGCCAAACAGAGAACAGATGCAACATTTGGTCCCCAAAAGTGTACATCTTGGAGATAAAAATCAAGCATGACAGGTGATTATTAGTTCTGCTTGGAAACATGTATGGTTAAGGCATTTAACAAAACCTGAGTACTTAGACCTGAAATAAGGAAGCCATGATACAAGCTGTTCAACTAAGATTAGATAGTGTCTTAGGGAGCAGACCTGATAACGTCTGGCCTCCACAATGTCCAGCTGGGTGATTTGGCTTCTTTCAAGGTGGCGCTAATTGAGTGAAGTGTCTATAGGAGCAATAATCAGCACTCGTAGCTCAGTGTTTCCTAGATTGATGTGGACGATGTTGAGAGAGCCACTGGCATGCATTTTGGGAGCTGCGACTGTGGCCGCTGGAGATGCCTGGAGACTCCTCAGATGATGGAGCAGCAGGATTTGGGACGTCTAAGAGGGACAAGGCCTCTGCAAGATCTGTGACATGGCATGGTTTGTTGTGGAGATCAAAATCCAAACAAAAAGGATATGTCCATCGGTACTTGATGTGTTTTCTCCTCAGTTTATCAGTCACTGGACAGAATTGTTGGTGCCTAAGTAACATCACAGGTGCAATATTCTGAAAAAGAGAGCAAGAAGCCCCCTGGAATGTGATTGTCTCTATCTTTCGGGCCGCCAGGAGGATGGCTTCTTTATTCTTAAATGAATGCATCTTCCCTAGGACATGCCGTGGGCACTTTTTATTCGCCCAGAGATTGTCAGCCAACCCAATAGACCCTATCTTCAACTGAGGCATCAAGCCACCCAGGAACTCCAAGAAGAGGCCCATCACAAAGGCCTCTGGGTACGGACCCTCTATCCCCTCCTCCAGGTCTCTAATCCATATGTTGTCATGGCACAATCTATTTTCAGTGTCTTCACATTAGAGGGGGGCTGTCTGTAGCTGTTGCTGGAGTGTACAGGACAAATCCTCTATCTGTGTGGTGCTGTGTTCTAAATTGTTAGTCTTGGTTTCAAGGTCCATTACCCAATTGCCCACTGAGTCTATATCCTGTTGGAGTTTAGTGAGTTTGCCATGTAGGTCAGTCCGTAGCACCTCCAAGGAGGAAATCAAGTCTGCCTTAAATTCCTCACAGAGCTCTTTATCAAAATCTTGCAAGGGAGCAAGCATGTCTTCCTTCATGAGAGACCTATTGTCAGTAGATGGTGGCACCACCACATTGTCATGTGACTCGGCCGGGGTAAAGGAGCTAGAAACCCTGTTGCATTGTTGCTTCTTTGGAGGCATAGAGGCAGCAGGACCAACTAGGTGGGACTGTCTGAAGGTGTGGTAGAGAGGCGGGTTGCTAAATATCACCTATGTGGTGGTGCACCTGTTGGGGTTATTTGGGTGATTTATTTGCAGATCCACACTCCGATTTCATTAATGCTCCTATTCTATGGTGCAAAGCCTCGGAGGAGGGTCACTGCCTGCCACACAAGGCTCCGTGACTAGCGTTATAGATGGGTACATTGGTAGGTTTGCGTCTGCCACAGTCAGGGTATCCCCATTCCTATCTTCCAGCAGTGTGCGCATCAGCTAAGGTTGGGTAGACATGTATTATAGCGGCCACTGGGACAGCCAGCTTCTTATCTGGATTCTGATATAATATATTTTGTACTTGTAGAGTGCATATAAAGATCAAGAAGTGCCCCTGCTTTAAGTGGTTGATTGCCTGTGCTGGAGACAGCCTTGGCTTGGCTGGACTTCATTGTGCCACTGAGAGCCCTTCAGATAGCTCAAAGAAGTAGCGCTGTCTCTAAAATATATGCTGTTCAGAGTGCGAGCATCTTGAGGTCAGGCAATGAGCTCAGTGGTTTATTGAGAAGGAGAGGACGTGTTATTACCAGGGCCTTTACTGGTAATGAGTAGAGGATCAGCAGAACTTATCTGTTGCATTACAAAGATGGAAGACTCTTCCAACCCCCTTTCAGCGTATTCCAGGCCCCTGCATTGCAAACACAGGGTCAGGCACACAGCTCTGGTAGGCTTCGATACATGTTTGGGGCCTTACAGTCTCTTTCCGTCCCAACGGAAATCAGTTGTGCCTCCACGATACCCTCCCTTCAAGCTGGGGTCTTTTATCGTGAGGCGAGTGGCACCTGCGAGTGGCAGAGGCCGCCAAGCGGAATTGCTGACACTCTGGCTCATGGGACGCCTCGCCAAATGACATTGGGCCACTCAGGGCACCATCTCCCGCCCGCTTCGGGGGCTCACCTTGGTGCCTTGCATGAGCTCTGGTGGATGATTGAGGGGCCCTTCAGGAGGGGAGATCATTGGACTCTCTGCAGCTTTGTTCCATCGCCATCTTGGCCCCAGAGGCTTCAATCAAATCCGGTTAGAATCCTCAGATTAACCAGTCATCGAGGCTTTACAGGGTGCCCCCAACACCACCCGCCCACACCCTCCTGTGGTCGTCCAGACAGGATACAGGTCAGTACGCTGAAGATTGCCTTAACTCCGCATTATTCAGTAGCAGAGCCGTTGTGGATCACATCCAGCTGGCCAAGCCACCCATAGTCTAAATATTTGAATGTAAAAAAGTTTCCCATGGCAAATTAAATTATAGGGACTTATTTTAAGTCCCTACAGTCATTACTTTCTATGGGAGACTGTGAAGGCGGAGATGAAGACTACTGGTTGGCCATGTGTGGTGTGCCCGAGCTATTGTACTTTTATGACTATTTTGGGTCCTTTTTGCCTGTAGTAACATTTTAAAGTGCAGTTTGTGAATAGGAATGGGAAGAGGTGTGGCGCAGCGGCCAGGGTGACTGACTCCGGATCCTGGGGCTCACGGTTCGATCCCCGGCGCTGGCGGCAGGTCAGCCCAGCACCATGTGACTCTGGGCAATAGTTCGCTTAATCTTCCCGACGGCCCCCAGCGCCGGGACACCTCTCCGGAGGTAGCTGCGCGCTTTACAAATACTGGACATTTACATTTATTCTTTTGTGGGTGGGTGCACGTCCATTCCTAAACCCTTCCTTACTCCTCCATTAACCCCTCCCATTTTGTGGTTAGTATTCCCCATTTTCCAGCCACTCCCCCAGTCTCTTCTAAATTTACTAAAAACATATAGGGCCTGACTTAGATCTTGGCAGTACTGCCACTGTCCCCCCGTGGCAGTGTTCCCAAGTTCTCCATCAAGCTGATCACGGTCCGCCCACCGTATTTAGATGTGTTGGCAATACACGGGAGACCGGCGCTGTGGCGGTCTTCTCTGCTGGCTAACAGTACTCCGTTGCCGACATGACGGTGGGTTTGCACCGAGCTGATTTAGATGTTCCCGGTGTCCTGGTGGCGGTGTCCTGACGGAGTGAGGCCACGGTGGTGTTGAGACAGGTAAGTACTACTTATCATCAGTTCAGTACACATATATGTTGTGAATCTGTCAATATGTGTATGTAGGTAATGTGTAATGCACATATTTTTACATATAGCATTGCACACCAGCAACATACACACACTATTGAATGTACACCCACACCCACCACAAAAGCCTACCTCAGATCCCGGCAACAACGGCTGAGCGTCATAAGTAGCAACAGCACAGAATGGACCTGCACAATGGCATTCAAGATGGAATCAGAGGTGCAACCCCCAAAAAAGGTGGGTGTTCACCTTTGTTTTCTTCCATTTTACAAACGCGTGCTTGGAGGTTTCCCTGTCACAGTTGTCACAACGCAAAGGCACATCATAATCTGGACAGTGAGAATCTTGTGGGACTTCCTCTGACAGCAGCTTCTGCCTCTGACTCCGTCAGCGTGGGAAAAAGATTCTGGCATAGACGGCAGAACTGTGGCTGTCTTCCCTCCAGTGACCAGCCAACATCTAAATCAAACTGGCAGACTGCCAAGGTGGCGGGTAGAACGACTGACAAAAATGCAACAGCGGGACTAGTCCCGCCAAGATCTAAATCAGGCCCCTAGTTAAGTGTGCGGAGACTCCCCAGTTGGGGCAGAGATCTCCGCACAGAAAAACATAGGAGAAGGGGAGGCAAAACCTCTACATTTAGGTTTGTGAATAGCATTTTGTAGTATGTTACTAGTACTATTTCAGTACCACTAAACATACTACAAAATGCAGTTTGTGCATGGCCCCATATTAGTTAATATTTGTGAATAGGCCCCATTGTGTGGGCTTTTACTGGATTGTTAACAGGTGTTTGCAGTGTTGTGTATGCAGCTTCAGTGATTTGTAAAAATTCACCACTCTTGGTGGAAGAAGACATTTTGTCCTTTTTGACTAAGAGCACACCCTCCCTGCTACTGCTTCACTTTTGTAAATATTGCCATTTTTGTATCCAACTTCAATGTCAATGTGCAAACCAAAAATTGTTCTCCAATGAAGAAACAATGTTGATTTCATGAATTACATTATTAGAATATGGTGCCTCAATTGTGGAAATGCTCCAGTTACCCTTTAGAGATAGATCTGGGGAAATAGGCAAACAACTGTTTTGGTAGCATTTGAGGCATTTAAAGTTCAAATATATAACTTGAAATATCTTGGAGTCAATGCAGGAACTTTTGAGAGAAAAAGTTGAAACAGTGAAAGGCAATCACTGCTCACTGTTTCTAATGTGCTGTCTGCATTCCATGCAATAATTCAGAGAATTACTGAGTTACATACATGAAATTTAGACACCACATTCATAAAAAAGGCAAGCAACTCTGTGCTGTCAGCAAAGTTGTGTCATGATCCCATTCTTTGCTCTGTGCTGGTTCACAAGTGGTCTACACCATTCATTTGGCCGTCTACAGCACTTACATGAACTAAAAAATTCTTTGAGTTAGTGCATTGTGTAGTATTGTATTTTAGCATTTATATAGCACATACTACCCCCATGTGGGGCGCTGAAGCACTTGCCTACATAGATAACATGCTACACAGTGTAGGGTGTGTGGTTGGAGGGACTGTGTCTTTGTTTTGATTGTATGTAGGAAGTGTTTCCATGTCGAACATGATGACCACTGAGGTGTTGTTATCTTGTAATGGAACTAAAAGCACAGCAGTGTGATGGCTGATGAAGATTGTGTATAAGGCACTCTTTGCTGAATTGTTAACGTGATATCAAGGATAGGTATGAATCCATGGTTACTCATAGGTTTCTAACTCCTCTATATGTTGTTGGAGGTTATCTGTGTTCCTTATGCCATATGGTGGTAGTCTGGTACTTTTGCCATTGTCCGCAGGTCATATTCTCTGTTTTTGCAGTATTGAGCTTTAGATGGTTATTCATCATCCATGTGTTTATGACACGGAGGCAGTCATCAAGTTGTGAATTGTAGAGATATTCTGGGTTATCTATTTTCAAAATGATTTTGGTTGTCCTCTGCATAGTTGTAACAGGTGAGGTTAAATGCTTTAATCTGATTTGGTTAGGTAGATATTGAATAATAAAGAGGATATGATGGACACCTGAGGAATGCCACAGTGTTCTGTATGAGGTGATGTGAAAGGGGGTAGGAAGACTACACTTTGTCTGTCTGTGAGATGAGAAGCAATCGATTTTAGAGCATTTTCACGGATTCCGGGACCGTGGAGTCTTTGTTTTAGTGTGTGGTGTTGGATGAAGTCAAATGCACATGATAAATCCAGAAGCAACAAGGCAGCTGCTCTGTTCTTGTCCGTGT
This sequence comes from Calotriton arnoldi, assembly GCA_963921515.1. Classification (NCBI taxonomy): domain Eukaryota; kingdom Metazoa; phylum Chordata; class Amphibia; order Caudata; family Salamandridae; genus Calotriton; species Calotriton arnoldi. Next base: position 785,438 of record CAWUFW010008137.1, on the reverse strand, counting down.
GAGTTTTAGATCATCACAGATAGATATGATGGTTGACTCTGTGCCTTTGCCTGGTCTGAAGCTGAACTGTTGGTCTGACAGTAAGCTATGAGTGCATGTTGTGAAGACAACAGAGCCCAGAAATAGAAAGAGATAATTCCTGCCTGTGTTTCCGAACACTGCTGTGTGTAGCCCATACACTAACATGGAGATTTTTCTAGTTAATATATGAGCTGGGGATGCAAAAAAATACTCACAGACCCCTTCTGTACCAGAGCAGTGCAGACAACGAAATCATGACGATGCCTTTGTGTTTTTGAGCTCTGCTGAAATCCTCTCAAATCTTTGAATTTTTCATTTAATCTTGTCTTCTCTCATTTTACCAGACAGCTGTTATAGATGGTCGCTCCTGTCAAGTCACCTTATTGATACCTAACCCTAAAAAAAAGGAAATTTTCCCCATTGACCCTTAGCCTAAACTATCAAACATTTGCTCCCAAACTCATTAATTCCCTCTTTCCCCATCTAGCCTGTTCTCTCCATGGCTCCCTTCCCCCTCACTGAATCGTACTAATTCCCTCCAATTACCACTTATTAACTCACCAACTTCTCAAAAGTGCGCGCTGCATGAAGCAGGGTGGCTCGTCATCTTTCCGAGTGACGGGTTGTTAAAATGTGTTGATTGTAGACTGTTGCACCTGATGTTACACATTTTGATAATGACACACTGTGGAGGCAAGCACACTGTGCTTAAGCAAGATTTAATCTGCATATTCTATTATTTCCATTTCGTCTTTTTATCTATTTTATAGATTAGACCACATTACTAGAGCTGAGGGATCAGCGCGGTTGCAGAATAAATCATAGTTTTTATTGCACTTTGTTACAATTAAGTCCTGCATTCAAAGTTCTATTTAAATCAGTTCTCTCAGGACAAGTGATTCTTCACTTTTGCCTTTTTACATCACTGGATGAAACGTATGTCTTGGCTTTCCTGCTGTTGACATTCCATCGTCCTCTGTGAAGGGATGGTCCAGTTTCAACTAAGATTCTGACTTAGCCCCACAACCTCTGCGTTCAGAATCAAGTATGTCTTACTTCATATGCTATTGGCCACATGATAGTTCAGTTAACTAGGTTTGAGTGACCTAGAATTCTACCAGGGCTTTAGGCAAACTGGTTATGTGGCATTTAATATGTCATATATTCACTAATTAGTCAGCATGGCACCAAACGTCAGTCCTTTAACTGCTTCAGGGGAGTGAAAACACTGCTAAAAACCAAATGGCGAAAATATCATAGTCCTAGATCTATGTAGGTTTATGCGAATTTAATTTTGAAGGTGATCTCAATGCAATAAACCATGTAGAGGCTTTAAGTGTGAAGTACATGCCAAGTTTGTTATTCCATCAATCTGTGCCAGGCAGATCATGTTGTATGAATCATGCATTAAACAGTGATCAAGGTATCTAACTTCAAAGAGTTAAGTGCAGTCATGTGAGCCATCACACATACTGTGCCGATGCATGTTGCAAGCTGTACTGCAAATCATTATTTTTTTCGTGGAGCACCTAGGTATTTAATTAATCATCCTGCTATGGACACCTGTCTATTCTGGGCACCTCTACACTCAGCGAGTCAGACTCCTGCTCTACCTCACAAAATCAACAGAGACCAGATGTGGAGTACCCTAGTGATCCTCCCTCAGCCCCACCCTCTTCATCATCTACATGGCCCCCCTCGCAACCATCGTCAGGAACCACGGGCTCAACATCATCTCCTACGCCGACGACACCCAGCTCATCCTCTCCCTCACCAAGGAACCCAACATCACCAGGCACAACTTCTAAGAAGGGATGAAAGCCGTCGCCACCTGGATGAAGAAGAGCTGCCTGAAACTCAACTCCGAGAAAACAGAAGTCCTCATCCTTGGCTCCATCCCCTCAACATGGGATGACACCTGGTGGCCCCCCGCCCTCGGAAACCCCTTACCCCGACAGACCATGCACGAAACCTCGGCATCATACTGGACTCATCACTCACTATGAACTGCCAGATCAACGCTGTATCCTCGGCCTGCTTCAACACCCTCTGCATAATCCGAAAAATGTTCAGATGGATCCCCTCCGAAACCAGAAAAATGGTGACGCACACCCTCATCACTAGCAGACTGGACTACGGCAACACCCTCAATGCTGGAATCAACAAAAAACTCCTCCGCAAGCTTCAGATCATCCAGAACGCTGCAGCCAGACTTGTCCTAGACATCCCCCGTCACAACCACATCACCCAACACCTCTGTGATCTCCACTGGTTCCCCATCAAAAGAAGAATAACCTTCAAGCTCCTCATGCACACATACAAGGCCCTCCACAACATCGGACCAGCATACCTGAAACAACCGCCTCTCCTTCTATGCACCCAAGCGAAACCTACAATCAGCCAACCTCTCTCTAGCCACCATCCCATGCATCTACAAGACCAGAACGGGTAGAAAGTCCTTCTACCTCGCAGCCAAGACCTGGAAAGGCCTCCCCCTCCGGCAAAGCCCTACACTGCTTCAGTTCAGGAAGGACCTCAAGACCTGGCTCTTCAGAGGACCCCATCACCCAAAGTAGCCGCCCCCCTGCGCCTTGAGACCCTCACGGGTGAGTAGCTGCACTTTACAAACCCCTGATTGATTGATTCTTTTTTTCGTGGACCACCTAGGTATTTAACCAATCATCCTGCTATGGACACCTGTCTATTCCGGGCACCTCTACACCGAAATGGCTGAAGTAATGAGTTAAGGTAATTATCAGAAACTCTTGGTTACTTTCCAGCCATTGATTAAATGTCTTGTACCTAAGATTATATTGTGCCTAAATATAGTCTTATGTCCAGCTGTAGCGAGCTATATTGGCCAGTAAAGGCTAGCTCCGTTGTTTTAGGTCAAAGCTGAAGGCCAGCTCCTTTAACAGGGGAGTGAGACTTTAATGGTTGGTATAACTCTCTATGGTGGCATATAAGGCTATTAGTACATTCCATCCCATGAGTGCGGAGTATTCTAATTAAACACAAAAGCCTCCCGATAAACACGGGGGGTTAAAACTCCTTGAGACTCTAAAACGTCTCAGGCTTTGTTTCACAGCACCACTGTGAATGTTTAACAAGTCTAGTCCAAGCACAGGGTCATCACAGGACCTCTCAAACATGCAGAGTGGGAGCTGTGGAAGTGCAGAGTAGCCAGTCCCTGAGTCTCCTTGGGCTCCACTAAACTACTTTTCTGAGGAGAATTGCACCTTCCTTCTTCTGCGGCTGAAGCAACACTGTGAGGTACAGGAAGGGGGAGGCTGTCTGCTTTCCTCTCTTCCACAGCCTCTGCCTCGCTCATTCCCCTGCGTAATTCATAAGTGACTGGACAGGCAGGGAGGGTTAGAGGGTGTGGATTAGAACAGTGAAATGTTGGAAGCAGCAGGCCTATACCAAGATTTATAGCCCACTTCTGTTCCATGTCTTCAATGGATCTCTCTACATTCTAATGTTCTAATATTAGTTAAAGCATAGTCAATATAGCTGTCACATCTGGCATCATAGAAAGCGATTAGAGGAGGTTTTTTGATTTGCATCTTCCATTTAAAAGCTTTACATACTGTTCATTAAAGGAATTCTTCGCATGCTGCTTACACAAATCATTTGCTAATGTATTATGAATTCCATAAACCAGATTTTCAGTAACAAGTTCCTTATTCTGGCCTTATGCTCTCCTATTAAGAGGCAGGGGGCTACTATTAGTACCAACAATTAGTAATATGTACTTTTCCGGATAAGTGTCCGAACTAATTTGCACGTTAAGAAAGCTACTTGGTTGACTAAAAACTACATAATTCCCATCACTTAAAGCTTCAGTATGATATTCTGTAAACATGTCTAAAGTAACACTAGACTTTTTAGTGAGGTGTTGGTATTAGATATTTGACTTACTAGGTCTAATTTGGGTGTGTTTCATCTTCAGAGACGAGAAGACAGAAAAGATAAGACTTCCTTTCTGGATGACTATAAATATATTTTAGTCACTGCAATATAGCAAATGGGGAAATTCTGAAGGGAAATAGGGTCTACAGTCCAGTTTACATTGAAACAGCAAACCTTTGCTTGTATAATAAAGGCTAACCAATTAGCATCTCCCTTGCCCATTCACCAGGTCAGATACATTCCTAGAAATTGCTGGGAATTCAGAGTGGCCACAACTAGCCACATCAAGAGAATGTTTGTTTGTGTCATCAACTCTGAATTCAGAGAATTTAGGGGACATTAGTGACAGTAAACTAGGCATAAGGTAAATGGAAGTATCCTTTGAGAATCTAAATTAATTCAAGGGTTTCTCCGGGAAGCCAATGGAATTGCATTGGTCTCAACATTAACTAGCTCACGGAACCACTAATGATTACAATATGCCAGGGTAAGAGAAGCTTGGAGTGGAATTTGTAAAGTTACAGATTCAATATGGAGAGTCCTGTCCCTAATGTTTCACTGATATTTCTAACCGCCCTGAGGACAGATATACTTATCTATATCTCTAACCTAGCACTGGGCAAGGTACAGTCTGGATCAGATTTAGTCAGTGTTATGTTATTCTGTCTGGTAAAGTAGAAACCACACAGCTGACCCAACATGCCCGAGGTTATCGCCACTTACGAAACTAAGACAATTGTGCTCAAATAGAAATCAATGGATCACTTTACTAATGATTGAACTTTTAATTTCCTTAACTCACTCAATTTCGGAACTTTTGCCATCCACCCTGTGCACTCCATTATCTTGCCAACGTAGGGCAGTGCTCCCTGCGGAGGTGTAAGTGGGAACTAATATTGTTAGCGATATTGCTGAAGCAGATAAAGGAGTGATTTATCAGACTATTCTGCTTAGGTAACATCTTGCCATTCTTCCTGTCAATGTCATTAAAAATACTTCTAATTGGGAATGATAGATCAAAGGGAAATCCCAGTCATACCCATACACCCTTCACTGTAGACCCTTTATTTTTCTTTATTACCTACATGTTAAAAAAATCTTGTCTCTAGGTATCTCTTAACACAAACTAGCAAAAATAGAGCTAAATATCACCTTCAACTGATTGTTTGCTGCAGTAACTTGCATAACTCTTTGTTGCTATGCGCATGTTAACTTTTTCATTACAAGCAGGACAAAGATCTAAAGCAGTAAGCACATCCACAACCCATACAAATAGCCATTTGAAATCAATATGTTTGAGAAACAACCAGTAGGAACCAGTTGAAACCAATAAAAAACATTAGAAACAAAAAAGCACCATAAAAGGCTTAGTAGAATGTATTAGAGTATAGCACCTCAAATTGAAAAGAACTGTTAACGCTGATATTTTGTACCAAGGCTTGCAAAACTAACTGGATTTCACTAGAGTATATTAACTGTTTTCAAGGGCATCCTGCTATGCCTGTCCTGTCCAAATGTTTTGAAACATTTTTGAGTGCATCAGGAATTCTTCAGCACACTGTGTGTGTGTATATATATATATATATATATATATTATCTACTGGCGGTCGCCAGTAGATAGTTATAGTTACAACCTATTATCCATAGGAAATCCGCGACATTCTATTTGAAAAAACTCTCTTGCCGGTTGACGTATCTTTGCAAAATTTTCAAACTTTGTGGCCCGCTCCGGTCCGCTCCTACCCTGAAAGTCTCGGGGGATTCATCAAGCGGGGCCGAGAAAAAGGGGGTCCCAAAACGCGTTTTCCCCATGCAATTTTCCATAGGAAACTTTAGACACGGCTACAGCTCGAACTGCTGAACGGAATTACACCAAATTTGGCAAAGAGGTAGTTCTTGGTTCAGAAAGAACCCTTTTTGTTAAATGGTGTAAATCCGTTCAGTAGTTGCTGAGAAAATCAAAAGTAAAAAGATAGTGATATCTAGGGCCGCGGATCCTCCCGAGCACGAGCTTTATGTTAATTGGCTGTCAACACTCCAAACCAGGAAGTGTTGGCAGCCATTTTGTCCCTCGGTAGAACCGAGGGACAGAAACAAGTGCGCAAAGCGCACAAAGGGGGCAGGGTAGAAACACCCTGACCCCCTAGGTCTGCTCAGGGGGTCCCACAAGGACCCCCTGGGCAAAAATTTTTTTTTTTTTTTTTTTTAAATCGGCAGGATGCGGTCAGGGAGCGCGAACCCTGTTGAAAAAAATCGAGCGCGGTCTCCCGCGCTTCGATGTTAATTGGCCCCCGGGTGGGCCAAGTCCCGGGGGCATGCTGGGGGGTTAATTTTATGTGTGGGGGACCTCTAAGGGCCCCCAAGGACCACCACCCCCGGGGCTTTATGTATAATGGTGCGGGAGGGCTCTGAGCCCTCCCGCAGCCCCGGGACCACCACCTCCCCGGGGCTTCTTTTTATTTAAAAAACCTGTGTGGGGGGCTCCAGCCCCCCACACGCCCACGAGGACCACCACCTCCCGGGGCACTAAGAAAAATTAAAATGGGGGTCCGTTTTGGACCCCAGAGCCCCGGGACCACCACCTCCCCGGGGCTTTCAAAATGTAGGAGGGGGCCACGCTGCCCCCTCCTGGAGCCCTTGATGGCCCTGGGGACCACCACCCCCAGGGCCGGCTCCTGCAGTGTCCCGGGTGCCTACCCCGGGACACTGCTGTTTGTAATGACAGGACGGGAGCCTCGCGGCTCCCGTCCTGTCATTGCAAACTTGCTTTGGATATTGGAAAGAGAGCAGGAAACCTGCTCTCTCTTCCAATATCCAGCCGATTGCTTTTCCACATGGGGAGCTGCATCTTAGCAGCTCCCCATGTGTAAGCAATGCCGGCTCCCGTAGGACACGGGGAGCCGGCGGGACTGTGGGGGATTTGGGGACCCCCACAGTCCCCAACGAGAGGCCAGGCCCCGGGGGATGGGGTCCCCGGGGCCATAAGAGGCCACGGAGGGGGCCACGCAGCCCCCCTCCCCAAAGTAACAAAAATTTAAAAAAAAAAGAAAAGTGCAAGGCCGGCCCCGGGGGATGGGGTCCCCGGGGCCTTAAATGGCCTGAGGAGGGGGCCACGCAGCCCCCTCCAAATAAAAAAAAGAGGCCATGCCCCGGGGATGGGGTCCCCGGGGCCAATACAGGCCCAGGGAAGGGGGCCACGCGGCCCCCTTCCCGTTTTTTTTTTTATTTTAATTTAAAAAAAAGGGAAAGGCCTGGGGGATGGGGTCCCCAGGGCCTAAAAATAGGAAAAAGGAAGGGGAGCCACACAGCCCCCTTCAGGGGGAAAAAACAACAAAAAAAACGATCGGGCCCGTAGGCCCCGCCCCTTCCTTCACCACTCTGCAAACGCGCCCTGGCGCGTTTGCAGAGGGGAACAATCCCCTTGAATACTGGGGGTCCCTGAGGGCTAACTAGCCCACCAGGAACCTCCAGTATGCGCCAGGGGCTGCCTTGCAGAGAGGTGTACAGAGGCCACGCCCCTTTTACACCTCTCTGCAACGCAGCTCTATGGCGCTTTTTGGAGGTATATGGTGGGCTAGTTGCACCCCAGGGACCCTCAGGATTCAAGGGGAGTTAATCCCCCGACTTAAAACGCGCCACGGGCGCGTTTGCACAGTGGTGAAGGGAGGGGCGGGGCTTCAGGTGACATGTGTGCAAACAGGCCCCGTGGCGCGTTTTAAGATGGGGAATTAAATCCTCTTCAATCCTGAGGGTCCCTGGGGGCCAACTAGCCCAACAGGTATGTCCAGAAAGCGCCACAGAGCTGCGTTGCAGAGAGGTGTAAAAGGGTGTGGCCTCTGTAAATGTCTCCTGCAACGCAGCCCCTGGCGCATACTGGAGGTTCCTGGTGGGCTAGTTGGCCCGTAGGGACCCTCATGATTCAAGGGGACTTAATCCCCCAACTTAAAACGCGCCACGGGGCGCGTTTGCACAGATGTCACCTCAGGCCCCGCCCCTCCCTTCACCATTGTGCAAATATTCCTCTAAAATCAGCCGAAATACGAATTCTGATTTACTCACCTGTTATCAGGAGAGACCTCAGTGCTGCATCTTTCAGCCCAGTACTAATCCTGAAAAGTAATTTTAACCGTACTTACCAGTAACTTGAATTTCCTTCCATAGGCTAACATTGACTGGTTTCACTTGGAAATTCTTCTAAGTGTGGAGTTTTGGAACTTTAAAATATTCCTCTAAAATCAGCCGAAATCCGAATTCTGATTTACTCACCTGTTATCAGGAGAGACCTTAGTGCTGCATCTTTCAGCCCAGTACTGGTCCTGAAAAGTAATTTTAACCGTACTTACCAGTAACTTGAATTTCCTTCCATAGGCTAACATTGACTGGTTTCACTTGGAAATTCTTCTAAGTGTGGAGTTTTGGAACTTTAAAATATTCCTCTAAAATCAGCCGAAATACGAATTCCGATTTACTCACCTGTTATCAGGAGAGACCTCAGTGCTGCATCTTTCAGCCCAGTACTGATCCTGAAAAGTAATTTTAACCGTACTTACCGGTAACTTGAATTTCCTTCATAGGCTAACATTGACTGGTTTCACTTGGAAATTCTTCTAAGTGTGGAGTTTTGGAACTTTAAAATATTCCTCTAAAATCAGCCGAAATACGAATTCCGATTTACTCACCTGTTATCAGGAGAGACCTCAGTGCTGCATCTTTCAGCCCAGTACTGATCCTCAAAAGTAATTTTAACCGTACTTACCAGTAACTTGAATTTCCTTCCATAGGATATCATTGCCTGCTTTTTGCTGAAAAAGTTTCTAAGTGTTGATTTTTGAAACATACAAATATTCCTCTAAAATCAGCCGAAATCCGAATTCTGATTTACTCACCTGTTGTCAGGAGAGACCTCAGTGCTGCATCTTTCAGCCCAGTACTGGTCCTGAAAAGTAATTTTAACCGTACTTACCAGTAACTTGAATTTCCTTCCATAGGCTAACATTGACTGGTTTCACTTGGAAATTCTTCTAAGTGTGGAGTTTTGGAACTTTAAAATATTCCTCTAAAATCAGCCGAAATACGAATTCCGATTTACTCACCTGTTATCAGGAGCGACCTCAGTGCTGCATCTTTCAGCCCAGTACTGATCCTCAAAAGTAATTTTAACCGTACTTACCAGTAACTTGAATTTCCTTCCATAGGAATCCATTGTCTGGTTTTCAGCAGAAAAGTTTCAAAGTGTCGATTTTCACAAACTACAAATATTCCTAAAAATCGCCTGTATGACTTAAACGCATTCTTTCAACTGTTTACAGGAGATGCACCAGTGCTGGATCCAGGATCCAACACTGAGTAAGAAAAAGTAACGATAACAGTTTTTAACTTCTAAGTGAATTTCCTTCCATAGGATAACATTGATGATTCTATGAGAAAAAGTTTCGAAGTGTGAACTTTAAAGTACAATAATATTCCTTAAAAATCACGACTGTAACCAAAACGCTTTTACTCAACTGTTTACAGGAGATGTCCCAGGACTGAATCTAGGATCCAGTAATGTGGTTAGAAAAGTAATCCATAAAGTAACTAATTGCATTTAACTAGAAATTCACATTGAGCTGAATGTTGCATTGTGTTTGAAAATGTGTTGCCCATTGCAACAACTGTAACTACTGTACTTAAAAGTCTATTGCCTATGTGCAAAAGTAATTAAACTAAAGTAATTCATTCTGAGAAAGTATTTTTTGTAATGTAATGTATAATGTAATTACAATGTAATTTAAAAAATAAAATATGTAAAAAAAATTGTTTCTAAAAAATTTGGAAATCAGTATGAAAAAAATGTATATAACAATTAATATATTTAAAAATTGTCATTTACAAAACCTTTGAAATTCACTGAAAAAACTGTAGGTTTCAGACATGTTATAGTTACAAATTAGCATTTAAAAAACCTTTGAAATTCACTGAAAAAACCATAGGTTTCAGGGACGTTATAGTTACAAATTAGCATTTAAAAACCTTTGAAATTCACTGAAAAAACCATAGGTTTTAGGGACAGTTATAGTTAGTTGGACATTGCACTCGTACAAAACCCGTGAAATTCCCCGTTATAGTTAGTCCAGCTAACTATAACTCGCGCCCGCAATGCACTGCTGATGACGTCACATATTACATCACTCATGACATGGTCAGTGACATCACTGATGACATCACTGATGACATCTCAAATGACATCACTGATGACATCATCCACGTGATAATCTGATGCACCTCCTCACACCCTAATATAACCTTTGATACACCCACTCTAAATTACAGACTGCCATTCGCAAAACCATAGACACTCCAACACCAATAACTACATACCCACTCACTGATTCTTAGGTCTACGCACACATCCACTCACTCACCCGTACAGTCACTCATACTTACGGTCACTCAGTACAGGACTATCATATGCACTCATACTCCTATATAGACACTCAAACACTGCCACTCATCCATAGAGGTACTCACACACCTAGTCAGTCATGCAAATAATTAAACACACTACCATTTACTCACCTATACAGTTATACACACACCAGCTCACTTACTCATACAAATAGTAGCACATTCTTACGCTCTTATACAATCACTGATACAAGCACACACTCATCCATACAGCCACTATCACAATCACTCACTCTCGCTTATAGCTATTTATATACTCCAACACACACTATATACTGCCTTTCACATATGTAGTTACTCACACATGTACCACTGGGACATACATTCACTCACTAACACACTCTTACACACACTTACCCACCCATACAGTCTATCACAGTTGCACTCTTGAAACCATCCACCCAGTGAATCACCCACTCACACATCTATGCACAGAGTTGCACACACCCCTCCCACACAAACACTCAGGCACCCATACAGATACTCAGACAAGCATTCAATAACTCATATAGACACTCATGTAGCTATTCACAAACACATGCAGCCACTTACACAGCAACAGACAGACGGATACAGACATTCACCCAGTTTAGTCACTAACCAATGCATTCAGTAAGATACGTTAAATCACTCACTTATAGAGTCAGTCACGCACCTACTAAATCATCCATACAGACACTTACACACCCACTCATTCTTCAATACGTCTTTTCCTATATATATTAAAAATATATAAACTTTACAGAAACACACAGTCACTGGATGATGTCATCAGTGATGTCATCAGTGATGTCATTTGAGATGTCATCAGTGATGTCATCAGTGATGTCACTGACCATGTCATGAGTGATGTAATATGTGACGTCATCAGCAGTGCATTGCGGGGCGCGAAGTTATAGTTAGCTGGACTAACTATAACGGGGAATTTCACTGGTTTTGTACGAGTGCAATGTCCAACTAACTATAACTGTCCCTAAAACCTATGGTTTTTTCAGTGAATTTATATATATATATAAATATTTAAATTCATTGATTGGAGCCATCTGTGTGTTGCTAGAGCTGCCCATGAAGAAGAGGCTGTGTCCTTGAAACGCGTCGGCATGAACTGTTATCTGGAGTGAAGATGCCGGTTTTCCAATAATAAAGCTTGTGCTTCAGCTGCTGTGAGTGCGTCCTTTGAAGCTTTCGGGCGATTGGATAACAAAATTAACTACACGGCTGCCCTGCCGTGAAAGGATGCACCGTCTCCAGGACTGTAAAGGAGGGGCTGCGAGGCGTATGTAACCTTACAGAAGCCACGGTCAGCGCAGCAACTGAGGAAAATAAAGAACCAGCATGTCACTTTGGAGCCCACTGGAGGGAGAACAATGCTCTTTAATTTTAGCAGCACACGGAACTCACTGCGAGGAATAATAATCTCAATAGGGACTCAATGTCCCAGCATGCTTTGTACTACACAGACGCACTGCGCATGACCCACTGGGGGTCCAGCATGTATTTAAATTCATTGATTGGAGCCATCTGTGTGTTGCTAGAGCTGCCCATGAAGAAGAGGCTGTGTCCTTGAAACGCGTCGGCATGAACTGTTATCTGGAGTGAAGATGCCGGTTTTCCAATAATAAAGCTTGTGCTTCAGCTGCTGTGAGTGCGTCCTTTGAAGCTTTCGGGCGATTGGATAACAAAATTAACTACACGGCTGCCCTGCCGTGAAAGGATGCACCGTCTCCAGGACTGTAAAGGAGGGGCTGCGAGGCGTATGTAACCTTACAGAAGCCACGGTCAGCGCAGCAACTGAGGAAAATAAAGAACCAGCATGTCACTTTGGAGCCCACTGGAGGGAGAACAATGCTCTTTAATTTTAGCAGCACACGGAACTCACTGCGAGGAATAATAATCTCCAATAGGGACTCAATGTCCCAGCATGCTTTGTACTACACAGACGCACTGCGCATGACCCACTGGGGGTCCAGCATGTATTTAAATTCATTGATTGGAGCCATCTGTGTGTTGCTAGAGCTGCCCATGAAGAAGAGGCTGTGTCCTTGAAACGCGTCGGCATGAACTGTTATCTGGAGTGAAGATGCCGGTTTTCCAATAATAAAGCTTGTGCTTCAGCTGCTGTGAGTGCGTCCTTTGAAGCTTTCGGGCGATTGGATAACAAAATTAACTACACGGCTGCCCTGCCGTGAAAGGATGCACCGTCTCCAGGACTGTAAAGGAGGGGCTGCGAGGCGTATGTAACCTTACAGAAGCCACGGTCAGCGCAGCAACTGAGGAAAATAAAGAACCAGCATGTCACTTTGGAGCCCACTGGAGGGAGAACAATGCTCTTTAATTTTAGCAGCACACGGAACTCACTGCGAGGAATAATAATCTCCAATAGGGACTCAATGTCCCAGCATGCTTTGTACTACACAGACGCACTGCGCATGACCCACTGGGGTCCAGCATGTATTTAAATTCATTGATTGGAGCCATCTGTGTGTTGCTAGAGCTGCCCATGAAGAAGAGGCTGTGTCCTTGAAACGCGTCGGCATGAACTGTTATCTGGAGTGAAGATGCCGGTTTTCCAATAATAAAGCTTGTGCTTCAGCTGCTGTGAGTGCGTCCTTTGAAGCTTTCGGGCGATTGGATAACAAAATTAACTACACGGCTGCCCTGCCGTGAAAGGATGCACCGTCTCCAGGACTGTAAAGGAGGGGCTGCGAGGCGTATGTAACCTTACAGAAGCCACGGTCAGCGCAGCAACTGAGGAAAATAAAGAACCAGCATGTCACTTTGGAGCCCACTGGAGGGAGAACAATGCTCTTTAATTTTAGCAGCACACGGAACTCACTGCGAGGAATAATAATCTCCAATAGGGACTCAATGTCCCAGCATGCTTTGTACTACACAGACGCACTGCGCATGACCCACTGGGGGTCCAGCATGTATTTAAATTCATTGATTGGAGCCATCTGTGTGTTGCTAGAGCTGCCCATGAAGAAGAGGCTGTGTCCTTGAAACGCGTCGGCATGAACTGTTATCTGGAGTGAAGATGCCGGTTTTCCAATAATAAAGCTTGTGCTTCAGCTGCTGTGAGTGCGTCCTTTGAAGCTTTCGGGCGATTGGATAACAAAATTAACTACACGGCTGCCCTGCCGTGAAAGGATGCACCGTCTCCAGGACTGTAAAGGAGGGGCTGCGAGGCGTATGTAACCTTACAGAAGCCACGGTCAGCGCAGCAACTGAGGAAAATAAAGAACCAGCATGTCACTTTGGAGCCCACTGGAGGGAGAACAATGCTCTTTAATTTTAGCAGCACACGGAACTCACTGCGAGGAATAATAATCTCCAATAGGGACTCAATGTCCCAGCATGCTTTGTACTACACAGACGCACTGCGCATGACCCACTGGGGGTCCAGCATGTATTTAAATTCATTGATTGGAGCCATCTGTGTGTTGCTAGAGCTGCCCATGAAGAAGAGGCTGTGTCCTTGAAACGCGTCGGCATGAACTGTTATCTGGAGTGAAGATGCCGGTTTTCCAATAATAAAGCTTGTGCTTCAGCTGCTGTGAGTGCGTCCTTTGAAGCTTTCGGGCGATTGGATAACAAAATATATATATATATATATATATTTCACCAACCAAAGAACTCTCCAAACCTCCTCACGGCGAGAAGAGAGTAACGGACACCACCAGGTAGAAATGGCAAATTTATTCTTCACACTCCTCCGTTTTCTGACGCGTTTCGAGCAACCAGTGCCCTTGATCACATTCGGAACGCAGTCCGCCATATTTTTTATATGTATTTTTTGTTATGCACACCCCCAAGTGTCACGTGTTTACAAACATAGAAGAAACACTATGGATTAGACTCTACATTATCACCATCTCTTATTGCGTAGGTACTAGGAGAGTTTATACATGTAGATATAAAGGTATTTTCAATTCTGGTAATTGAGTAGGCTTTCAATGTATATATATAAATCAATATACATAAATAAATATAAATTCATAAATGTGCATATAAATAAATAAATAGACTATGTACATGGATTTCATTATTACTACAGTTTACATTTCTGCTTTACTGCACACTAATCTTATGCTTAAGATCACATTAAATATCACCATGTAAACAATCTTATTTAAAATGAAGCCTATATATTGCTGTGTAATACAATCACCATACTTTCTTATATCAGCATAAATGCTTGATTATATTAGACCAACGTTAATACTATGGTCACCATCAATAAACATTGTCTCCTATCCCTTTGATTAGTGATTGGGAGTCAGTCCCTATCTTGTTGCATTTTATTTATTTGTTTTCTTAGTTATGAGACTATCGCCTCATATAAAGTGCTTCTGTGCCCAGCAGCATCAGCATGACGTGCAAAATTGCTTACTGAAAGTGCTGAGTGCTTATAAGTGTAATACTAAGTATATAAAACAAAGTGCTAGTGCTGATAAAAACCCTATACCTGATAAAAAACACACCTGAGAGTAAAAATTAATTAAATAATCACATCTAGGTTGCAGCGGTTATTTACAGTTTCTTGTCAACGTGTCCCTACTGTTTAGTCTGTAATGGCATTCCCTGTAGTGGTAGTATCGAATCACCTTTATACATTTTATAGGAAATTATGCATGTCCTCTGTGTTGTTAAGTCCGTTTGGTGTTCTACTATCCAATTCTAGAATCATACGTGTTTCTACTTGCCTTAGTAGTTTCTCCCTATTTCCACCTCTTCTGGGGCTAGGAATGGCATCAACAACATAATATTTTAAGCAGTTCAAATCGTTGTTGTGCATGCTCTTGAAATGTCGTGCCACAGGATATGCGGTGTCGTTATTAACGATTGCTCGTAGATGCTGCAATATCCTGACATGCACCTGTAGCTTGGTACTCCCAACGTATCTCAAGCCACAGGTGCATGTCAGAACATACATCGCATATTCTGTTCTGCAGTTATAGCTGCCTTTAATGGCAATCTCTTCTGAACTGAATGGAGTAGTATAATATGTGGTGTTTGCTCCAAACGTTCAAGCTCGGCACGATGAGCATTTGAAGAAACCTTGTCTGGGTTTGAGCCATGTATTTTTTTAGCTTATTTCCGGGCTATTCTTCACTAATTGGGACCTCATGGATAGTGATTTCCTGAAGGTAATGTTGGGTTGTGTGGGGAGTCTAGTCCCTAGGACGCCATCTGTGAGAACTATAGGCCACTTCTTGCGTATAATGGACCTCACTTTCCTTTCCTGTTTGCTATAGGTTGTTATGAGTCGGGGACCCTCATCCATCTGTGCCGGTAGTTTGTCCTCATATATTCCTGGAAGCAATGATGCCCTAGGTCTTTCACCTGCTTTCTTTTCTGCCTCCCTCAATATTCTCTCACTGTATCCTCTTCTCCTGAGTCTAGTGAGTGCCTCTTGAGTGCAGTATTCAAAATCTTTCTGTGTGCTGCAAATTCGTTTTAATCTGAGGAGTTCCCCATAAGGGATACTCCTTATGAGGTGCTTGGGATGTGCACTGCTGGCATGTAGCGTGGTATTGCCAGCTGTTGCCTTCCTGAATAACGTTGTTTCTATTCTTCCTTTGTCGATGTACACCCTTACATCTAAAAATTCAATACTCCTTTGACTCATATGTGATGTGAACTTGAGATTAGCAGAATTAATGTTGATTTTCTTAATGAATTCCCTGGCACTTTCCTCACCACCCTTCCACACAATAAAAATGTCATCAATATAGCGTAGCCAATGTATGACATTTTGAACATACATATCATGATGGATAATTTTGAGGACCTGTTCCTCCCACCAGCCCACATGCAAGCATGCATAGCTGGGGGAGAAACAGGCTCCCATTGCTATGCATCTCACTTGTTTAAACAGTTCCTTGCCAAACATAAAATAGTTATTATGTAGACACCATGAGATACGGTCAAGCAACATCTTATTGTGATTGTAACAGTTCAGGGGTCTTGTATCCAGAAAATGCTTGACTGCGTTCAGGCCTGTCTGATGTTCAATACTGGTGTACAATGATTCGATGTCTAATGTAATGAGCATTAGATCATCCGCCCACTCCATACCACATATTTTCGTCAAAAAGTCCCCTGTATCTTTTAAATAAGTGGGTAGCCTTTTAACAAAGTCTTGTAAAAATAAGTCCACATACTGTGCAATGTGTTCCCCCATACTGTTAATTGCTGATATAATAGGTCTTCCCGGTACTGGTGTAGTATTTTTGTGGACCTTGGGGATGAAATATATGATTGGGAGGACTGGGTATTCAATGTACATAAATTTATATTCATCAGATGATATTAGTCCCCCCTTTTCCACTGTTGCAGATTTTTCCTGAGGACTTCTTTTGCTTTGTTATATTCCTTTATGCTCGTTCTCTCAGAGCATTCTTTATTGTCCAGTTGTCTTTTGGCTTCTTGAAGATATTCCTTTTGGGGCCAAAGCACAATATTTCCCCCTTTGTCTGATTTATTTATGATTATCTCATGATTGTCTCTCAATTTCTTAACCAGTTTGGCATATTGTATTCTGTTGTACTGTTTATTTCGTTTCTTGTGTTTCACCTGATAGTATCGTTTTTTTATGTCCTCCGTTACTCTCTCATGAAAGATGTCGATGGCGTGTTTTGGCATGACTGGCAGGAATGTGGATTTTGGTTTAAATGGGCTACTGCCCGCACCTCGTTGTACTATGTTGATCATTTGCAATCTCTCCTGGGTTGAATCTATATTGCTGATTTCCTGATTTGTCATGTTTGATTCATTGCTTAGTTCTTGTAGTGTCAGCAACGCTGGTATATCAGATATTTGAAATTGTTCCACATTGCTTTCAGTAGTTTGCTGTACCGATTTTGATTCTTCCAGACCAGCTTTAATCGTGAAGAACTTCTTAAGTTTAAGCTTTCGGATAAAGCAGAACACATCCACTCTTGTGCGTATATAATTGAAATTGCTCTCTGGACAAAAATTCAGTCCCAGTGATAATAGTTGTTTTTCCGCCTGGGTTAACGTGATAGATGATAAATTTATAATTGTATTGTGAGCTACCGCTGTTTCTTGCGCCATTGAGCTCTTTTCGGTTTTGGATTTTCGCCTCTTGCGTCTAGCCCTTCTCCTTGCATTTCTTCTTTTCCAGTTGGCCTCTTTCGATTTCTCGGCCTCAGAGTCTGCCGGCGATCTAGGGCTATAAAATCTAGGGGCATATTATCAAGGGCTTTATCGCCGATTTAGCGGCACTTTTTGCCGCTAAATCGGCGATATTTTTAACGCCCTATTAGCAAGCTGTCGCTAACAGGCGTTAGCGACAGCTTTCAGGCGTTAGAGGCTGGGAATTACATCGCCTTGCATGTCAGCGATATTTATCGCTAATGACATGCAAGGTAGGCGTTCCCAACCTAACAGCGACTGAAAACAGTCGCTAACATCGCTATCGCCTATTAGCAATAACCGCGAGGCGATAAAAATACGCGCGCTAACCGCGATTAGCGCTGGTTTTTTAGAACTGGTAAAAGCATGACTTAACAATAATAGTCAATGGGAGGTGGATTGCAAGGTTAAGTCCCCAGCATTAGCGCGAGGAATCTATCGCTGGATTTCTCGCGTTATTGCTGGGTTTCGCCGCTATCGCTGGATATTTTATCGCATTGGAGATAAACCTTGCTAATAGCATGTTATCTCCGCGGTAATATCCAGCGATAGCCGGCGATAGAAAAACGCGCGCTAAGCAAGCTTTGCGATAATTATCGCAGGTTCTTGCTAATATGCCCCCTACTTCCTCGCCCAGGCTCAACTTGGACCTCTCTGTCACTCCGTTGTAGCTGCCACTTTCTGAGCCTGTGTCGCTTGTGAGTGACTCTGCTTCTGTGTTAGAAGATTCTTCAATAGCTACATTACCAGATTGTTGCATCGTTTTTGCTGCATTATTTCTGGACCTATCATTGAATCTCAGTCTTTTTGCATTTTCAAATTTACGCACGAACGTGAAAATCTGGCCTTGCTCATAATCGACTTTGTCGCGCGCAAATTTGTGGGCCTTGCGGATTTTGATCTTTTCTTCATGTTTTTTAAGTCGTTAGTTGATTTCATTTCTTGTTTTGGTTATGTACTCCGTCAATTCCGATTTGCTCAGTTCTTCATTGATTTTATCTATTTCAGTGATCAACGCCTGGCGATCTACTTCGGAATATTTAATTAAGATTCTCACTAGGTTCATTGATGCTGATAGATTGCTCTCACCCCATTCCTTAAGCATATTGGGGTTGGGGTTATCGAAGCTGGGTGCCAGGAGGATTCTGAGCCCTCATGGGACTCTTCCCACTTCTTCGTATTTTGTTAGCGATTTATGTTCCCACCACTTGGTAATTTCATTTCTCATTAATTTTTCTAATGTTCTTAGTAGCGTTTTGGCATCGCTGTCATTGCCAATTACACATATATATATATATATATATATATATATATATATATATATATATATATATATATAGTTACGAGTTACGATAATCTCAACCAACTGATTTAGATTCAACATTGCTCTAGGCTTCTCTGTTGTCCCTTGTCTCTTCCCCATCAACAACTGTTTACTAACATTTTGCATATTGGCCAAAATGGCTTTCTCGTTTAGGCCTGGTCAAACTTTTAATCACACCAGTGTAACTTGTGTCATTTTGGGAATTTCATATTACGCCTATAACATGAAATTCCTGAAATTATGCCACAATGTCACTTCACGTTATGGCTAAATGTAGACCTACTGCCATGTATGGAGCCGAATTATGAGGATCTGGGCAGACTGATAGCCTCCAACTCAAAGAAAACACCATTTTCAGAAACCTCCTAGAAGTTCCAAAAAGTAGTGCAACTTATGTTTGTCACACAGAATTAGGCGTTCCTTACATTGCTGACCTGATTAGGATACAGCCAGTGCTTTTATGGCATAAAATGTGGTCGTCTGAACATACCACACTTAATCGTTCAATTATCACCGATTGTCTTAGATCCACATCAGCCCTCAAAATTCCTTGGCTCAAATTTGTGTATAAGAGCTTGGTTACCGTCCCAAGAAAAGTACTTTAAAAGAAATGTCTAACACTATTAGAGGAAACGAGACTAGCATTAGAAATCTTGAAACCGTCTGTTCAGAGGAACCAGATGATATTGACTAGTTTTAATATACAGTTTTATTTAGCCAATGTGTTTAATGCGCGTCACAAGTTCGTGTTAACTCGATTTCGTTTAGACATTTTCCATCATTTAATAAGTTTCCCCATTACTAACAATTGGTCCATCGACATGGGGAAATGTACCGGTGACTGAATCTCTTTGCAGAGCACTGTCTTGTTTTGCAAATATTTTTCTGATGCCAGGAAGAAATTTGTCAAACCTATGTTACGACAATTGGGCTTCGTGCAGTGCCGGCCAGCTTTTCTGTATTAGCAAATGTTACCTACCATCTATATATGTACTGTAATGGCTCGTTTTTTATGGGCTGTTGTCAATCGCAGGCAGCTGCTATAGTGTAACCTGGAAATGCAACTGAGTGTGCTTCCGATGATTGTATTTGCACTTGTATCTATGTACTGTAGTTTTTTTAAGCTTTTTAAACTGCTTCAATTTTTATACTGCTTTTAATCATTTTTATTGATGTAATAATGCAGCTTTTATGATTCATTTGTGAATTCGAATAAAGCTTGTTTTGATTGCGTGCCATTCATCAAAGTGCCATTTGTTGTAAACATTTACAGTGAACACACTGGAACAACAGAAAGTGAATGGCTGGTATTTTTCTATAGGTTTGTTTTTCTTTGCACTATTATTCTAGCACAAAATGTGTCCTTGCATCTAAAATAGAGGCGAGGATGCATTTGCACTAAAATATTGTGCAAAATGGCAGAATTCAATTGTTCATAAATTTGTGTAATTTTGCATAATTTTTTCAACTTTTCACATAATTATGTAAAAGCAAATTATGCACAGCCTATTCTTGTCACTTCCCATTAAAGATACAAAATAAAAAAAATCAATCCACTAAAGAGATTCACATAAGAAATTATCTATCCCCCAA
The DNA here is from genome assembly GCA_963921515.1 of Calotriton arnoldi. NCBI lineage: Eukaryota > Metazoa > Chordata > Amphibia > Caudata > Salamandridae > Calotriton > Calotriton arnoldi. The sequence goes on along the minus strand of CAWUFW010008137.1, from coordinate 764,980 downwards.
AAATCTTTTGAAGAACATGACAAACACTCTAAAAGAATACCTTAAACACATGTTACTGATATCTACTTCAACTCTTTCCAAAGAAGTAAAAAAGCTAATTCAATTGTCTACTTAACTATGACAGACCACAGGACCAAATCCATTCTTAAATTCCCTTAAACAAGAAAAACCCAAATAATACATGGAATCAAACTTTCAGTATCCCTATGAGACTATGAAACTAAATGGCTAACTATAAGCATTCTTAACAATGGAAAGGTTATGACTGGAGACAAAGATTCCACAGTACCTACCTTTGAAGTCCTCTTTCACATGCTACTGACAAACATTCTAACCATCTCGTGCCTTTAAAATACAATTCTGTTGAAGCTAAAATCTGGTCTCTTCTTTCAGGCAACTACCAGTAACTTAACTTTAAGCCTTTGTTCAAACACAACTGCATCTCCAAAAACCCTCAATCACACAGAATGACTCAACAATAACACAAGCCTCTCACTTTCAAATGGAAATAACATGCTATACTATCCTAAGTTCTTATACCACTAACTTGATGTCAGCCACCATACCTGATACTGGTGCTTCTATCTCAGAATCCGCAAGCAAGTTCAACCTTGGACCATAGGCCCCAAAAACACTTTCTCACAAGTGCCAAAAGAATACGGCATGGCAAGTTCAATTCATGTCCTATTGCACCCTGCCGCCTCACTGCCTGATGCTCCACCATACCTTCAGAAAGCCATTTGACTTGAAGAACAACACAAACTAAGGACACTGAAGCAGAGAATTGGAATTTTCAATAAACACTCTTAGACTCAGAAGCTACAGCAGACCTTTCACATGACTGGTCAGATCCAAAAGGCACAGTCACAGCAAGTTATATAACATCAGAGGACAATGGTCCCTTTCTTTGATGGATGATTTCAACCCTCCATATCAAAATTGCCACCACACATTGCAGCTTCAACCTGACCCTAGTTCATCGATCCAACAAATTGAAAATCAAAACTTAGCTTCCTAGCAAATTTAGAAGACATTCTTCAAGCCCCTCAAGCCATTCAATAAAACACTACTCTGCCAAACCAAATACCTTTCAATCACGGAAACTAACAATGTAACTCCTTGTTCAAAACACAAATTAACAATGTGCCCGCCCTACAAAAAATCCTTCCTTATGCAATCATTATTGAAAATACACACAAAATTGATGCCCAAAAAAGAACCTGCACCTCTTCCAGAAGATCCCATCTTTAAGCCGATCTAAAGGGACCCTAAAGGGGCTTTTAAGCCATTTCTAATTTATACATCCTTCAGATTTAAACAAACTCTTTCCACAACTCTGGTCAGAAGATTCTACAGCACTCCAGTGTGCCCTAAGTGGAAATTAATTGGTGCTCAAAAGCTGGGAAAACCATCACAGAAAGCTTGAGAGTAAAAATTGCAGCAGTGGTAAATAAGAAAGAACAGGAGCAAGGATATCAAATCCTAAAATGATACCATAACTGATTCTGTGTTCTCTGTTACTGAGAGGGTAGGAGTCTTAACATCTGATCCTTCTGCAAAGACCTGGAAGGGAAGAAAGGAGAAGCTTCAGCCAAAACTCTATCCAATGAAATTACTGAATACCCTCTCCGTCCAACTGTTAGTCTAACTGCTCAGGACTCGGAAGAAAGAAGAATTATCCTATTGGTTACTTCAAAATCATTTTTTACCATCTCTCTTTAAAAACTTCTCTTCTAGTCTTTGAATAAATAGACTTTTGGGAACTACCACACGGTGCACAGAACAGAAAGGTTAAGCTCTTTGAAACAACCAGGTTTGACATTTTTTATGAAAGGACAACAGATTCAATTCAGTTCTAAAATGCAGTGAAACAGAGTTCCAGAGTTTAGCTGATGTCACTGAGAAGGCACGGCCACCTGATCTAGCTATGCAGCAGTGAGGGACTGACAAAAGTTTATCCAAAGCAGATCTAAGCTACCTCAGGGTTAAATACAGCTAGAACTTTTTTCATAAGACAGTGGACCATGTCTGTGGATGAACGTGAAGACCAAACAGAGCCACAAGAAGCTAATTCACTTAGACATATGGAGTCTATGAAATTTGTTTGAGGCCTTGATGGTGAAAGAGCGAATTCCCTTAAAAAGAATTAACTGAGCCACTGCATTTTGCAGAAGTTGTAAGCTGTTGATAATGTAGTGAAGACCTCCAGGAAAAAGAGAAGTATACTAGTCTAGCCAGCTCATTATAACTACCTAAACAACTGCTGGAATGGAGAACAAAGTTGAAACTGGCAGGATTTTACATGAATGAATTCTGAAACATGTGGAGGCAAGTTTAGAGACCTATAATCAGACCCTGCTCCAAACTAGGCCTGGGCAGTACTCATGGAATTTCACACCGCTGAATCATTCGAAGTTACATTAAAAACTGCGAGTTTCCGTGGAGTTCAGCCAACAGCTGGAAAATGCATGTCACTTTGCTGTTGCTCAGATTTTAGTGAGAGTAGAGCGTTCTGTGGTGAAAAATCAGTGCACATAGAATCACACTATTTTCGAGTTGATTTTGCTGCTCGAATAGAAAATTGACTCAGGAAGCAGCCCTCTGACCTCAACAGACCGCGTTTGTTAAATCTTGCCGAAAGTCCTCCTAGTAACTAGGGGATGCAAAATGTCACTCACACTCACCATCTTGCATTCTGAAGCCTTGTATTGTTCTTGTGGTCATTGTGTTGCTCGAACAAGAAAAAAATCCCACCATTGGCAGATTTTGACTGGAACTCTGCATTACAAGAGTAACGCGGAGTTGCCAAAATTCTCCAATTCCACTTGTGGAATTAAAATTTCACCTGGGCCTACTCCCAACCCTTTTAAACATCCAACACAGTCCTTATGGGTAATTTTAAAACCCTCTCAACTGAACCAGGGGTCAGGGGATACTACTTCTGCCCGCCATTGGCCTTTTTCAATCTATTTTTCAGGACTTGGATCCCAAAATGCCAATTATTTTTATTCTAAAGTATCATCAACATTTTGTCTCTGTGCAGTCAAATAACTGGAGAGTTTCAGATTCACAAACTTGACTTTGGATTTTATAGAACCAAAATCAACATCAAGAGAAAAAGCTTCCTCATCCAAACAGGGTTGAATATTTATTATTTTATTTTGTGATCACAGGAGGTATGCGAAACCAGGTTTGTGAACCTTCCAGGATTAATGATCCAGCTATCTCTATAATTAAACCTTTTCATACCCAGACTGAAACACTTTTCAAACACTATGGGGCATATTATCAAGGGCTTTATCGCCGATTTAGCGGCACTTTTTGCCGCTAAATCGGCGATATTTTTAACGCCCTATTAGCAAGCTGTCGCTAACAGGCGTTAGCGACAGCTTTCAGGCGTTAGAGGCTGGGAATTACATCGCCTTGCATGTCAGCGATATTTATCGCTAATGACATGCAAGGTAGGCGTTCCCAACCTAACAGCGACTGAAAACAGTCGCTAACATCGCTATCGCCTATTAGCAATAACCGCGAGGCGATAAAAATACGCGCGCTAACCGCGATTAGCGCTGGTTTTTAGAACTGGTAAAAGCATGACTTAACAATAATAGTCAATGGGAGGTGGATTGCAAGGTTAAGTCCCCAGCATTAGCGCGAGGAATCTATCGCTGGATTTCTCGCGTTATTGCTGGGTTTCGCCGCTATCGCTGGATATTTTATCGCATTGGAGATAAACCTTGCTAATAGCATGTTATCTCCGCGGTAATATCCAGCGATAGCCGGCGATAGAAAACGCGCGCTAAGCAAGCTTTGCGATAATTATCGCAGGTTCTTGCTAATATGCCCCCTACTTCCTCGCCCAGGCTCAACTTGGACCTCTCTGTCACTCCGTTGTAGCTGCCACTTTCTGAGCCTGTGTCGCTTGTGAGTGACTCTGCTTCTGTGTTAGAAGATTCTTCAATAGCTACATTACCAGATTGTTGCATCGTTTTTGCTGCATTATTTCTGGACCTATCATTGAATCTCAGTCTTTTTGCATTTTCAAATTTACGCACGAACGTGAAAATCTGGCCTTGCTCATAATCGACTTTGTCGCGCGCAAATTTGTGGGCCTTGCGGATTTTGATCTTTTCTTCATGTTTTTTAAGTCGTTAGTTGATTTCATTTCTTGTTTTGGTTATGTACTCCGTCAATTCCGATTTGCTCAGTTCTTCATTGATTTTATCTATTTCAGTGATCAACGCCTGGCGATCTACTTCGAATATTTAATTAAGATTCTCACTAGGTTCATTGATGCTGATAGATTGCTCTCACCCCATTCCTTAAGCATATTGGGGTTGGGGTTATCGAAGCTGGGTGCCAGGAGGATTCTGAGCCCTCATGGGACTCTTCCCACTTCTTCGTATTTTGTTAGCGATTTATGTTCCCACCACTTGGTAATTTCATTTCTCATTAATTTTTCTAATGTTCTTAGTAGCGTTTTGGCATCGCTGTCATTGCCAATTACACATATATATATATATATATATATATATATATATATATAGTTACGAGTTACGATAATCTCAACCAACTGATTTAGATTCAACATTGCTCTAGGCTTCTCTGTTGTCCCTTGTCTCTTCCCCATCAACAACTGTTTACTAACATTTTGCATATTGGCCAAAATGGCTTTCTCGTTTAGGCCTGGTCAAACTTTTAATCACACCAGTGTAACTTGTGTCATTTTGGGAATTTCATATTACGCCTATAACATGAAATTCCTGAAATTATGCCACAATGTCACTTCACGTTATGGCTAAATGTAGACCTACTGCCATGTATGGAGCCGAATTATGAGGATCTGGGCAGACTGATAGCCTCCAACTCAAAGAAAACACCATTTTCAGAAACCTCCTAGAAGTTCCAAAAAGTAGTGCAACTTATGTTTGTCACACAGAATTAGGCGTTCCTTACATTGCTGACCTGATTAGGATACAGCCAGTGCTTTTATGGCATAAAATGTGGTCGTCTGAACATACCACACTTAATCGTTCAATTATCACCGATTGTCTTAGATCCACATCAGCCCTCAAAATTCCTTGGCTCAAATTTGTGTATAAGAGCTTGGTTACCGTCCCAAGAAAAGTACTTTAAAAGAAATGTCTAACACTATTAGAGGAAACGAGACTAGCATTAGAAATCTTGAAACCGTCTGTTCAGAGGAACCAGATGATATTGACTAGTTTTAATATACAGTTTTATTTAGCCAATGTGTTTAATGCGCGTCACAAGTTCGTGTTAACTCGATTTCGTTTAGACATTTTCCATCATTTAATAAGTTTCCCCATTACTAACAATTGGTCCATCGACATGGGGAAATGTACCGGTGACTGAATCTCTTTGCAGAGCACTGTCTTGTTTTGCAAATATTTTTCTGATGCCAGGAAGAAATTTGTCAAACCTATGTTACGACAATTGGGCTTCGTGCAGTGCCGGCCAGCTTTTCTGTATTAGCAAATGTTACCTACCATCTATATATGTACTGTAATGGCTCGTTTTTTATGGGCTGTTGTCAATCGCAGGCAGCTGCTATAGTGTAACCTGGAAATGCAACTGAGTGTGCTTCCGATGATTGTATTTGCACTTGTATCTATGTACTGTAGTTTTTTTAAGCTTTTTAAACTGCTTCAATTTTTATACTGCTTTTAATCATTTTTATTGATGTAATAATGCAGCTTTTATGATTCATTTGTGAATTCGAATAAAGCTTGTTTTGATTGCGTGCCATTCATCAAAGTGCCATTTGTTGTAAACATTTACAGTGAACACACTGGAACAACAGAAAGTGAATGGCTGGTATTTTTCTATAGGTTTGTTTTTCTTTGCACTATTATTCTAGCACAAAATGTGTCCTTGCATCTAAAATAGAGGCGAGGATGCATTTGCACTAAAATATTGTGCAAAATGGCAGAATTCAATTGTTCATAAATTTGTGTAATTTTGCATAATTTTTTCAACTTTTCACATAATTATGTAAAAGCAAATTATGCACAGCCTATTCTTGTCACTTCCCATTAAAGATACAAAATAAAAAAAATCAATCCACTAAAGAGATTCACATAAGAAATTATCTATCCCCCAAAAATCTTTTGAAGAACATGACAAACACTCTAAAAGAATACCTTAAACACATGTTACTGATATCTACTTCAACTCTTTCCAAAGAAGTAAAAAAGCTAATTCAATTGTCTACTTAACTATGACAGACCACAGGACCAAATCCATTCTTAAATTCCCTTAAACAAGAAAAACCCAAATAATACATGGAATCAAACTTTCAGTATCCCTATGAGACTATGAAACTAAATGGCTAACTATAAGCATTCTTAACAATGGAAAGGTTATGACTGGAGACAAAGATTCCACAGTACCTACCTTTGAAGTCCTCTTTCACATGCTACTGACAAACATTCTAACCATCTCGTGCCTTTAAAATACAATTCTGTTGAAGCTAAAATCTGGTCTCTTCTTTCAGGCAACTACCAGTAACTTAACTTTAAGCCTTTGTTCAAACACAACTGCATCTCCAAAAACCCTCAATCACACAGAATGACTCAACAATAACACAAGCCTCTCACTTTCAAATGGAAATAACATGCTATACTATCCTAAGTTCTTATACCACTAACTTGATGTCAGCCACCATACCTGATACTGGTGCTTCTATCTCAGAATCCATAAGCAAGTTCAACCTTGGACCATAGGCCCCAAAAACACTTTCTCACAAGTGCCAAAAGAATACGGCATGGCAAGTTCAATTCATGTCCTATTGCACCCTGCCGCCTCACTGCCTGATGCTCCACCATACCTTCAGAAAGCCATTTGACTTGAAGAACAACACAAACTAAGGACACTGAAGCAGAGAATTGGAATTTTCAATAAACACTCTTAGACTCAGAAGCTACAGCAGACCTTTCACATGACTGGTCAGATCCAAAAGGCACAGTCACAGCAAGTTATATAACATCAGAGGACAATGGTCCCTTTCTTTGATGGATGATTTCAACCCTCCATATCAAAATTGCCACCACACATTGCAGCTTCAACCTGACCCTAGTTCATCGATCCAACAAATTGAAAATCAAAACTTAGCTTCCTAGCAAATTTAGAAGACATTCTTCAAGCCCCTCAAGCCATTCAATAAAACACTACTCTGCCAAACCAAATACCTTTCAATCACGGAAACTAACAATGTAACTCCTTGTTCAAAACACAAATTAACAATGTGCCCGCCCTACAAAAAATCCTTCCTTATGCAATCATTATTGAAAATACACACAAAATTGATGCCCAAAAAAGAACCTGCACCTCTTCCAGAAGATCCCATCTTTAAGCCGATCTAAAGGGACCCTAAAGGGGCTTTTAAGCCATTTCTAATTTATACATCCTTCAGATTTAAACAAACTCTTTCCACAACTCTGGTCAGAAGATTCTACAGCACTCCAGTGTGCCCTAAGTGGAAATTAATTGGTGCTCAAAAGCTGGGAAAACCATCACAGAAAGCTTGAGAGTAAAAATTGCAGCAGTGGTAAATAAGAAAGAACAGGAGCAAGGATATCAAATCCTAAAATGATACCATAACTGATTCTGTGTTCTCTGTTACTGAGAGGGTAGGAGTCTTAACATCTGATCCTTCTGCAAAGACCTGGAAGGGAAGAAAGGAGAAGCTTCAGCCAAAACTCTATCCAATGAAATTACTGAATACCCTCTCCGTCCAACTGTTAGTCTAACTGCTCAGGACTCGGAAGAAAGAAGAATTATCCTATTGGTTACTTCAAAATCATTTTTTACCATCTCTCTTTAAAAACTTCTCTTCTAGTCTTTGAATAAATAGACTTTTGGGAACTACCACACGGTGCACAGAACAGAAAGGTTAAGCTCTTTGAAACAACCAGGTTTGACATTTTTTATGAAAGGACAACAGATTCAATTCAGTTCTAAAATGCAGTGAAACAGAGTTCCAGAGTTTAGCTGATGTCACTGAGAAGGCACGGCCACCTGATCTAGCTATGCAGCAGTGAGGGACTGACAAAAGTTTATCCAAAGCAGATCTAAGCTACCTCAGGGTTAAATACAGCTAGAACTTTTTTCATAAGACAGTGGACCATGTCTGTGGATGAACGTGAAGACCAAACAGAGCCACAAGAAGCTAATTCACTTAGACATATGGAGTCTATGAAATTTGTTTGAGGCCTTGATGGTGAAAGAGCGAATTCCCTTAAAAAGAATTAACTGAGCCACTGCATTTTGCAGAAGTTGTAAGCTGTTGATAATGTAGTGAAGACCTCCAGGAAAAAGAGAAGTATACTAGTCTAGCCAGCTCATTATAACTACCTAAACAACTGCTGGAATGGAGAACAAAGTTGAAACTGGCAGGATTTTACATGAATGAATTCTGAAACATGTGGAGGCAAGTTTAGAGACCTATAATCAGACCCTGCTCCAAACTAGGCCTGGGCAGTACTCATGGAATTTCACACCGCTGAATCATTCGAAGTTACATTAAAAACTGCGAGTTTCCGTGGAGTTCAGCCAACAGCTGGAAAATGCATGTCACTTTGCTGTTGCTCAGATTTTAGTGAGAGTAGAGCGTTCTGTGGTGAAAAATCAGTGCACATAGAATCACACTATTTTCGAGTTGATTTTGCTGCTCGAATAGAAAATTGACTCAGGAAGCAGCCCTCTGACCTCAACAGACCGCGTTTGTTAAATCTTGCCGAAAGTCCTCCTAGTAACTAGGGGATGCAAAATGTCACTCACACTCACCATCTTGCATTCTGAAGCCTTGTATTGTTCTTGTGGTCATTGTGTTGCTCGAACAAGAAAAAAATCCCACCATTGGCAGATTTTGACTGGAACTCTGCATTACAAGAGTAACGCGGAGTTGCCAAAATTCTCCAATTCCACTTGTGGAATTAAAATTTCACCTGGGCCTACTCCCAACCCTTTTAAACATCCAACACAGTCCTTATGGGTAATTTTAAAACCCTCTCAACTGAACCAGGGGTCAGGGGATACTACTTCTGCCCGCCATTGGCCTTTTTCAATCTATTTTTCAGGACTTGGATCCCAAAATGCCAATTATTTTTATTCTAAAGTATCATCAACATTTTGTCTCTGTGCAGTCAAATAACTGGAGAGTTTCAGATTCACAAACTTGACTTTGGATTTTATAGAACCAAAATCAACATCAAGAGAAAAAGCTTCCTCATCCAAACAGGGTTGAATATTTATTATTTTATTTTGTGATCACAGGAGGTATGCGAAACCAGGTTTGTGAACCTTCCAGGATTAATGATCCAGCTATCTCTATAATTAAACCTTTTCATACCCAGACTGAAACACTTTTCAAACACTATGGGGCATATTATCAAGGGCTTTATCGCCGATTTAGCGGCACTTTTTGCCGCTAAATCGGCGATATTTTTAACGCCCTATTAGCAAGCTGTCGCTAACAGGCGTTAGCGACAGCTTTCAGGCGTTAGAGGCTGGGAATTACATCGCCTTGCATGTCAGCGATATTTATCGCTAATGACATGCAAGGTAGGCGTTCCCAACCTAACAGCGACTGAAAACAGTCGCTAACATCGCTATCGCCTATTAGCAATAACCGCGAGGCGATAAAAATACGCGCGCTAACCGCGATTAGCGCTGGTTTTTTAGAACTGGTAAAAGCATGACTTAACAATAATAGTCAATGGGAGGTGGATTGCAAGGTTAAGTCCCCAGCATTAGCGCGAGGAATCTATCGCTGGATTTCTCGCGTTATTGCTGGGTTTCGCCGCTATCGCTGGATATTTTATCGCATTGGAGATAAACCTTGCTAATAGCATGTTATCTCCGCGGTAATATCCAGCGATAGCCGGCGATAGAAAAACGCGCGCTAAGCAAGCTTTGCGATAATTATCGCAGGTTCTTGCTAATATGCCCCTAACTTCTTAAAAACTTCTAAACAGATTTACACCAAACAAAGCAAAGCACTTCCTTGAGTAAAGTTATACTCGTATGCCAAGTAAGTTTGGTGTAATTCAATTAAACTTTTTTTCTGTATCCAGGAACAAACAATCCATGACACGTAAAATGAGCAATGACACTTTTGTGGCCCCCTTTGGTTTTGGCCTCTACTTGCCAGATCTTCACGAAATGTGCCAGGAGGAACGCAACTTTGATATACCTATTTTTCAAACATTTTTGGGCAACTTCGTATAACAGTTCTAAAGTTATGAGGAAAACAAAAAAAGCCTTTTCAGTGGAAGCACTGAGCTGACCAAAGCTACACAGACGCTGTCACCACCTGTGTAATATAAGTTTGTGGGGACGGGAATGTCTTCTGCGTGGTGAATGGGCATGTACCCCTGACCAAATTCTTGTAAAACTGTTATACTAACTTTTATTTTAGCCCTGGCATCACACTAATCTAAAGACACACAATTGATGGACAGAATGCAGAACAAATCAAAACATTCACCCCCAGTCAAGATATCTGGGTTAAATCCATCATTCTTTTGCTCACCATGCCACCCCAGTTTAGACCTAGCCATATGCATATCAGTCTTGACCCCGTGCCTCATGGGAACAGTCCAGCCCGAACTGCCAAGCCAGGCCCTCCCTGGACTGGAAACAAGCATCCTAGGACCGGTTTCAGGTTTCACCCCTCATCAGCCAGGATAGCTTGAATCCAGTGGCACAGTGAGCCCAGGATCCACGTCTGGGCATACCCGGCGCACTTAGGGCGAGAAAGCAAAAGACACACAATTGATGGACGGAATGCAGAACAAATCAAAACATTCACCCCCAGTCAAGAGATCTGGGTTAAATCCATCATTCTTTTGCTCACCATGCCACCCCAGTTTAGACCTGACCATATGCATATCAGTCTTGACCCTGTGCCTCATGGGAACAGTCCAGCTAATCTGGCATGTGTTCAGAGGCAAAGGTCCAGAACCTGCTCTGTCAACTGGAGGGGTGCACCAATCATGCTCTCATAGTGAGAACTGGACTAATGTCCATGCCCTGGATGGATCACATAAAGTGATAGAGGGAGTATCCTGTGGTTTTAAAAAAAAAATTGTGTCTGTTAAGGAGAAGTGAGCATACTGGCTCCTCTCGAATGCCATTCTACTGTTATGTGAAACCCAAAACCTTGCTCTGGCATCTCATGAACATGTTGTATGTATGTATGTGCATTGAGTTTGTACCACATGTATGGTAGTAGGACTCAGTGTGGTGTATCAGTCTGATTACTGGGGCCAATGGGATCCATTCTGGATGTACCTGGGTTATAGCGTGATACAGAAAGGAGGATGAGGATAGCTTCACCAGTGTATTGTCTGGATTTCTGGAGCTAGAGGGTGGAGGCCGACACACTGAAGTGACAGAGAATGGAGACAGGCCTACCTTTACAAATTCAATGAGGACTTTGAGCCATTTGTAGATGTTAGGGGTGAGTGGGTGGCAATTCAGACACTGTTGTTAATGGTGTGGATGTTTCTAGCCAGGGCCTTCCCTTTTGTCTGTCCTTGATTAGTTTGTCACGAAGGCTGATTAAAGGCAGGTGTAGAGAACTCACACTTCACTGGGCAACTGTTTTGGATGCCCTTGCTTGGTGCCAGCGACAAAGCTACCTGCTGTAAGAGCCATCACTTTGTACAATGGCTGTGTCTGGGTGGCAGCTTGAGAATATTTGAAAAAGAACCAACCCAAGTCATTTCTGAAATCTGAAATGGTGGATCCACATCCCTTGTCTAGAAAATGTGTCTAAATGTGCCACAATGGGAGCCAAACCACCCCTCTTTGTTTCAATTCCAAGTTGTTCTTGACCAAAGAAGGGAGCGTTCTACATAGTTGTTGAAGCACTGCTGTGCAACGAATGCGGATGGCTACTAGACAGACAGGCTCCCACATCTGAAGGCTTCAATTTCTGTAGGTGGAGCTAAGTTTCTCCTTGAAGAACCTGGATGCGTGCGTGCTTGCTTGCTGAGGGGAGGGAAGAAGTGTACCTGGCCCTGCAAAAGGACAGACTGCCCAGTAAGGGAAGTCCAGAGGGTTTCCCAGTTTGAGGGGCACCCAGAGAAAGCTGAACTGCCAGAGAATGGAGCCAGGAGTGACCTGTGTCATGAAGGGGTTCTCCCATCAGTCAGCCTAGTTTCCAGGTGAACTGCTCAGGCTTGTACCAGAAAATATATCCTGTGTTGTTTGCCAGTTTGCCTTGGGCTTAAGAGACTCAACCTGCAAGTGGAATTTGTATCTTTACCAAAGTGGAAAGGCTTGATCGGCCCAGAGGCCACAAGAAGCACATGGACTCCACTTTGGGGGACTCAGCCTGAAGACCTCATCTGCCACACCAGAACACTGTTCAGCTGCTGATCTGAATGGCATTGTCTCTAAAGACAAGTGCTGCTCTGTAAACCTGCTGGTTCGATACCCCCTGTGAACTTATTCCAGAGCAGGAGAGGATCCACTGCCATAAGAGTGAGATCCCCGACTGCTTCGACTTCACAGCCTGAACAGATTCTATAAATAGCAGGAAAAGGCAGGGTTAGCCTTAGACTGCTGTACTGCATTGCATGAAAAGTTAAATAAATCTGCCCCCCCAAATCTATTATGGACAATTGGTGACCTCAATTGAAGCACTGATATGTGCTGACAACCACAAAGCATGCAATATAAGCAAAAAAGACAGTGATATAACTTTAAAATTTTTCTTCATCTTTTAGAGATTAAACCACATTTTCAAAAGCTCCAACCTTCCTGATTTGAATTTGAAGAGTTTTATATAGCGCTGGCTAGACCCGGAGGTATCAGAGCGCTTTACATGAGGATAATTAAGTTACAAGTTACAAATTACATCCGTTACAAGATCATAGTAAGACACATGGAAATAAAAACAATGTTACAGTGATTCGTCCGAGGGAGGGGGAGGAAGGAGACACAGCGAGAAGACAAGGAAGAACTGTGCCCAATGTCCGGCTGGGTAGGTGATGGCCTAGGGGTGAACCAAGGACAATCTCCTCTATAGCTGTCAAGCAGCTCCACTGGGCATCAGCCACAATTGCTCAGGTCTCAACGGTCAGACATAACAAGAGTGACAGTTTATGCATAGTTACATTAGTTACAGTTGGATAGTAAACATAGATGAACAAGTCCCCAGTAGCGGATATAGGGAGGGGAGTAGAAAAAGGGGGTTAAGAAGCAGATCAGCAAAAGAGGACCAGAGTGAGTAGTTTAGCAGTTCCAATAGATCGAAGGCCCACCAATGAAGAAAGTACTAGTGATTAAGTTCTCCGTAGTACACGTGAAGCAAGTATTGCCGCAAGATGAGTGCAGACGTCAATCGGACGGGGGAAAATTGTGGCCACCATTTTGGAGTCAGGCAGCATCTCGGGGCCGATCCCTGTGAAAGGCGTGTAAAATACAACCTAGTCTCAGGCCCGTCTTCTTACGCCACCAGCACCGATGTGCAGCTGCTCCCCAGGGCGTCTTTTTCTCCTCGCTCGCTAAATCCCCAGCCACTTAACGCATCGGCGGGAAAAGGGTCTCAATCTTAGGCGGCCATCTTAGCTACGAACGACCCCATTCCTGGGCGCACCCAGCCGTCAGCCCCAGTACGCACCCCGGGATTCCTCTCTCCTCAGGCCACTGTTTGGGGGCAGTGAGGTCAGCCCAGGGCTAAATCGCGGGCCCGCCAGCACTCACCGCAGGCTCCGGTTTCCAGCCATGAATCATACTGGAGCGGCTCCTCACAAGCTGCCCGCTGCAATCACCACTCCTCCCGGTCTCTCACCGCCGCCGGTCGCACTAATCCAAAAACTCACTACTCGTTCACTCTGACGGGGAGCCTCACCAGGGCAGCCGCGCGGCTCACCTCCATCAGTAGCAGCCTTCATCTCCGCGATCATTCGGGGAAGCACGCAGTCAGCGACCCAACCGCCATTCTGCATAAGGGTTGGGGCTGGTTCAGCCAGCGCGGACAAAAACCACCGGTTCTGGTTGTTTTTCAGGGGATATCCAGTCTCCGATATCCGTCGCTCTCCCCAACCAGCTGCAGGGTTCAAACCGCTCTCGGTGCAGTGGGACACAACCTAAGTGCGCCGCCTTGGCGAAGCCGCTCTCTCACAGCAGGGCGCCCATCTGGTATACGGTAGTAGCGGTTCTCCACTCGTCTCTTAGCTTTGTCAAAGTCAGGGACAGATGCTAAGCGGCACTGGAGAATCGCGGTGTTGCTTCCAACCGATCCCGAGGGGTGATGGAGTCGAGCTGGGCCATTTTCAGGGATATTTCGCCAAAAAGGTGATCCCTAGCCCGGGAGCTCCCGGCCGGAGCTCCTTACCCGTCGGCCATCTTGGGACCTAAAATTAGTTTGCATTTTTGTATATTCTTTCTTTATTAATTAAATTAAATATTTAATAATTTGCATATTAGTTTGATGTATACATGTTTCTGTATTTGTGTGTATTTTTTTAAGGTTCAAATCATAGAAATTACTTAGGTCAGGGGCCCCTAGTGATTCAGTTTTGGGACTGTTGAAGTCAAAATGTTGGAAACTGCTGCATTAGTCTTTTCTAATGTTGCCTGTTATTGTGAAATATGATTAATTTCTAAACATTATAAAACACAACGAAACATATACTGCACAAACCACTATGATTCTGGTCAAAGAAAATCCCAGAACCATAAAGGGCGCCCAGATTGCAAAATTGCAAAAGAGTGATAAAATTGTGAAAAGGTGCTAAAAAAAAACAGACAATAGCATGACATGACATAATATGCCATGATGTGGTATGGCAAGCCCAAAGCAATAATGGTGGAATCTCAAAATCTGTGTAGAATGTGCTCTGTCAATGTAGTGCACCCCGACAACTGTACAGTGGTGGCTCCTCCGCTATGGCGGAGGAGCGTTGCCCCCCCCCTGCATGCAGCTGCAAAAATTGAAAAATAATATGATAATAAACCAGGTTTATTATAATTTTTTCTCTCCCAGGAGAGTCTTGGGGGCGGGTCGATCACCGGGGCAGTCACGGAGGGGGAGTGGTGGGCACCGTTGTCAGTGCGCATGTGGGTATGGCTGGCCGTCTCAGGAAGGCTAAACCGACATGCGCACTGAAGCTGTCTCTAACCAGTTCTGTGTTGCCAGGTTGGAGACAGCAGGCACAGGCTCTCTGCCTCTCTGGGAGCACAAATCGAGGGCGCTCAGGCCAATCCTGATGATGCTCTCATGCTGCTGAGGGCAGAGTCAGGATTGGCCACAGGAGATTCTGGGAGCCTGTGCTGGTGAGGAGCAGAAAAGCAGCGATGCAGCTTATTTTTTATTTGTTTTTTGTTGTTGTTCATCCCCCCTTCCGCCCCTCCAATTAGCCCTGACACCAGCTGCTACTGCAATTGTAGATTGCATGCAATCGTATGGTTGTTCAATAATAGCTGTTTGCCAATACTTTCATGATGGGGAGAAAGACACCTTACCCCAAGATCTGCTTAATGTTCAGAGCTCTCAAGATAAAGCTGTAATCCTACACAAACATCCAAAGAATGTCCAACTGAAAGCCTGCTTTCTGATCTGCGTGGAAACTGCAACTTAACAGCTGTCAGGTATGTTAAAGGGATGTGTGGGGGTGGTTGGTGTGGTAGGATGGCAATGTATTTTTATATTTCGCTGAACAGGTTTCTGAGTTGTTAAAAAGGAAGCAAATTACAATATATATGTGCATGCTTGGTCAGTGACACTACAACGTGTTTTGCTATTTGCGTTTGTTGAAGTGTTAGGGTTCCTGGAAAATGTTGGAACCTCTGGATTCCTTACATTGGGAAATCTCTCTCGAACTGGAACAAAAGCTGCTGTTTCGTATCCTGGAGTATGGAGAACAGATCCTCTAGGAGAGAAATGCCAGTTTCAAAGTTCTTCTGAAAGGCCTGGCTGGATCCACTCCGAGAGATGCCACTGATTTCAATCAGAAGATTTACCTTGAAAGGGCCACAATATTGAGTCCTTTCACAAGTGCACCTTCTTCCATGTCTTTCATAAATCTCCTCATGTCAGTAAAAATGATGTGTGTGTGGGCAGTTCCTATACCCAAAATGTATACAAAGTTGAATTTGTAATTAGTCCATCTTTGCCCAGATTTATATGTAAAAGAAGTACACAAACAGTACTATGCATCATGTAAAGCCCATTGTCAGACATCTTCAGTGCACATATGCAATTGGATGGCAATCCATATGCTTATTCCTATAGTTGCAATTTTGTGTACATGAAAAAACTGTGCATGTTGATTTATTTGTATAGCTGTGATGCATATGTGCTGAAGTTGGGTGTTCAATATATGTACAGTGATAATTTGGGCAGAAATTACACTCACAGCCTATTTTTGTGCAGCTGCAATGTTGTATTAGTTATGTGCCTCCACTCATCCTCTGCGTATAACCTCAAAAAGCTCAAAGTGAATATATGTGAAATTTACTGGGCTGCAATGCAAATGTAGAAATCATACTAGTAGAAGGGTGCTTAAGTGTGCCGACATGGAACATATATGATCACTGACTATGGTCCTGCCATGCAGTGCATGCCTGCATCTAATTAAGAGGTGCTCATGTACACAGTTTGCTTGGGAGCGAAGGTCCCTTGCGGCCTACATTCTGCAACTTTATTTTGAACCAGAGAGTCATCCCTACTGCTATTGGTCATCGGTTGCTTGTGTTCTGCTTCAGGGAGGACCTGGCCTGCCAGTTTGGGCTGGACTGTTTCCAATGAAGTAGGGCCAAGACAGATTTGCATATGGCTGAGTCTAAACTGAGGTGGCATGGTGTGCAAAATAACGATGGATTGGGATGCAGCCTGAGTAATTTCCAGTGGCTGAGAGTAATTCAAGCATTTCATCCATCACTTTTTATATACTACCAGACCTGTGTCAGGCAGGATGCATTGAGTCACCCACTGGGTTTGCTTATATGGCAGCATTGCAGGGCTGGGCGGCAGATAGGCATAAATTTGTATATAGGCAGTGGGGCTAAAGCCGACAGGCAGTAGCACCACATAACATCAGTGATGTCATGAATGACCTTATTTGAGATGTCATCTGCGATATCATCAATACATGTCATAAGTAATGTAATATGCGAGGTCAAAGCAGTGCATGGCAAGAGTACAAGTTATATTTAACTCAGTAAAATTTAACTGGTGGATTAGTTTTTTCGTTGGTTTGTAAATGTTAGTTTTAGTGTTATTTGAGTAACTAACTGTTAGAAATTGGGTCTCTGGTTGGCAGAGGTATGCACCCTGTCCAAGTAGGGACCACAATCCTAGTCATAGTAAGCTAGATATACACTAAAAGATAACCTGTGCTCACCCTTTTGTAGTTTGACACAGAGCAGGCAGGCTTATCTAGAGAGGCAATGTATAAAGTATTTGTGCCACAGACACACACACACACACAGTCACACAATTAAAACAATACAGAAATACTCCATACAGGTTTATAAATATAGAGAATATTTTTATGAGAAAATCAAGACCAAAATGACAAAAATCCAATAAGTAGAACTGGAGTTATGAATTTTTAAAGTATAATTCAAAAATAGTGCTTAGAAGTCAATAACGCTGGGAGCGTGGCTTCAGCGCCGAAACAAGATGCCGGCGGACAGCTGAGCTCCGACAGGACCACGAAGCTTGTACCTTTTTTTTTAGCCCTTCCATTCCATGCTGTGCTTCTCCTGTTGAAGTCCTCCTCTCCTTTATTTGGCTGGAACTTCGTATAGCAAGGAGAATTGACGGAGGTACGTTCTGCAGCTCCTGGTGCCGCAGTGGTGTTTCTCCCTTCATATTTGCGAGCGGCCACTCTTTTATGATGCGTTGCTTGCGAGTAAAGTTTTTTTTTAATTTTTCTCAGATATTACCTGTTAACCACTTCCCTGCACACTAAAGGAATTATTTTGCAGATTTTTTTTTTTTTAACTCCTGGGTCTGCAGCAGTGTCTCACTTATCGTACATGAGCAGCTGTTATTTTATCTGCCATGTCGTTTGAGCTTTAGCTCTCCAGCCTCCTCAAGTTTGCATGGCAACCGACATTTCTCCTCAACATATATTATTGGAAATGTCTGTGTTCTAATCAAGCCCAAATTTTCATTTTTTTATTTTACTTATTGCTGCATAAAATAAGGGAGCCCTAGTTTATGATGCCAAACAGCTTCTGTTAAATACAGCTACTACAAGGAAAATATGATAGATTGATAAAAGTCTCCTAACAGTTTTTCATATATATATTATCTTATATTGACTGTTTGCACTGATATACTTACTCAAATTGTATCATTCTTCAGTGCATGGGCAGGATTCGATCTTTCCAACAGTTTTACACAACATTCAATTCATTACTCCAAGATGGCCAGTGACTTACATTCATCATCCAAACCGCCTTTTTCACATACAAAACCAAAAAGAGCAAAAAGTGACCCTTCTTTGCCAATTTTGTCATCTCGTAATCCTGTCTTTGATAATATTCTTGATGAGGTGCATGGTCTTCAACCATTCATGTGTGCAACTAATGAAAAATTGCAACAAATTGAGGATCGTTGGATTGTTATGGAGGGTAAGATTTCAGAATTGAAACAGCGTGTTGGAGATCTTGAGGACATAGCTACCAAAATACCTAAATTGGAACAAGAAATTCAAAATCTCAAACTACACACGAAGTCCTTGAAAAATGAAATAGAAGGATTATCTTTGCTTGTATGGTCTTCCTGAGAACCTTGAGGGCCCTGACATTTTGACCTTCCTGAAGAAATTTCTACTTGATCTCCTTGACCTTCAGTCTGCACAACCTCTTAATATTCAGCGTGCACATCGTTTGGGTCATCTTCAGCCCAACTCCACTATACCTCGTGGAATCATAATGCTCTTTCTAGAATTTACTGACTTGATGCGTGTCTTGAAGGCTGCTAAACTAAAACGTCACCTTATTTAGTCTGGTCATAACTTATTCATCTCACAAGATATTTCCAATGCAACCAATGCTCTGCAAAAAGAATTCTTAGCCCTTCGACCTCAGATGAGACAATTGAACATTCGTTATGGCATTCTACATCCTTGCCTCTGTAAAATCACCTACGAAGGAGTCTTGCGTTCCTTCGATGAGCCGGCTAAACTTAAAGCTTTTTTACTAAATATTACAAGTCAGACTATGGAGATTAATGCTTGATATCTCTAAATATTCTCAACTCTATGCTTGGTTTTTCTTAACTTATGCTTTTATGTTTCTTTGACCATATGGCTATTCTGTGATATACTCTCTTTTTCTCCTCCTCTGCTGTCATTCTTGCTTTTGGTGCTACTATACCCTTTACTTATCCTTCATTCTCTTCAATACAGATCTGGATTTGTTTCCTTGATCTGCCTTGTATTTTCCTTTCTATTATTCTCTTTCCTTCTTTTTTTCTTCCCATTATTTAATCCTCTTTTCCTTTCTTTTTATTTCCTCATCCTATTTCTCCTATATTTGTAGGATGTCTTCTCTGTTCTTTTTTTTATTTTTCCTTTTCCAATGACTATTTTTTTATGTTATTTGAATGTTAATAAAGGGGGTCTTTTTGTTTCTCTTATTAGTTCTGCAGTTCATTGTACCTGTTCCTGTATCCGTGTTCTTACCCTACAACATGTTTAATGTTGTCTTGTGGAATGTTCATGGTCTGGGTCATGCCGTCAAATGTCAGAAGGTACTTTCTCACCTATTAAAACTTAATGCACCTTTTGCTTTTTTGCAGGAAACCCATTGTAATGATGTTGAATCGCTTAAACTTAAACGTCAATGGGTTGGTCAGGTTATTTTTCCTCCAGCTGTCAATCGTAAATGTGGTGTTGCCAATCTATGCACAAATCATTGAATATTCAGATCTTATCAACTGAATGTGATACAAGTGGACGATGGGTTTTGGTTGATGCTATTATATTTCAAAAACAAATTACTTTCTTTAACATATATGACCCAATTAAATCTGACTCTGAATTTTGGCAAAATGTTAAACTAAAGTTATCTTCTATTTCTAACCCCAATATTATCGTTGCTGGTGATTTTAATGATTGGTTTGATCCGTTTACTGATAGAAAATCAAATTACAAATTTAAACCTGATAAATCTCATAAAGCATTCCATTCTGCCATTGCCTCTTGCCCACTCTTTGATGTATGGAAAACCTGTAATCTGGATATACACGAATTCACATGTTTCTCAAATGTACATCACACTTTGTCTCAAATTGATTATATTTTAGTTTCTAAATCCTTACTCCCTTCCATTCAGTCATCAAAAATTGGCTCTATTTTTATTTCTGATCATGCCCCTGTTTTGTCCTCTTTTGTTCTATCCTTTAATATTTCTAAACAGGGTCGTTGGTGAATTAATAACTCCTTACTATCTGACCAAACCTTTATTTTGGAAGCAACTTCTTTTATTAATGAGTTCTTTCAATTTAATCAATCTAAAGATACTTCAGTTCATAATAACTGCAACGCTTTCAAGGATTCTTTCAGGGCCTTTACTATTGCCTTTACTGCTAAAAAGAAAAAAATGTTACATTTCAAATACCTTTTGACTCTCCAACATAATAAAGTCCTTGAACATACCTATTTCACCTCCAAATCTTCCTCTAACTTACAGGAACTGATTAAAGCTAAGTCTGCCCTTAACAAGCTTGCTACGGTTGACGTTTGCAACGTCCTCCTTAAAATTAAATCTAAATACCATGGCGGCCAAAACAGAGCTGGTAAAATATTGCCCAAATATTAAAAAATCAAATCGGAACAGAAAAATATTGGTCCTATTCGCGATGAACACAGTAATAATATATTGTCCTCTGACGATGATTTTATCAATGCTTTTCAATTTTATTATGAATTGTTATATATAGAGGATACTAATCCTTCTGAGTGCGATATTGGTTCTTTCTTTCATGACCTCCCTAATCCCCCCTCCATTTCTAATACTCTTTTAACTCTTGATTTTACTCTTCAGGAAGTTCTTGCTGCTATTAAGGGGTCGATTCCGATCTCGGCCGGAAGCGCACCTAACACTATTCGTCCAGAAAAAAAACAAGCCGTATGCGTGTTTCCCGACCGATTCGAACAGTCGTCCAAACGAGCAAGTACGATGCACATAACAGCACAGATTCCGAGCGAGCCGTACTTACCCATTCCAGCTCCTGTTCCCTGCCCGAGCCGGATCCGTAAACGCCGAATCGAGTCGCACGGAAGCAAATACACAGCACCTTCCGGCCGGACTAGTACGATGCGACTTCCGTACGCGCCGAACCAGTCGCTACGTCCGGCACGTCAGAGCATCCGGGAGAGCTGTACATAAGCTCTGATTCGCGCCACAAGACGATCCACGGCGACGAGACGAACAAGCCAGCGACGAGTACGAGTCGAAGCCACGAGAAAGCCGAACGAGATGACCCAACCATGAATCCCATCGCGCAGGTCCTACCAATACTCTACATCTATTACCGGGACCGGTACGGACGCGTACAGCGCAGACGGTAAGTCAAACTCCCACAACACAAACAAACGACACGAACCCGACATATGTCACACACACATAGGGATGCAGAAATGACGTACACTAGCAACAGTAGAACCATAGGGGCAGGATGGCTATCACCAATGCCATACACACCCATAGGGGGATGGATGCCTACCACTACCACCACCCCTACTCAGGGGGGCCTGGATGCCTGTCACTACTACCATCCCCACTCATAGGGTGATGGATGACTACCACTACCACCACCCCTACTCAGGGGGGCCTGGATGCCTACCACTACCACCACCCCTACTCAGGGGGGCCTGGATGCCTGTCACTACTACCATCCCCACTCATAGGGTGATGGATGCTTACCACTACCACCACCCCTACTCATGTTGGCCTGGATGCCTGTCACTACTACCATCCCCACTCATAGGGGGATGGATGCCTACCACTACCACCACCCCTACTCAGGGGGGCCTGGATGCCTACCACTACCACCACCCCTACTCAAGGGGGCCTGGATGCCTACCACTACCACCACCCCTACTCAGGGGGCCTGGATGCCTACCACTACCACCACTCCTACTCAGGGGGCCTGGATGCCTACCACTACCACCACCCCTACTCAGGGGGCCTGGATGCCTGTCACTACTACCATCCCCACTCATAGGGTGATGGATGCCTACCACTACCACCACCCCTACTCAGGGGGCCTGGATGCCTACCACTA
This sequence comes from Calotriton arnoldi, assembly GCA_963921515.1. NCBI lineage: Eukaryota > Metazoa > Chordata > Amphibia > Caudata > Salamandridae > Calotriton > Calotriton arnoldi. The sequence goes on along the minus strand of CAWUFW010008137.1, from coordinate 742,698 downwards.
CCACCACCCCTACTCAGGGGGCCTGGATGCCTGTCACTACTACCATCCCCACTCATAGGGTGATGGATGCCTACCACTACCACCACCCCTACTCAGGGGGGCCTGGATGCCTGTCACTACGACCATCCCCACTCATAGGGGGATGGATGCTTACCACTAACACCACCCCTACTCAGGGGGGCCTGGATGCCTGTCACTACTACCATCCCCACTCATAGGGGGATGGATGCCTACCACTAACACCACCCCTACTCAGGGGGCCTGGATGCCTGTCACTACTACCATCCCCACTCATAGGGGGATGGATGCCTACCACTAACACCACCCCTACTCAGGGGGGCCTGGATGCCTACCACCACTACCATCCCCACTCAGGACGGGTAATGCATGACACAACCAGCATACTCCAACATAAGGAATGTCAGAAAAAGACATCACCCCAACATCATGACAAGCGTGTGTAGTCTGTGTCAAATGCCTACAACACTGAACATGACAATGAACATACAATGTGACCCCCTATCACATGTGTCACACATAAATGTGTGTGGCCTCCACAATGTAAGCAGACCATGACCACTGTGGCAATGGGGTCTAAACCCCCATCATCACAGTGACCAAAATGTAAGTGTGGGGTCCATAGCTGAATCCCAATTGAACATTGTGGCAATGGGGTCTAAACCCCCATCATCACAGTGACCAAAAGGTAAGTGTGGGGTCCATAGCTGAAGCACATTTTGAACATTGTGGCAATGGGGTCTAAACCCCCATCATCACAGTGACCAAAATGTAAGTGTGGGGTCCATAGCTGAAGCACATTTTGAACATTGTGGCAATGGGGTCTAAGCCCCCATCATCACAGTGACCAAAATGTAAGTGTGGGGTCCATAGCTGAAGCACATTTTGAACATTGTGGCAATGGGGTCTAAACCCCCATCATCACAGTGACCAAAAGGTAAGTGTTGTCATGGAAAAAGCTGCAACTGCCAAACAGCATTGATGATTCCTGGTCACACAACAACAAACACATCAGTGGCAAAGTAGTGCTTGTGTCCCATAGCAACATAGATTGGGTGAGGCAAACAGTGCAGTGCAAATAAGACATACCTTTGGCCATGTGCAGACAAACATCACCCATGGGGGCTGACATTGTCAACATTTATCAATTACACAATGACAGAAGTGACCATCATAATGCAGACCCACATATCTGCACCAATGGACACACAAATGTAGATATCCTGTGGAGACTGTAGATGTGAGGTGAACAAATACCATACCATGGCAGCAATGGGACATACAAACCATGATTATTGTGCTGACTGATGACCTAGGAGTCCCAGGGACAGCAGGGGAAATCCACCAAACAACATACAGCCAATGGCACACTAAAGATATGCCAATGCAGTGGTGCAGATGCACAAACACAAACAGGCAGCCTCACACTGCATATCAAACACAACAGGTGATGGGGGTGTGCCAGTGTCCCCAGGCAACCACACAACACATGAGGAGGCCTGAATTCCAATTACACAGATGTGTATACAGTGCCACACAAAAGTAACTCATGGATCGGATTCCCCTATGTGGGCAATCAGGCATTGTTAGATGAGAGGGAGCCCAAATTACACGTCACACAAGCTTGTAGGAACAGCAACTAACACAGCAAGAGACAGACCCACCACAGCACTACTCCCAGGGACACCACATTGTGGTGACACTAGCCTGCATGATAATCCCACTGTGATGACAAAGGTAGATGTCGATCACACAGTGAACCACAGCCATGTGTCCTGAGCAACTAACTACCATCACACCTACACAAGCACAAATCAATCAGCACGGCCTGTCAGCCAAGGCCAATATGGAGGTAGGGGTCTAGCCGTGCAACAACTCACATTTGCACACACTCAACACCACACACCTTGATCTCCACCAATGTGCAGCTGTGAAGCTCACATGGACTGGTGACATTGCACATGCACCCATGACAATCCCAGGGGGGGTTGTGGGAACTAAGGTGCGAAACCCATCACACATGGCCAGTCAACAAGACTCATGAATGTCTGACACACTGCACAGTACGCCGTACATGGGCATGACGTGAAATCCACCCCAATCAATGGGATCCCGGCCACAGTCACACACCAATGAAGAAGCCAAGGTGACACACAAAGAACACACATAGACAACTTCCAACATTGCAGCTCTGACCCTGAGGAGTGGCAGCAGTCACACACACAAATTGTCACAATCACTGAAAGCTACCACAAACTGTAAATTACATGACTTGTGTAACCAACAAGTGCCAAGGGGAATCCTGACTGTGTCCCATCTGCGTTTGCCCACATCCCCAGCCCTGACAACAAAGACAACTAGGGATGACAACCTGATGAACATTAGTTTGCCATGCACCCACATCCTGGAGAAACCAGGTCCAAGATGCTGGATGAACACAGGACAACTCAGCAAGCATCACAAACAGGAACATCCCTAGGGACACAGCCTGTGTAGGAAAAGGGAAGGGAACACACACAGACATGCTCACACAACACACAACACGGGCCCAGGCAATGTCACGGGATTACACACTGCCATGAGGGCACTCCACTCCTGTGGAAGGTCCGTTGTGCCAAACCTTGTCTGTGCACGACTCAAACATGTCAGCAGAACACTCGGTCAGTGAGTCAACAACTACAACACACTGAAGGCTCTTCTCACATCAGCCTGGGTACGGGAGTGTCACGTCAGTCATCTGCATACACCCTAAACACGTGTCAAGCAAGTTGCACTGTATACACAGATGAGTCCTTCAACATTGATGTGCTAAACTGCATGTCCAGTGGAGATGGGCACACAGTCAGGGAAATAGAAACATTGAACAGTGGTAAGCCCACCAGATGTGCATCAGTGTAAGCCAAAGATGTTAATTTACAAATGCAAAACGTACATCCATGTGTCAAATGCTGAACATTACACCCTCAGACTGCAGCAAAGGATGCTATAGATCCAGACTACATTAGGACACATATCCCATGGACCACATGGAGTCCATCACAGCAACACTTCATTTTCCTGATCTGAACACTATTACAACTGCAAATGCATGATGATACTCATCTACATCATGTACATCCAAAGAAAAACCACAATTAAACAAAAAGAGGCTTTATTCAGCAAATATTAAATTAAAATTTGAAGTCCAAAAGAAACTAAGGCCAATGGCCAGTCCAAATACACAGTCCCAACAGGGTGATACGTGACAACTTGTCAGCCATTGCTTGCCTGCACTGGTACGGACAGGGGACATCCCCCACGGAGGGGCATACAAGGGGCAGGCCAGGCACCGCAGGGACAGGATCAGGGGATGCCAGAAGGAGGCAGTGAAGGGGTGGTGGGTGCAGGAGTGTCACCGGCAACTGCAGTGGAGGTGTCTGACTCAGTGGGGGCCGGCACCACTGTAGGGCACAACTCAGATGTGTGGGTGCTGCAACCACTGCAGTGGGCCGGTCAGATGGAGTGGACTGGGTCCCCACTGCAGTGCCCGAGTCAGACGCGGTGGTTGTGGACTCCACTGCAGTGCATAACTCCAAGAGAGTGGAAGGGGGGGCAGATGAGGTGGGCAGGACAGAGGGGGGGGACCCGGTCTCCACACCAGTGGCACAAACAGGCAGAGCGTCTGGTTTGGGGTGGAAGAGCAAGTGGTAGGGGGGGAGGGCCTAAGCAGTTTGGGGATGCGGTATCGGTGTGTGGGGGAACCTGGGCAGGGTGTGGCAGTGGAACCTGTGCAGTGGTGGCCTGGGGGATGGAGGAGAGAGACTGTGTGGTGGAGCTGCGTGGTGGTGGGGTCTTGCCCTTCCTGGTCCGGGGGGACTTTCGAATGGGGTCCTCTGTCTGCCTGTGCCTGGGGGAGGGTGTCCGGGTGTGAGGGGCACTCCCCTCTGTGTGTGGTGGTCACCTCTTCCGCCTGGACTTCGTGTCAGGTGTATCTGTGGGGAAGAGGCCAAGCTCACAGAGGAAGAGCTTCTGGGAGGGGGGTGTTGCAGGTGAGGCAAGGGAAGGGGTTTTGGAGGGAGAGGTATCTGAGGACTGCGCAGTGCTCGTGGATACGTGTGTGTGTGTCTGGGCCCCATCCCCTGTGAGTGAGGTATCAGTCCCCTGACTGTATGTGCGTGTGCGTCTGGATTTTGGCGTGTGTGTCTGTGTGCTGCTTGTGTCTGTGCTGGTGCGTGCCGGTGCCGGTGTGTGTGTGCTTGGGACAGGTAGGGTGCTGTGTATTGTGGATGGGGCAGAGGTAGGAGGGGTGAGGGACTGTTGCAGGAGGGACACTGCTGCTGTCAGTGAGGAGGCCATGGACTGATTGGTCCAATGTAGGGCAGACATGCCATATGACATGCCCTCCATGAATGACACCAGTTGTGTCAAAAGACCTGTGTGTGCATGGAGGACACTCAGCATTGATGTCTGCCCTACATGGATCTGCTTAAGTAAGTCCACAGACTCCACACTCAGGGCAGCAGGGGGGACAGAGGCAGGGGGTGCGGTGCCTGGCATGAAGGAGACACTCTCCCCTACACGGGAGCCTCCACGGACATGTGGGATGGGAGCAGATTGGAGGGTGGAGATGGTGGTGGTGGCGGGGACAGACTTGCTTGCCGTTGCCTCTGGTCTGCTGACACCCGCCTCCACAAGGGAGTCCTCACTGGAAGTGCTGTTTTCCCCAGCTGAGTTGGTCGTAGCTGAGGTCTCCTCAGTGTGGCTCCCCTCACCCTCCGTGCCACTGGGTCCCTCGCTCTCCCCCGCAGTGGACCCAGTCTGGCTCTGCCGCTCCTCTTGGTCCGTGGAGCTGTCTCCTCCTGTGGCCGTGGATGTATCTGCAAACAATCAGGATAAACAGAGCAACATTAGTCACCTGTACTGACCACACACACCACAGTAAGTACAGCACATCACAGAGCAAGCCCTGCCATCATTTGCTAGACATTGCAATTAGTGCTGACACTGATTTGAAGAAGCCCATTGTCTGCCTGACAGTCAGTCATGCCACACATATCCTACCTGTCCATGCACCCATCTGTCTGCTGCCTGTTGTATGCGACTAATCATATGTGGACACATGCACCACATACACAGTTGTTGGACATCCAAGAGTATATATGGAAATGTGTCACTCCAAACACATGCCATCTCCTGCCACTGACTCAGTACATGTGTCAGGAAAAGTGATGGGCAAAGTCTCTGTTGATATGCGGGTTTTGCTTCCATCACCAGACACAATGATGTCCTCATGTCCTGATAGACAATGCAACAATGGTGTGCATGCAGGACATATCACACCACTGCTGGATCACCCTTTGCGATTGGAATGTCATGGCACAGGCCTGTCTGGCAAGTCAGTCATAACTGTCTCCTGTCACGGGGCAGTGCATACACACAACACCAGTCTGCACTGTGTCACAATCAGGGGAGTTTTAGAAATGTAAGCCCTGTAGCTGACAGGTGCACATGTGCACCCCTGGCCACCCACATCATGAGGACTGAGATGATCCCACATCAATGAAATGAGACATTTGAGTGACTGCAAACACAAATCCATACACATGAGCACTTCACCGTCTGATGAGAATGAACCAAAGCTGCCTGCACCTCAATGTTTCATACAACATTGTGCACAGTCAAGGGATCAGAGACCTATGCATTGACCTATGTGCAGATCCCATAGTCACAACTCAGATGGCTGGCCACCCCAAATTGTTAAACACGCCAGGAGTCCAAATAGCAAGGCCACACCACGGTGACACAGAGGCACACACCTGAGTGCACTCTTCACAATGCCCAATATGTATGCTGACACACGGGAGTGGGAGAACAGAGTGCCTTCGATGTACGGAGTAGGCATTACAGTCCTGGTCCATGTGCAACATGGTATTACCCTGAACACTAGGCAGGTGGCTATGCATGTGTCACACACATGATGTACATACTTCTGAGGCCCCTACCTTGGTCTCTGCAGCAGCATGGGTGTGTGGCACATACCCCAGACATGTGGTGAGTCAGAGCAGCAATTGGAACACATATTAAAGCCATACCCAGAGTACATGTCAGATCACAGGCAATGTGAGCAATTGTACCACCCATGCAGCCCACCACAAAGTTCCTGTAACTGATGCTGTCCCCAACTTGAACCACAGGTAACTGCAAGTACACAGTACCCAAGTGACCTAAGTCACAGACTGTAAGGGCCACACCTGTGTATCAGATGAGGAGGGGGCATGACACAAGTGAGGGACATGAGTCCAGGACGACATGACAGTTGTACTGTGGAAGTGGAACCAGGCTAAAGGAGTGCATAGAGCATGTCAGTCATAGTACACAGTTGAGGCTAGCACTTACCCCCTCCTTGCTGCTGTCTGGCCTTCAGCTGCCCATCCAGGTCAGGGAAGACCACCGCCAGGATCCGGAGCATGTGGGGGGTCAGGGTCCGGTGTCCGCCCCTCCTGCGAGGAGGCGACAGCTTCAGCTGGACCCTTGCGTGCCTCCGGGTCCAGCCCCGAAGGTCCTGCCACCTCTTCTGGCAGTTATGTTATGTTATGTTATTAACATTTATAAAGCGCGAACTGCTACCCGAAGGTGTCCTGGCGCTACCTGAAGTCATAGAGAGATCCTGAGTCAAGAGGCAGAAAGATAAAAACCTAAGACTGTGCGGTAAAGAGCCAAGTTTTCAGAGCCTTTCTAAAGGGCAGCAGGCTTGGCAGGGATCTCAACTGCAGCGGAAGGCCATTCCATGCCTTGGCTGCACTAACCACAAAGCTTCTTCCACCCCAATTGGTCTTTTTTGCAAAGGGCACCGATACAAGTTTAGCTTCCGAGGAGCATAGACATCTAGTTGGTGTGTACCATTGGAATTGCGTAATGAGATGGTTGGGCCCGGTTCTATGAAGGGCTTTGTGTACTATACACAGAGCCTTAAATTGTACCCGTTTTCGCATCGGCAGCCAGTGAAGTCTTTTAATCTCTGCTGAGATGGAGACATGTTTTGGGGTGCCGGACAGCAATCTGGCCGCTGCGTTTTGTAAAAGTTGCAGTTTATTCATCAAACCTTCCTGGATGTTGAGATATAAACTGTTACAATAATCTAGTCTGGACATCACTAGAGCGGTGATCACTAACTGACGGCTATCATTAGGTAAAACATGTATGATCTTCTTGCAAGTTTTTAATATGTAGGAGGTGGATGAGACTACTGCATTCACCTGATCCTTGAGGTTGAGCTTATTGTCTATCCAGACACCTAAATTCTTTGCCTTTTTGACAGGCATGGGAGGAGGGCCTAGTGTGTCAGGCCACCAAGTCGAGATCCAAAAGTTAGCATCATTGCTAAACAGAACTACCTCTGTCTTACTAGAATTTAGTTTTAGACAGTTTTGGGCCATCCAGTTGCCCACTGCTATCATGCAGTCGTGAAATCTGGCTGCCGTTCCCTGCAACTCTCCTGGCCTTAATGACACTACAATTTGGGTGTCGTCTGCATATGAGGTTAAATTGAACCCAAATGATTCAATCAAGGAAGCTAAGAGCGACACATAAATATTAAAAAGTGTTGGGCTCAAAGACGACCCTTGAGGGACCCCATGAGGCAGAGAGAAAGGTTTGGATGAGAATTCGCCAAGGGTGACTGTCTGTTGTCTGTCTGAGAGGAAAGATTTAAGTAATTTCCATGCTGAGCCCTGTACTCCGATCTCTCGCAGCCGGTCCATCAACAGGGCGTGATGGACCGTATCGAAGGCTGCAGAGAGATCCAGCATAATCATGACTGCTTTTCCTCCACGGTCGAGTGTAGTCCTAATCTCCTCTGTAGTTTTAAGTAACGCAGTTTCCGTGTTATGACCACTGCGAAAGCCATATTGAGTAGAGTCAAGTACCTGAGCTTCTTCCAGGAAAGCGCCGAGTTGTTCATTCATAATTTTCTCTGCAATTTTCGCTGGGAGAGGGAGTCTAGATATGGGTCTAAAATTAATCACATCACCGGGATCCAGACTCGGTTTTTTTAAGCAGTGGTAATATCAATGCCTCTTTCCACAACCTGGGAAAATATCCCTCAGTAAACATTGCATTTATAATGTGGGTCAGGGTAAGGACCACAGATTCGGCTGCTAATTTTAAAAATGAGACTGGGCATGGATCCGAAGGTGATCCCGTTTTCACTTTCAAGAGTGCATTTGAAATGTCCAAGGTGGTTTTTGCAGTGAATTGGACTAGTTTTGACCCAGTACTTGTTTCTATTTCAGAGTCCAGAAGATCTTTAGTAGGGATCGTGTTCCCAGAGCCAGTAAAGGATGAGAAGATGACATCCACTTTATCGAAAAAATATTTTGCAATTTTGTCGCATAATTCCTGACTGGCCTGAATAGGCGGAGGGGCTGGATGCGCTAAGGCATTTACAGTTTTTAAAAGTTCTTTAGTAGAATTTTTAGCTAAGTTGATTTTCTTCACAAAGAACTCTTGCTTTGTTTCTTGCAGCATCTTTTTATATTGGGCTAATCCATTTTTATATTCATGTTTTTCTTTATCCTTATACTCCCTCCTCCACGATCTCTCAAGATGCTTACAGACCAATTTCAGGTCTCTGAGTTCCTGGGTATACCATGGAGCAGAGGGTCGTGCTCTATTGGATCAAATACATTTTTCAGGGGCAAGTTTGTTACCGGCTGCATTCAGCCAGTTAGTGTATTGCAACGCAGCCTCATCCAAATCTATATGAGGATTAAAAGATGTGGAGGTTAACACCTCCTGTAGTTCCTCTGCGTTTACCTTATTCCATGCCCTACTGGTTAGTTGTTTAATGGCAGGTTTTATCACATGTCGCTCAGGCACAGCCATTGTGAACAGCACAACTTTGTGGTCTGACCAGATCACTGGGAGAAGATCTGAAACTGATAGTTGCATGTTATTTGAGAATATGCCATCCAGAGTATGTCCTGCTTTATGGGTAGGACCATTGACCAATTGTTTTAAGTCGAGACTACTCATCAGCTCTAACAAATTTGAGGTGTCTGAGTCTGCTTGTGCTTCCAAATGGAAGTTAAAGTCTCCTAAAATCGTATAGGAGCTGGCACTTAGCCCATTTTCAAACATACAAGCAGCTTTTGTGATGAACGGGCTTCTAGGGCCCGGTGGTCTGTAAATGAGTGTGCCTTTAAAAGTGTGGTGACTTGAGATATAGAAACTAAAATCCAGAGCTTCACATTCGTCATTTGATGAGGGCTTAAAAGAGGCTGTAATTGATTTATGATAGATTACTGCCAGACCGCCCCCCTTCTTATGAGATCTATTTAGTTGCGGATCGTGCGCCTATAGACCCCCACAGATCGTACTGCCCGGACGATGGTCAGCCAGATCTCCTGCTTCTGGTGGGCATCAACCTGTGAGGATGACAAAGTGAAAAGGCCATTACTACACATGCAACATTTCCGTGCATCACACAGTTGGATATTCATGTCTCAATCACCGGGGCATATGATCTACACAGGTAGTGCAACTATGGCTATGAACAGTTTGCCAGCAGTTACTACATGGTATCATTGCCTGGGAAGTAAAACCTCGTTGGAATGCACTGTTACTGCACTATACCTGTTCAGTGCATGTGACTACACACTTTGGGGGTGACAACTACTCAGTGAGCATGCTACCCACTGGTGTACACACTGTACGTCTTGCTAGTCAGACAACATGCACAATTAGTAAGGCAGTGGACAGCACATTCACCTGCTCCCCTGGTTTCCCATACAGCTTGCTGTACTGTGGAAGGAGGCTGTCCAGCAGGGCCTGGTTCTCCTCAGTGCTGAAGGCTGGGGCTCTATCCACAGTACGTGCCATAGCAGTAGCCAGAGGATGCAGAGACAGCAGCAGTGGTGGTGGCAGATGTCGTCCTGGAGCATGTAGTGCAGGCAAGTGAGCTCTCAGGGGACCAGCCAGCATTATATGTGTGCTGCAGAGGCAGATACTGTCCCATGTGTCCAAAGTGATAGGTCCAAGTCGTTTGCATCTTCTGAATCTGGCCAATCCATAAAATTGCACCACTTATACACGCCCACAGCATCCTTCAAAAGTTTAACTTCATGACACCCATGAATTTGCAACATTGTTGTGGCTGGCCAACTGAATTCACTGCATCCGACTCGTACAAGCTTCAAAAACGCGTCCGTTACCATGTCAGGCCATAGCCAATGCGTGCGCACCGATCGGTCCATTGCTGTTCAACGCGTATTTCGAAAAACAACATGCATCCGTCCACATCATATGTAATGTCCAAAGCGTGCGCACCGATCGGTCCATTGCTGTACAACGCGTATCCGTTCACATCATATGCAATGTCCAATGCGTGCGCACCGATCGGTCCATTGCTGTACAACGCGTATCCGTTCACATCATATGCAATGTCTAATGCGTGCGCACCGATCGGTCCATTGCTGTACAACGCGTATCCGTTCACATCATATGCAACGTCCAATGCGTGCGCACCGATCGGTCCATTGCTGTACAACGCGTATTTCGGATGACAACATGCATCCGTCCACATCATATGCAATGGCCAATGCATGCGCACCGATCGGTCCATTGCTGTACAATGCATATTTCGGATGACAACACGCATCCGTCCACATCATATGCAATGTCCAATGCGTGCGCACCGATCGGTCCATTGCTGTACAACGCGTATCCGTTCACATCATATGCAATGTCCAATGCGTGCGCACCGATCGGTCCATTGCTGTACAACGCGTATTTCGGATGACAACACGCATCCGTCCACATCATATGCAATGGCCAATGCGTGCGCACCGATCGGTCCATTGCTGTACAACGCGTATTTCGGATGACAACACGCATCCGTCCACATCATATGCAATGGCCAATGCGTGCGCACCGATCGGTCCATTGCTGTACAACGCGTATCCGTTCACATCATATGCAATGGCCAATGCATGCACACGGATCGGTCCATTGCTGTACGACGTGTCCCTGTACAAGTCACTCGCATATGTCACCATGGTTGTCACTGGTGAACGTATGCAAGCCACATTTACTTGCCAGGGACTCAGGGGCACACCTACCACACCACAGCCTGTCCACACTGTATCCTAAGGCATGTAAGGCTGCATTACCTTTTCTGTGTATGGGGGTCAACATGTGGTTTTTGGGTGGCACTTGGGGGCAGCCACTCCCAGGCTGTGCACGTGTTCATGGGGACAGAATCCTTTGTGTGTTGTGCACATGACCACTGTGGTGTGCAACTGTTCATTTCAGAGCATGTGGCATGGTCACATTTCCAGGTTGTGTATGTGTATGTCATGTCACATACCCCCTGAGTCCCATGTGGGAAGGTATGTACGTCACAGGGTGAACCATTGCCACAATAGTGATGATCCTCCACAGTCTGTGTGCATGTTGTGTTTCCGATGTCTCTGATTCCATGTGCACAATGGGAGACAGTCTCCACATCCACGTTGTTTGTGCATGGACTTTGATGTTGTGCGTGTGTGTGTCACAGACGTCCATGTCTGTCCTGCAGAGGCAACAGGGGCCACTACCTGTGGGAGTCATGGTTGTTTTGCTGACGTGTACATGATACGCCATGTCATGCCAGTGTCCATGTGGCAATACAGGGTCCCTGGGAATCTACCTGTCAATGAGCTGTGATGCCTGTGGCACATCTGTCCTCACATGTCACTGTGGTGTGTGTTTGGAACGTGACAGCAGTACATGGGTACTGTGACACAGCCTAATGATTTCCCATAGCACAACCTGGAACTTGTTGTCAACACATGTTGAACTGTGATGTTAGATGTTGGCCATGTAGGTGCCATATATGTCCATACAGAACGGCACACACATCAGGTACTTGTGTCTCGTAATGATGTATCATGTGATATTGAGTATGGTCTATGCCACATATGTGGGGTGACTGATAATCTTTCTTTCTTCACCTATGCACTGCAGGGCACCAGCTGTCCATAGACCATTCCCTGACCTTGCAACGATGGTTGAACGTGACTGCATCCGACGGTACCGCTTCAACAGGGCGCTGATTGAGGAATTGGCGGTGCGGTTGGCCCCACATTTGCTAGCTGGCCGGCCATACCCTACAGCGCTGACCCCCAAGGTGAAGGTGATGGCAGCCCTACACTTCTTTGCCACCGGTACCTTTCAACACACTGTGGCGTCTGCTGGTGGGATGTCACAGACCATGTTCAGCCGTGTGCTATGCGATGTTTTGGAGGCAATGTTGAGCTACCTGAACCAGTACATCTATTTCCCTAAACGTCAACAACTCACTGACATCAAGAGTGACTTCTATGCCCTGGGGAGGATGCCACATGTCATTGGCTCCATTGATGGGACACATGTGGCTTTGGTACCACCACAGGCACATGAGCAGGCATACAGGAACAGGAAACATTACCATTCGATCAATGCTCTGGTGGTATGTCTTGCAGATATGAGCATCTCACACGTGTGTGCCCGTTTCCCCGGTTCGGCACACGATGCCTACGTGATGAGGAGTATTCGCATCCCGAGGATGATGTCACAGATGCAGAACCAGCGTGCCTGGCTTGTCGGTGTGTACTGACTTTGTACCATTGTGTGTGTTCTGCAATGTTGTATTCCGCCCTCTTTTCCAACTCAGCTAATGTGCAATTGTCTGTATGTAGGTGACTCCGGATACCCCAACATGCCGTGGTTGCTGACACCCCTGAGGAACCCTGTGACACCAGCCCAGATGCGCTACAATGAGGCACATGGTCGGACCAGGAGAGTGATCGAGCAGACATTTGGTCTCCTGAAGAGCCGCTTCCGCTGCCTAGACAAGACAGGAGGGGCCCTCCCATATGCCCCAGCAAAGGTGTGCAAGATTGTCATCGTCTGCTGCATGCTACACAACCTGGCAGTGCGGAAGGAGTTGCCTCTCATCCTGGATGATGATGACCAACATCCGCCACCTGTGGAGGATCCTGGCCTGGGCCACGATGCCAGTGATGATGATGATGATGAGGGTGATGTCCGCACACAGCTCATCACCAACTTCTTCAGCTGAATGTGAGTATCCAGAGATGTCATGTCAATGATGTGAGTTTGCATGATATGTGTGGGTGGTGCTCTGGTGCTGTTTGAGTGTGGCCATGTGCTACTTGACTGGATGCGTGCAGCGATGTGTCCTTACAGGTAGTCTGTACTCCCCAACAGTGTTGACATGCTAACTTGGTTTTGTGTAGGTATCTTGTGACATGTATTGGGCATGAGTATTGCAGTTCTGTCCTGTTCTTCAGTGCTTTTGACTGTGTGTCATGTCTGTCCTTCACAGGGTACTTTCAGAGTTGTTTGGTCAACTCGGATCCCCCGACACCATGATTCAGCTTTCAGGGTGGAAGCAGTCGTTTCCCTACAGGTGATGTGCCACACACCCCTGGACTTTATTTCTTCTACACTTGTTGACTGTGTGGCCACTGCCACGTGGGATTACCTTGCATTTGTAGTGGAAACAACATGTTACAAATGTGTAATAAACCTGTGCTTCACTTTGGGATGTGCGTTGTCTGTGGTCACACATCTGACTGACATTTGCTTACTGCACCTGTGGGCTAGTTAACACAGACTCTGAATAGGTGTGGTGTCTGTGCATTCCACTGTATTTCCTGGCAACATCAGTGTAGGCGATGAGTCAGATGGCCCTGGTGTCTATGTGTTGTGTAGCCCTAGTGGTGTGTCTCCCTCATATGTGTCACGTCGCCATGACTCACATGACGGTGTTGAACTTGCTGTGGCAGTTAGCATGCACAGTGTCATTTAGCAGATCATCATCTCCATGACAAAAACAACGTTGGAATCACAACAGAGGCAAGTATGGTGTATTAGTGAGTTTATTTACATACATGTGTGAGGATAGTGCACAGGATGGTGGGTGCTGTACATTGGTATTGGAATCCAAAGTTCCCAGATGAGTTGGAAGTGTTGGTAGCAGAAATGACCTGAGTAAAGTCCACAGTCATCTGATACATTAGTCCAACTTAAACTCCCCATGTCATGTGGGAGAGTTGGGTTGCATTTGACAGGGTGAACAGTTTGCACACAAAGGAGAATTTCCAGAACAGGTGTTGGGTTCCTGGGGGATGTACATGGCCATCGGCCTCTCAGTTGTCCTTCCTCGGATGACCCCTCTTCTTTCTGGGGGGACCCTCACGTGCAGGCCGCTGCGGTGCAGAGGACTCTCCACCAGAGTCATCCTCCCTCCCTGTGGCAGTTGCAGTTGTTGTGGCACCAGATGTTGTGGGCACACAGGGAGGTGTGGACATGTTGGTGCTAATCTGGCGGAGGCATGTCAATATGTCCCTCTGCACCGCTGTCAGTTCTTCCAATGTGTCCCACTTGGACTCCATGCCAGACATGTGTGTCTCCACACGGGACATGTGTGTCTCCACACGGGACATGTGGGAGTCCAAGAGGGCATGATGGGCAGCCTGCTGCTGTTGAATGTCCTTGAGGATCCCCACTACCTGGCTGACCTCTCCGGTGCTATTCTGGTACGCATCAGCAATGCATGCCAGTTGTGGGTCATCATGCAGCCCAGACCCCTCTGCAAACAGCGACCTCTGCCTACCACCCCTCCCACCACCCCTGGCCACACGTGCGGGAGCTGCGGTGGCACGCACAGGTGACCCTAGGCCCCCTTGGGAGTTGGTACTGGGGTTGTTGTCCGTTGCTTCACAGTGGGCTGGGGTCCCTGTGCTGTTGTCATCCAGTGTCCTTGGTCTGTCCGTGTCGGCGGGGGTGGTCTGTGTTTTGGCAGATGTTGGAGGAATGTGTGCAGGGGGTGCAGATGGTGGTCCTGCTGGTGCTGCATGATGACTCCCACCGGAGGTGCCAGGTTGGTCTTCGCCATCCGATGAGGGCAGAGGCTGTTCCACACCAGAGAGCTCAGGGGCCACCGGAGCCTGGGACAGGGCCTCCTCCTCATCTGCTGCTGTGTCCCCATCATCACCTGTTTTTGGAAGAGACACACATTGTATGTTATGTTTCTGCAGGCATCAATGGTTCAAACACATGACAGTTGTGACTGTACCTCTGGATGCGGCCCTGTACATTGCATTGTCCTAAGTTGTCACAGTCAGAGGTTGATATTGGTGTGGCTCATTGTCCTGCCAACCTGATGCATTTCAATGTGGATGTTGAGGTGTGTGCATGACCAGCATTGGTGGTATTTGGTTGACATCCGGACCTCCTTCTCCCCCCAGCCCAGTTCTCCCCCCATGAAGCATGCCACCCTTGCAGTGGGTGCAGGTTGACTCTCAGGATGTCAGTCAGTGGTGTCCTGCTGTTGGTTGGTGCACAGTTCCCAGCAGGGCCTTGTGCTCCCCACAACAGAGCACCATTGTCAGACATCTTTGAAGTGGCTTTTCACTCCCTGTGAGGTTTGCATGCTTCAGTGTGAGCTTGCTGGGCCATGTGGGTGGGGGATGTTGAGCTGTGACTACCACTCCCATCATGCTATTGCCTACACCCCCCTTCCCAGCATGCCCATACTTCCTTCCTTTTGACTCTGCTTCCCTGTGGGGTAGTGTGCCTATGCTGACAGGATGGCTGACAGTGTTGTCCTGGCGTTTGTTTGGCTACAAGTCCCAAAAGTGTCCCTATGCTTCACACAGCATAACCCAGTGTGGTAGTTCTTTGTGGGATATTTAATTAGAGTGTGAGGCAATGCATTCTCCCAGGTGAGTTGTGTGGAGTTTGTGTTAAGGGTGTGTGTGAGTAAAGCTGCTGGTAACTATGGTCAGAGCTGTCAGTCCTCCTTCCAACCCAGTTAGATATCCAACCATGGAACGTGCTTCCATTGCAGGGAGTGCAAGTTGGCTTTCAGGATGTCAGTCAGTGGTGTCCTGGTGTTGGTTGGTGCACAGTTCCCAGCAGGGCCTTGTGCTCCCCACAGCAGTACCCAGTGTCAGCCATCTTGTCAGTTCTTTTCCACGCCCTGTGATGTGAGCATGGTTCAGAGTGGTGTTGATGTGCAAATTGTGAGGGTGACCAATATCTGTGACTACAACTCCCATCATGCTATTGGCTACACTCACTTCACCAGCATACACAGAATTCCTTCCTTTCAGTGAGCTTCCCTGTGAGGTGGTGTTCTAGTGGTGGCAAAATATCTGACTGTGTTTGTTGGTTAGATTTGTGCCACTGCCTTGCTCTATGTGTTGTTATGTTTGTACATGTCATGACACAGTTACATATTACTATGAGATGGCATGTATTGTGTTTATTTGACTAACATTCACATCTTGGGATGATTATCTTTTGGTTGCTGTGGATTTGCTAAGGGTGCATGGTTTGACTATCCACTTGACAGTGATGTGTGTGTATTGTCACACAATATTGAGTATATTGGTTGTGTACTCACCAGGCTCTGGGATGTTTGATAGTCCATATACGCTCACTGGTGGTAGGATGGCCCGCACCTTCTCCTCCCAAGGCCTGAGGTATAGTGGTTTGGCAGGAGGGCCACTGCCAGTGCGCTGACTCAAGGCGTAATCCTTCTTGAGTAGGTCCTTGACCCTCCTGCGCACATCATACCACCTGTTCTGGATGTCTTCCTTTGTGCGCAAACATGGTGATTGTGCGTTCACCCTGTCGACGATCCTCTCCCACATCTTGGTTTTCTGCGACAAGGGGGTCTGTTGGACCAATGTACCAAACAACTGTGGCTCTAGCCTGAGGATCTCATCTACCAGGACTTCCAATTCACTGTCTAGGAACTTTGGATTCTTCTTTGGGGGCATGGTGATGGGTGGTGGTGGGAATTGATGTGTGTGTGAGTGTGCAAGTGAGGGTGGGTGAGTGTAGGTTTTGCTGGGTGTATGTGAGGGTGCTATTTGGGAGGTGCTCATGGTGTGTGGCTTGTGTGATGGATGAGTTGTGAGTGTGTCTGTGGTTGCTGTCTGATGGTGTTCTGTGCTGGCAGGTCAGTTGAATTTGCAAAGGATCATGGTAGGGATTTGTGTCCTTTATATGGGTGGAGTTGGGGGTGTGTCCTTGTTCCATGTTTTTTTCCCCCTGTATTTATTGACTTGTCATTGCTTGTGTGGCCCTTTTTTTTTGAATTTTTTCCTTTGAGTTTTTTTAGGCATGTAGGAGACGTTCTGCTGAAAGAGTAGGATGCTGTAGTTGGCTCGTGCGGGCTTCTCCGAGTCTTTCAAGCTGTGTTCCTTCTGGGTTTCATGTGCGGCGTACGCATCGGTCGCGGAGTATTGGGTTGCTTCGGCTGGGTTTTGTATGCGTGTCGGTCGTACGGCTTGGGCTCCGTGCGACTCAGTCTGGTTTTACACGCATTGCATCGTACTTCGCGGGTCGGAGTTCGCGGGTACGTTTCTGTCGGGTTCATTCCTGGTGCGTGTCGGTCGGTTCGATTCGCGTAGTTTCCCGGCCGGATAGC
Source organism: Calotriton arnoldi (assembly GCA_963921515.1). Taxonomy (NCBI): domain Eukaryota; kingdom Metazoa; phylum Chordata; class Amphibia; order Caudata; family Salamandridae; genus Calotriton; species Calotriton arnoldi. The sequence continues at coordinate 725,216 of CAWUFW010008137.1, read as the reverse complement.
TTGTTTCCGTGCGGTTCGGTCGTTCGGCTTGTGTTCCGTACGAATCGGTCGTGATTCACATGCATTTCATCGTACTACGCGGGTCGGGCAGCGCCGGTACGTGTCGGTCGGACAACATTCCTGTACCGAGTCGGTCGGTATGTTTTCCGGCCCGAATCGGAATCGGCCCCTAAGTCTTTAAAAAAGGCCAAAGCTCCTGATCCAGATTGTTTTTCAGTGGAGCTTATGTCTTCCTTTTCCTCTATTTTTGCTCCTAAATTACTTGAACTTTTAAACTCTTTTTGCTTAACTCTAAAGCAAGTGGCTCCTTTTTGGATGCCCTTATGAACATTATTCCTAAACCAGACAAGAATCCTACCCTCTGTAAAAATTACTGTTCAATTTTGTTAATTATTTATGAATGTAACATTTTTGCTAAGATTCTGGCATCTCATCTAGAAACTGTTATCCCCCCTTCTTTGTAAAACATGATCAGGCTGGTTTTTGCAAGGGCAGACTTGCCTCCGATAATGCTAGAATATTTTCTAACATCATTGCCCTTGGGAAGAAGTACCCAGTGCCCCTCGCTGCTCTTTCACTTGATGCTGAAAAAGCTTTTGATCATATAAATTGACAATTTATGTTTACTACTCTTCACTGGTTTGGTTTTGGTCCAAAGTTTATATCCCTTATCAAATTACTATATGCTGAACCACATGCTTGTGTTTTTATTAAGGGTCATTTTTCCTCTTACTTTAATTTGCATAGAGGCACTAGACAAGGTTGTCCTCTTTCACCTTTGCTTTTTCTGCTTTGTTTAGAACACTTTCTTAAGCATATTAAATGTAACTCTCTTATATCTGGTTTTAAACACCACTCCCTAGAAACTAAATGTGGGAAAAGGCAGGAAGACCTTTACATACTACTGAAAATACAGGGTGTGTCAAATGGGCAGAGGTTGCAGATGAATATGTACCTTTGCATACTTAGGGTAATTAAAACTGAGACCCATGGTATCTGTTTTAATTTTTTTCCAAGGGGAGGGGGGTCATGCGCCCCCTCTTCCTGGGCCCCCGGCATGTTATTCAATGTTGCCCCGGGGAGGTGGTTGTCCCTGGGGCATATTAAAGCCCCAGGAGGGGGACCCACATGGCCCCCTCAGTGTTTAGAAAAAAACCTCAGTGATGTCATCAGTGATTTCACGGACCATGTCATGAGTAATGTAATATGTGATGTCATCAGCAGTGCATTGCGGGGGTGCGAGTTATAGTTAGCTCAACTAACTATAACAGCCGAATTTCTCTGGTTTTGTATGAGCGAAATGTCCAACTAACTATAACGTCCCTGAAACCTGTGGTTTTTTCAGTGAATTTCTAAGGTTTTTTAAATGCTAATTTCTAACTATAACGTCTCGGAAACCTATGGTTTTTTCAGTGAATTTCAAAGGTTTTTTAAATGAAAATTTCTAACTATAACGTCCCTGAAACCTATGGTTTTTTCAGTGAATACATATATTTATATATATATATATATAAAAAAAACAAACGTTACAGGGACGTTATAGTTAGGAAATAAGATGAAAAGAGGACTTTTTCAAAAAGTCTGATATCCTGATCAATCGACTGATAGAACGCGGCTACCCGAAAAGGCTGGTCAAGCATGCGAGGAAGCGGGCATGGTTTAACCATAGAGAGACACTACTGAGGCCCAAAGATCGCACAAAAGACAAACTGGATAGGATGATTTGTGTCACAACTTACAACACGAGTAGCAACGCTATCAAACAAATTGTGAATAAGCATTGGAAGATTGTTGCAGATGTCTTGGAAGTACCGAATCCTACCATGCACTCCTTCAAAAAAGGAAAAAGCATCAGAGACTATGTGGTCAGATCCCTCCTTGAAACACCACCTAAACCTACCATCCAAACTCTGAGGCAGCTTCCGGAGGTTACAGGCCACTACAAATGTGGCAAATGCAAAGCGTGCAAGTTGACCCTGAAAACCAAACTTTTCTGTTACCAGCAGCACAAGATTGACCTTAAAGCACACACGAACTGCAATATGTCAGACGTAATTTATGCAATCTTATGCCCCTCTGAAAAAATCTACGTTGGTCAAACTAAACAGAAAGTAAAAGCACGAATACTGCAACATTGCAGCAGGATCAGGTGTGGCACCACTGGGGCACCACTGGTGGAACATTTCCAGGCCGAAGACCATCCAACTGAACCCATAAGATGGGTGGTACTTGAAAAGATCATGCTGGGGACCAGGGGTGGTGATCTGGACTGCATTTTAAATACACGTGAATGCACGTGGATGGACCTTTTTGACTCTGTCCATAATGGGCTTAACGAATTGGATGCCACATATGCACAACTTTCCTGTCTATACAGGGATTAGAATACACATCCTTGTGAATCATCCCTCGATTATGCGATGTCCTTTACTAGTTTAAATATACATCTAACATTATTGCACACCCACCTGTGTGTTCCCATAACTTTCACATTTTAATCTTGCAATCCACTACTGGACAATGGTAGTGTACCTTATTGGTTAGCATATGTTAGAGTATGTCAATCTTTATTATTTTTCATTATTCTAATGTTTAAAATTGTATCTTTACATTATATATACCCTCACAAATGCATACATTTCCACTTTCTCTGTGCCTAATTAATGCCATGTAAACGTTAACATATTGTGTAGAATTATCGCTTATTTAAGGACCATTTTAGGGATGTATTGCCAAGGCCCATCACCAGCAATGATATACTGTATTCTACCAATCGAGAACATGCTCATTTACCAGCAACAACATACTCATTATAATATACTGTATTCAACCATCGTAAATGTGCACCGTTTTTATGGTCAGTCAATAATTACACGCAGTCAAATGTAAAGGAGGGGGACAAGCAATTTTTTTTAAACATAATCCGATTACAGTCAGCATCTGGTGTCTGCACAGTTACGGCGGTACGTGCACGCGACTCGCTAGCTACAAGAAGGCACCAGTACCGTGGTCGGCTGCTTCCTGTATTCATGACAGAGCCGCCGTTTGGGTAAGTGCCATGTCCGTACTGTAGTCCACAGTGCGCGGACACACTGCAGTCCTTTAGAGCTATGTTATGCGGGCATTCATTTTTGTAAAGTTCGCTCCCTTAACCGTGCTTTATGTAATTGCTGAGACTTGGACTCCCAGGAGAGCCGACGCGCCATAATTACTCTGTGCATTTTTCCCTTGACTCTCCGGTTCTTCAGCTTGGAAACATACACGGCGCATATTGTTCCCTGTGCACCGCTTTGTCAATTAAATGATAGTTCACTTTGTGGGCAATTTAGTAGCCACGGTGTACGTTAACTCTTATTTATTCACCAACACTGTTTTTTGTTTTTTTCTTCAAGTAACCAGCTCCTTAGTTTACTACGGTTCTAATCCACAGGCATTTCTGGGTTTAATCCAAGAAACAATTTGTAATTTATACCTAATATATTATCCTTTAGTTCACGATGACATTGAGTTATATCTTAAATATGAACGCAGTATCTTGTCCCATTAACTTTAGCCCTCATTCATTCTTGTTGCAGGTTACTAACCAACCTTGTGGCACCCTGGTGCAATCCAGGCGCCAACCACCTCCATTATTGGACTGTGGTTACTTCTATTCATTTACAGTGAGTTTTCTGCAAGGTTGCAGTGTTTATCATTTGTGATTATGTTATTGGATCCTCTGGTAGACTACTCCTGATTTTCGCCTTTGACCCTTTAGGAGCTTACGGGACCCACATCTAAAACACAGTTGGATTCTTCGAGCTGTATCACATTGGTAATTACCCCTTTAATTTTGCTAATAACTTTACTGCCTCTTCGTCCACATCACCCAATTAATGCTTGCTTAAATTAATTCCAGGTGCTTCCGTCCCCCCCCTCGTCACGAGTCCCCAAGGTCCTGATGAAGACCCCCCAATAAGGCTGGAATCAACTTTATGATTACAGGGGTCGAAACGTCGACATATTTTATTGTGTATCAAACATAGGTGACAGAGATTTGTGTATCTGTACCTATTATGTTATATTTTTCTCAATATGAATTTGCCAAGTAACTAGCGGGATAGGTTCTACAATCCTTGGATGTATGTAAAACACGGTCCTTCCCCTTCCTCTACACCATCATGCAACCCTTCCTAAACACTCCCCTTTCCCCCCTTTTTCTTCTGAGCACCAAATTTTATGATCCTTTGATTCATACAATAATTATTTGTTTGATTTATTCATTAGTTTGTGATGCAAATTAAATCACAAGTACTTATTGACTTCTTTTGTTATGTCTAAATTATTTTTATGTATGCAAGAATTTATGTCTTCCAAGTTGGTTTGCAATTGAACTCCACTGTGACCATTCTCTTTGTGTACCATATGAATACCCAGGTCCAGTGGTCTAACGGGTCACCCTATATATATATAACCCCCCAACTAACTATAACGGCTGAATTTCTCTGGTTTTGTACGAGTGAAATGTCCAACTAACTATAACGTCCCTGAAACCTGTGGTTTTTTCAGTGAATTTCTATGGTTTCTTAAATGCTAATTTCTAACTATAACGTCCCTGAAACCTATGGTTTTGTCAGTGAATTTCAAAGGTTTTTTAAATGCTAATTCCTGACTATAACGTCCCTAAAACCTATGGTTTTTTCAGTGAATTACTAAGGTTTTTTAAATGCTAATTCCTAACTACAATGTCCAAAAAAAGCTTTTTCTAAATTTTTAAACTTTTATAAAAATAATGTGAAGTTTTATCCTTTTAAAATATGCATTTCCATTTTTATTTTTTTTAAAGTGAGATTCACGTACCGATCATGTACCGGCCACGGTGGGTGCGCGAATCCAAGAATTTTGCCGCCATATTGGTTAAGTCATTTACGATACGCGTAGGGTATGTGAAGGGTGCACGGTTCTCATTTTTCTTTTTTTAATAATTTTAAAACATGATATATACTATAAATTTATTAAATCAGTCGTATATGCTTTATTCTATGAGTTATCAAAGTAATATTTACTTAAATAATATCGATGTTAAACGCCGTATAATAAAGTTACGGGAGCCACGTCGGTCCTGCGCAACGTCACGTACGTATTTCCGGGGGTCGCGTCAGGTGCGCGAATCCACCGCAAGTTATTTTGTTTTAAAAGTATATGTATATAACTTTATTATATAGATTATACCAAGAGATTAATATACACAATTGTAAATATCGTATATTTGTAACTGGTATAAAGATTTATTATTGTTATATATATTTTTCGGGAATCGCGTCGGGTGCATGCCGGTTGCGCGAATCCCGTGTGACTCCAAAAGAAAGCATTTCATTGGTTAAGAAGCTTTCTATTCTAGAACTTGCAGGACCCCACCCAAATTTTTCATTCTTCCAACAACATCTACAGAGACACAGCTCTTGTGTTTTCTCTCTTCTTTTTTGCATTTTTTGTGTGTTTTTTTTACATCAACAAAAAGTGGCTTCTTCAAATCCTGCTCAACAGCTTCCTCTAGAAGAAGAAGAAGACTTGGAAGAACCAGTAAAGCAAAGGTACGAGAGCATTGTATGGGCCTTTTTTTCAATACCTGCTGGTGAGAAGAAGGTCAACGCACTTAAGGTGACGTGCACTATCTGCGACAAGGTTCTCTCACGTGGATCAGAAAAGAAATACTCGTGTGGGACATCTTCGATGCTTAAACACCTGCAGACAATGCATCCACGGCATCTTGCATGAGAACAACATCATTGTGGCCTTCAAAAACAGGCATCGCAAGATGACCAAGTTGCAGGGCCTAGCACCTCATCAGGTTCTTCCACTACTCAAAGAACCAATATCGTACCTGAATTTGCTGGACTGGTGCAGCGTTGCATTAAATGTACAAAAGTTGTTTGCTATGGAGAGCAATCGGTGGATGCTATCGTGGTTGCTGCAAAAAAACACCATTGTTAATTATTTTTTGTTGTTTTTGCAATGACTTGTTAATTGAAAAATGTTTCAAATTTTTCTCCGTTCATTCTGTCGATTTTTTTTTTTTAAACCTAACAAATACAAAAAAGAGTTAAAAAACACAAAAAAATTATTTAAAAAATAAAGAAAAAAATGGTTCTTGTTCAAACCGCCTATTTGGTTAAAAATAGACACATTTTATGTGTTGTATGAATTGCGGCAAGTGTAATATATGGTGAAGTGCATGGGTAGTGCATGTGTGATTGCATGAGTGCATGTGTAGTGCTTGGGTGTTTAGAGAAGTGCATGTGTACTGCCTGAGTGACTGCATGAGTGCAGTGAAAGTGTCTGGGTGCATGGATAAGTGCATGCATAGTGCCTAAGTGATTGCATAAGTGCAAGGGTAGTGCTTGAGTGATTGCAAGAGTGCAACGGTAGTGCATGAGTGTATGGATGAGTGCATGGGTAGTGCCTGGGTGATTTGTAGGAGTGCATGTGTACTGCCCAAGTGATTGCATGAGTACAGGGAAAGTGCCTGAGTGCATGGATGAGTGCATGGGTAGTGCCTGGGTGATTTTATAGGTGCATGTGTAGTGGCTGGGTGATTGGAGGAGTGCATGGGTACTGCCTGAGTGCATGGAGGAGTGCATGGGTAGTGCCTGGGTGCATGGTGGAGTGCATTGGTAGTGCCTGGGTGATTGGAGGAGTGCATGAGTAGTACCTGGGTGATTTCATGGGTATACAGGTAGTACCTGGATGATTAGAAGACTGCATGGGTAGTGCGTGGGTGATTGCATGAGTGCAGCAGAAGTGCCTGAGTGCATGTATGAGTGCATGGGTAGTGCCTGAGTGATTGCATCAGTGCATGGGTAGTGCCTGGATGATTAGAGGAGTGCCCAGGTAGAGCCTGGGTGATTGCATGAGTGCAGGGGTAGAGCCTGGGTGATTGGAAGAGTGCAAGGGTAGTGCCTGGGTGATTTTATAAGTGCATGGGTAGTGGCTGGGTGATTGAAGGAGTGCATGGGTATTGCCTGGGTGATTGCATGAGTGCAGGGGTAATGTCTTGGTGATTGGATGAGTGCATGGGTAATGGCCGGGTGATTGAAGGAGTGCATGGGTAATACGTGGGTGATTGCATGAGTGCAGGGGTTATGTCTGGGTGATTGGAGGAGTGCATGGGTAATTCCTGGATGATTGCATGAGTGCAGGGTAATGTCTGGGTGATTGGACGAGTGCATGGGTACTGCCTGAGTGATTGAATGAGTGCATAGGTAATGCCTGGGTGAGTGCATGAGTACAGTGGTAATATCTGGGTGATTGGAAGAGTGCATGGGTAATGCATGGGTGCATGAAATAGTGCATGGGTAGTTCCTGGGTGATTGGAGGAGTGCATAGGTAGTGCCTGGGTGATTTTATAACTGCATGGGTAGTGGCTGGGTGATTGCATGAGTGCATGTATAGTGACTGGGTGATTGGAGGAGTGCAAGGGTAGTGCCTGGGTTATTGCATGAATGCAGAGGTAGTGCCTGGGTGATTGGAGGAGTGCATGGAGTAGTACCTGGGTGTTTGCACGGGTAGTGCCTGGATGATTGGAAGACTGCATGGGTAGTGCTTGGGTGACTGCATGACTGCAGCAGAAGTGCCTGAGTGCATGTATGAGTGCATGGGTAGTGCCTGAGTGATTGCATGAGTGCATGGGTAGTGCCTGGGTGTTTGGAGGAGTGCCTGGGTAGTGCCTAGGTTATTGCATGAGTGCATAGCTAGTGCCTAGGTGATTGCATGAGTGCAGGGGTAGTGCTTGAGTGATTGGAGGAGTGCATAGGTAGTGCTTGGGTGATATATATGTGCATGGGTACTGGCTGGGTGATTGGAGGAGTGCTGGGATAGTGTCTGGGTGATTGGAGTATAACAGTAGTGCCTGGGTGATTGCATGAGTGCAAGGGTAGTGCCTGTGTGATTGCATGAGTGCAGGGGTAGTGCCTGGGTGATAGGAGGAATGGATAGGTAGTGCCTGAGTGATTGAAGGAGTGCATGGGTAATGCCTAGGTGAATGCATGAGTGCATGGGCACTCCCTGAGTGATTAAAGGAGTGCATGGGTAATGCCTGGGTGATTGCATGAGTGCAGAGTTAATGTCTGGGTGATTGGTGGAGTGCATGGGTACTGCCTGAGTGATTGAAGGAGTGCATGGGTAACGCCTGGGTGATTGTATGAGTGCAGGGGTAATGTCTATATGATTGGAAGAGTGTATGAGTAGTGCCTGGGTGATTTTATATGTGCATGGGTACTGGCTGGGTGATTGGAGGAGTGCTTGGATAGTGTCTAGGTGATTGGAGGAGTACAACAGTAGTGCCTGGGTGATTGCATGAGTGCAGGGGTAGTGCCTGGGTGATTGCATGAGTGCATGGGTAATGCCTGGGTGATAGGAGGAGTGGATAGGTAGTGCCTGAGTGATTGAAGGAGTGCATGGGTAATGCCTAGGTGAATGCATGAGTGCATGGGCACTCCCTGAGTGATTAAAGGAGTGCAATGGTAATGCCTGGGTGATTGCATGAGTGCAGAGGTAATGCCTGGGTGGTTGGCAGAGTGCATGGGTACTGCCTGAGTGATTGAAGGAGTGCATGGGTAATGTCTGGGTGATTGGAAGAGTGTATGGGTAATGCCTGGGTGATTGCATGAGTGCAGAGGTAATGTCTGGGTAATTGGCAGAGTGCATGGGTACTGCCTGAGTTATTGAAGGAGTGCATGGGTAATGCCAGGGTGATTGTATGAGTGCAGAGGTAATATCTGGGTGATTGGAAGAGTGTATGGGTAATGCCTGGGTGCATGGAGGAGTGCATGGGTACTGCCTGGGTGATTGGAGGAGTGCATAGGTAGTACCTGGATAATTGTATAAGTGCATGGGTAGTGTCTGTGTAATTGGAGGAGTGCATGGATAGTCCCTGGGAGATTGGAGAAGTGCAAGGGTAGTGCCTGGGTTATTGCATGAGTGCATAGGTATTGCCTGGGTGATTGGAGGAGTGCATGAGTAGTACCTGGGTGATTACATGAGTGCACGGGTAGTGCCTGGGTGATTACATGACTGATTGGGTAGTGCCTGGGTTATTGCATGAGTGCATAGGTAATGCATGGGTGATTGCATGAGTGCAAGGGTAGTGCCTTGGTGATTGCATGAGTGCAGGGGTAGTGCCTGAGTGATTGGAGGAGTGCATAGGTAATGCCTGTGTGATTGCATGAGTGCATGGGTACTGGCTGGGTGAATGCAAGAGTGCAGGGTTAGTGCCTGAGTGCATAGATCAGTGAATGGGTAGTGCCTGAGTGATTGCAAGAGTGCAGGGGTAATGTCTGGGTGATTGGAGGAGTGCATGGGTAGTGCCTGGGTTATTGCATGAGTGCATAGCTAGTGCCTAGGTGATTGCATGAGTGCAGGGGTTGTGGCTGGGTGATTGAAGGAGTGCATGGGTAATGCCTGGGTGATTGCATGAGTGCAGGGGTAATGGCTGGGTGATTGGATGAGTGCATGGGTAATGTCTGTTTGATTGGAGGAGTGCATGGGTACTGGCTGGGTGATTGGAGGAGTGCATGGATAGTGTCTGGGTGATTGGAGGAGTGAAAGTGTAGTGCCTGGGTTATTGCATGAGTGCCTAGGTTGTGCCTGGTTGATTGCATAAGAGTATGGGTAGTGCCTGGGTGATTGGAGGAGTGGATAGGTAGTGCCTGAGTGATTGAAGGAGTACATGGGTAATGCCTAGGTGATTGCATGAGTGCAAGGGTAAAGGCTGGGTGATTCAAGGGGTGCATGGTTAATGGCTGGGTGATTGCATGAGTGCAGGGGTAATGTCTGGGTGATTGGAGGAGTGCATGGGTACTCCCTGAGTGATTGAAGGAGTGCATGGGTAATGCCTGGGTGTTGGCATGAGTGCAGAGGTAATGTCTGGGTGATTGGAGGAGTGCATGGGTACTGCCTGAGTGATTGAAGGAGTGCATGGGTAATGCCTGGGTGATTGTATGAGTGCAGGGGTAATGTCTGGGTGATTGGAAGAGTGTATGGGTAATGCCTGGGTGTATGGAGGAGTGCATGGGTACTGCCTGGGTTATTGGAGGAGTGCATAGTTAGTGCCTGGATAATTTTATAAGTGCATGGGTGGTGGCTGGGTAATTGGAGGAGTGCATGGATAATCCCCAGGTGATTGGAGGAGTGCAAAGGTAGTGCCTGGGTTATTGCATGAGTGCATAGGTAGTGCCTGGGTTATTGGAGGAGTGCATGAGTAGTACCTGGGTGATTGCATGAGTGCATGGGTAGTGCCTGGATGATTGGAAGACTGCATGGGTAGTGCTTGGGTGATTGCATGAGTGCAGCAGAAGTGCCTGAGGGCATTTATGAGTGCATGGGTAGTGCCTGAGTGATTGCATGAGTGCATGGGTAGTGCCTGGGTGATTGGAGGAGTGCATAGGTAGTGCCTGAGTGATCGAAGGAGTGCATGGGTAATGCCTGGGTGATTGCATGAGTGCAAGGGTAATGGCTGGCTGGTTGAAGGAGTGCATGGGTAATACCTGGATGATTGCATGAGTGCAGGGGTAATGTCTGGGTGATTGGAGGAGTGCATGGGTACTGCCTGCATGATTGAAGGAGTGCATGGGTAATGCCTGGGTGATTGCATGAGTGCAGAGGTAATGTCTGGGTGATTGGAGGAGTGCATGGGTACTGCCTGAGTGATTGAAGGAGTGCATGGGTAATGCCTGGGTGATTGTATGAGTGCAAGGGTAATGTTTGGGTGATTGGAAGAGTGCATGGGTAATGCCTGGGTGTATGGAGGAGTGCATGGGTAGTGCCTGGTTGATTGGAGGAGTGCATAGGTAATGCCTGGGTGATTGCATGAGTACTGGCTGGGTGAATGCAAGAGTGCAGGGGTAGTGCCTGAGTGCATAGATCAGTGAATAGGTAGTATCTGGCTCTCTGCATGAATGCATGGGTAGTCTCTTGGTGATTGGAGGAATGCAGAGGTAGTGCCTGAGTGCACGGATAAGTACATGGATAGTGTGTGAGTGATTGCATGAGTGCATGGGTAGTGCCTGGGTGATTGTACCAGTATATGGATAGTGCCTGGCTAAATTGAATGAGTGTGGGAATAGTGCCTGACTGCATAGATGAGTGCATCGGTCTGTTTGAAGGAATGGATGAGTGCAGTAAAAGTGGCTCTAAACATTATTTCACATTATCATGCTTATTACATTATTTCTTCTTACCTTTTTTACTAATGTAGATACAAAACTCAGTGGAACTATTTTACAGTATTTTACTGTTATCAAATATAATATTATACTTTTAAGAACACAACATAATTTTAGAATTACATAACATTTTCAGTTTCCCTTTCTTGCTGTTCTCAGATTCTACTGAATTTCACCATACACAGTGATTTCAATGTAGATCATCATACAACAGTGGGGAAAAAAACATTCAACGAGATTGTAAAAAAAAACAAATCAGCGTTGAGCATTATTTAGAACATGTGTAACTATGTGTTTACCTGTCTACAGTTTCTAAATTACATTCTTCAACTACATTAAGTATTTTATTTCTCTCAAGTACATTTTGTAAAATGTACACTCTCATTTAAATCTTGTATAATATAAAGAACAAATATATAAACCACTTGTTTCTAAACACAATTTTCCAAATGCAATATGAATTAGCACAAACAATAATCCAAACACTAATTGTTCACATCTTCCCAATAGGCAGAATAATGTTTCCAAATCTTTTGCATTGAAAATATCCAAAATAAACTCGTTAATTCGTGTTCACATCTTCCCAATAGGCCGAATGATGTTTTCAAAACTTTGGCATCAAACATATCAGATATGAATTTGGTAATTCGTAAGGCAACCTACATTTGAATTCCAAATGGGCATCATTGCAATGTGTCCATCCTTTATTGCACTTCAAATACACAGTATAGTGTCCAGATGTTGTAGTAGGTCCATCATGGAAGATAATAGCCACTGCTTTAAAAGTTCTTCCTGAAATTGATACTTGACTTGCAACAAATATTTTAATTTTAGTTTCCAATTTTCTTCCATTTGCTCTACAACGTTGTAGCATTAAAATGACATATTTCCCAAATCTTTCTATATATAATGTTGACAACATTTCTGATTTACAATGAGAACATTTCATATCTTGATTAGCTGTTTTTACTAATTTGTTAATAGACACTGATTTGCAATCTGGTATCGTCAAGTATATGAATCATTCAGTGTCTATTTCAGTGGTAGAAGAAAATGAACGCTCTTCACATTTATGATCCCATCTGTAACTTAGTCCAAATAAATTTTCAATTTCTATTCCTTCATCTTCCAATGGTCCAAGCATAAACATAAGAATTTCTTGTGCATCTTGCTGTATATTGAGTGTAAATTTCAATGAACCAGTACATATATCCAAAAGATGCCGAATGCCAGAAACAGTATGGATTTTACTTCTATCAGTTACCAACTTTTAAAAAATATAATGTAGTAAAGAACAGAATCTTTTATCTCGATTTTCCTTAATTTCACGATGAAGATCTTCTAGATAAAACGCAACATTCACAATTACATTAGCATAGAAGTTGATACCTGAACTATTTTCTAACTGGTATCCTACAATATCATTAACAGTGTTCATTTTCATTTTCTTTGCAGCTTCATGATTCTCTTGAATTGTTTTCTTTTTTTGAATCTCAGTAGAATGTTTGTCATATTTCCATTTTGGACACACTACATGTTTCTCATATACGGGATATTCACCAGAGTCAGGAGCATACAGTCTTCTTAAACGATTGTACTCTCTTACACAATTTGCATCAGCACTAATTTCTTTCTCATCAAAATCAATCAAATACAAACCAGATAATGTTCTTACTCGAGACAATGCAACGTATGCCGTGCCCTCTTTAAATACTCTACTTCCAATATTTACCAAAGCACTGTCTACACTTAAACCTTGAGATTTATGAATGGTTACTGCATATGCTAAAGAAAGAGGAAACTGTTTTCTACGTACATACAAGTCTATTACAAGCAAAAAACGAACAGCACAACGTCCAATCTGTTTTATCTCTTCAATCTGATCAAATTTAATCTTCAAAAATTCAATTCCATCTCTGTTCTGAAAATTCACAAAATCAACAACTTTACCCATTGCTCCATTTACTAAACCTTCTTCTACATTCAAATTACGCCGTAAAATTACCCGACAGTTTACACATACATATAAAGTCTTTTCTAAACCTGTAGTCTTAGACGCAGACTTTTACAAATAATCCAATTTTGACTGTAATTTCTCTGAGAGAAGAATAGTAACCCCTTTGAGTTCCATTTTATCAATAGCTTCCATTTTCACTATTGGTTGTTTTTCCAATTTCAAAAGTTCTTGATTGAATGTTGAACACTCTTGCAGTGTAGGCATTAGGCAAACTATAGACTTCTTTTCTCCAATTTTTTGTACATTATTTCAGGTGCTATGTTTTCATTTGAAACAAGTTTGTTAGTAGCCGACTTTGTAAAGCTTCTTTACCATGTATTGTCAAAACACCAATTCTTATATCTTGAAGAATCTTTCCATAATGTTCATCACTTGCTTGTCACATATTCTTAATAAGTTCTTTATATTCAAAATGAGACCAAATGTTGACATTGCCAATACTTCCCAAAGATTTCCTAGTGTCTTCATGGACAAGTGTGTTAAAAACTGGTTGCCCTTTCACAGGAGTAAGTTGTAGTAGATTGCCGAATACAATTACAGGTTTTCCTCCGAATAGAACATCATAATCTGTTTTTAAAATCCGTTGCATTCTTAACCGCGGCGGCAATTCCGCTGCGGCGGTTTTATTTAGTGGGCGGGGCCGCGTTGGCCAACGGACATGCGCAGCACTATGGAGGTAGTGCTCGTGACGGCTGTTGGCCGACAGAAGCAGCGAAGGGGTTAAATGTACAAAGGCAAGCATTAAGTTTGAGACCATGCTCACCTCGTCAATGATTAGAAGTTTCATTTTCTTCAGTACTCTTGAAACTTCAAAACAAGCTTCTCCAGATAGCTTGTGATATTCCAATTTATTTTCATGTTCAACTGGTAGCGTGAGTAATCGATGTAAAGTAATCCCTTTGATTTTGTGTGCTGCTAATCCAGTTGGAGCTGTTACAACACAAGATAAATGTGATTCAGTAGTTTTGTGTGGATAACTGGTCAAAACCTTAATTAAGAAACTATTTCCTGTTCCAGCTTGACCACTGATGTACATTCGAATAGGTTTGAATGATGTGCATTGGCATTCTTTTTTTTCATGCAGTAAACCATGCTGTATCTGTTGTGTCACTTGTTGATATATTTCTTTTTGTTCAATATTTAGTTCTTCTTCCAAGTTTCCCAGCTCAATAATATCCTGTTGTGCTTGTTGCATTGCTGTTTCTACTTTATTCAAGGGTATTGCTGCTTAATTTTCAATAATTAGTTGTCCTAGTGGATCTTGACTTAGTGGAGCAGAACTTTGACTATCTTGAGAACTGTTTCTAGCTATTTCAGCTGCAATAGTAGTTTCTTGTTCAATCTCTTCATTTAAAATTTGTAGATAAGTAGGGAAAATTGTGCATTGAATGTTATCTTTATATGCATTAAAAGAATCTTCATAGCAGTCAAAATCTCGAAGTAATTCCATTTCACTACGCCAAGGCTTGAAGAGTTGCAGAAGTGCTAAATAGAAAATTCCCTTTTATCTGGAGTTTCGCAGCTCAGTTTTCTGTGGTTAATAAGATTTCCTTTGGCATGTTTTACCAAACATCCATAACATCCAATTACTGCATATTTTTCTTCATTTATATTTTCTGTAACATTTCTCTTAAAGCTGTAATGTTGCAGTACTTCATAGAGACATAGGGGTCGATTCCGATTCGGGCCGGAAAAAGCACCGACCGACTCGGATCCGGAAAAAATACCGACCGACACGTACCCGTGGCGCACGACACGCCAAGTACGATGCAAGGCGCGAAAAATCCGACCAACACGTACCGAAACAAAGTCGACCGACCGAGCCGCACGGAAAGCAGCAATCCGGCCGGAAAAACACGCGAATCCAACCGACCGACACGCACCCGGAACAAATCCGACCGAAACGTACACGCGAACTCCAAACCGCAAAGTACGATGCAAGGCGCGAAAACCACGACCGAGTCGGACGGAGGCCAAGCCGTACGACCGACACGCATTCAAAACCGAGCCGAAGCAACACAATACACCGCGACCGACGGGTACGCAGCATAGAAAACTGCACAAACACAGCGTGAACGAAACGGAGAACACCGTACGAGACCAATGCAGGGTCCGACTCGGTCACAAGAACGTTTCCAACATACACAAACAGCACAAAGGAAAAATCACCCAAAAAAAAGGCCAAACAAGCAATTACCAAGCCAATAAATACTGGGGGTGGGGACAGAGAACAAAGACACACCCACAACTCCACCTATATAAAGGACACAAATCACTACCATGAGCCCTTTCAAATGCCATTCCACTGCCAGCACCCAAGAGAAAGCAACCACACACCCACAGCTCATCCCTCACACAAGCCACACACCATCAGCACACCAACAAATACCTACCTCACATACACCCAGCAAAACACACACTCACACACCCTCACCTGCACACCAACACACACATCACCCACCATCACCAACCATCACCATGCCCCCCAAGAAGAATCCCAAGTTCCTAGATAGTGAATTGGAAGTCATGGTAGACGAGATCCTCAGGGTGGAGCCACAGCTGTTTGGCACATTGGTCCAACAGACCCCCATGTCGCAGAAAACCAAGATGTGGGAGAGGATTATCAACAGGGTGAACGCCCAATCACCATGTCGGCGCACAAAGACGGACATCCAGAACAGGTGGTATGACGTGCGCAGGAGGGTACGGAAAATGCTGAAGCAAGACTACATCAACAGCCAACACACCGGCAGTGGCCCTCCTGCCAAGCCAATATACCTCAGGCCCTGGGAGGAGAAGGTGCGGGCCATCCTTCCGCCAGTGAGCGTATATGGACTAGAGGACATCCCAGAGCCTGGTGAGTACACAACAAATGTACACAATATACTGCCACAAAACACACACACATCACTGTCAAGGGGAGAGTCAAACCATGCACTCATAGCAATTACACAGCAACCAGAACAGAATCATCCCAAAATGTGTATGTCAGTCAGATAAACACAACACATGCCATCAAAAAAGTCACATCCAACTGTGCCATCACATGTACAAACACAACTACAACTACAGCTAGGCAGTGGCACAAATAGAACTAACAAACACATCCAGACATGTAGCCACCACAACAACACCAACACACAGTGAAGACCACTCAAAGAAAGGAATTCTGTGTATGCTGGCCAAGTCAGTGTAGCCAATAGCATCATGGGAGTCGCAGTCACACATATTGCCCCCCCCACAACTGTCCCATCAACACCACCATGAACCATGCGCACATCACAGGGAGTGGAGAAGGACTCACAAGATGGCTGACACTGGCAACTGCTGTGGGGAGCACAAGGCCCTGCTGGCAACTGTGCACCAACAAACAGCAGGACACCACTGACTGACATCCTGAGAGACAACTTCCACTCCCTGCAATGCAAGCACAGTCCATGGTGGGATAACTGACTGGCTGGGTGGGTGGGAAGGAGGACTTGCAGCACTGACCATAGTCACAAGCACCTCCCCTCACACCCCCTCAACACAAACTCCACAGAACCCACCTGGTAGAATGCAATGCCTCCCATCCTAACTCAAGATCCCACAAAGAACCACCACCCTGGGTTATGTTGTGTGAAGCACAGGGACACTCTTGGGACTGTTAGCCAAACAACTGCCAGGACAACACTCCCAGCCATCCTGTCAGCACAGCCAGCCCACCCCACAGGGAAGCAGAGTCAAAAGGAAGGAAGCATGGGCATGCTGGGAAGGGGGTGGAGGCAATAGCATGATGGGAGTCGTAGTCACTGATATTGGTCACCCCCACAAATGTCCCATCAACACCACCCTGAACCATGCTCACATCACAGGAAGTGGAGGACTCACAAGATGGCTGACACTGGCTACTGCTGTGGGGAGCACAAGGCCCTGCTGGCAACTGTGCACCAACAAACAGCAGGACACCACTGACTGACATCCTGAGAGACAACTTACACTCCCTGCAATGCAAGCACGTTCCATGGTGGGATATCTGGCTAGCTGGGTGGGAAGGGGGACTTGCAGCACTGACCATAGTCACAAGCACCTCCCCTCACACACACCCCAACACAAACTCCACAGAACCCACCTGGTAGAATGCAATGCCCCCATCCTAACACAAGATCCCACAAAGAACCACCACCCTGGGTTATGTTGTGTGAAGCACAGGGACACTCTTGGGACTTTTAGCCAAACAACTGCCAGGGCAACACTCCCAGCCATCCTGTCAGCACAGCCAGCCCACCCCACAGGGAAGCAGAGTCAAAAGGAAGGAAGCATGGGCATGCTGGGAAAGGGGGAGGAGGCAATAGCATGATGGGAGTCGTAGTCACAGCTCTACATCCCCCACCACATGGCCCAGCAAGCTCACACTTACGCATGCACATCCCACAGAGAGTGGAAAGGCCCATCAAAGATGTCTGACACTGTTGCTGTGTCGTGGGGAGCACAAGGGCATGCTGGGTACTGCACACCAACCAACAGCAGGACACCACTGTCAGCCATCTTGCCATTGCTCTCACACCCACACACACTGAACTCCACACAAAAGCAAGTAAGTATGGGAATGCTGGGAAGTGGGGTGGAGGCAATGGCATGATGGGAGTCGTAGTCACAGACATAGCTCACCCCCACAACTGTCCCATCAACACCACCCTGAACCATGCTCACATCACAGGGAGTGGAGAAGGACTCACAAGATGGCTGACACTGGCTACTGCTGTGGGGAGCACAAGGCCCTGCTGGCAAATGTGCACCAACAAACAGCAGGACACCACTGACTGACATCCTGAGAGACAACTTACACTCCCTGCAATGCAAGCACGTTCCATGGTGGGATATCTGGCTGGCTGGCTGGCTGGGAAGGGGGACTTGCAGCACTGACTATAGTCACAAGCACCTCCCCTCACACACACCCCCAACACAAACTTCACAGTACCCACCTGGTAGAATGCAATGCCCTCCATCATAACACAAGATCCCACAAAGAACCACCACCCTGGGTTATGTTGTGTGAAGCACAGGGACACTCTTGGGACTCTTAGCCAAACAACTGCCAGGACAACACTCCCAGCCATCCTGTCAGCACAGCCAGCCCACCCCACAGGGAAGCAGAGTCAAAAGGAAGGAAGCATGGGCATGCTGGGAAGGGGGTGGAGGCAATAGCATGATGGGAGTCGTAGTCACTGATATTGGTCACCCCCACAACTGTCCCATCAACACCACCCTGAACCATGCTCACATCACAGGGAGTGGAGAAGGACTCACAAGATGGCTGACACTGGCTACTGCTGTGGGGAGCACAAGGCCCTGCTGCCAACTGTGCACCAACAAACAGCAGGACACCACTGACTGACATCCTGAGAGACAACTTACACTCCCTGCAACGCAAGCACGTTCCATGGTGGGATAACTGACTGGCTGGGTGGGTGGGAAGGAGGTCCGGCTGCCAACCAAACACAACCAATGCAGACCATGTTCACACCCCAGAAAATACATAGAAATGCCCAAATAATGCAGGACAATGTGCCACACCAATATCAACCCCTGACTGTGACGACTCAGGACAATGCAATGTACAGGCCCGCACCCAGAGGCACAGTCACAACTGTCATGTGTGTCAACCATTGATGCCTGCAGAAACATGACATACATTGTTTGTGTCTCCCAAAAACAGGTGATGATGGGGACACAGCAGCAGACGCTGAGGAGTCCCAGTCCCAGGCTCAAGAGGATGCCGAGCTCACTGGCGTCGTACAGCCTCTGTCCTCCTTGGACGATGAAGAACAACCTGGCACATCCGGTGCAAGTCAACATGCAGCACCAGCAGGACCACCAGCTGCACCCCCTGCACCCACCCCTACAACGACTGTCACCACGAATACCATCCCTGCCGACATGGACAGAATAAGGAGCAACACCAGCACAGTGACCCTGGACCAACCTGGGGCCATGGACACCACCACCACCACCACCAACAACCCCCAAGGTGGACCAGGGTTATCTGTGCGTGCCACTGCACACACTGCACATGTCAGCAGGGGTGGTGGGAGGGGTGGGAGACAGAGGTCGCTGCTTGCAGACGTTGCTGGTGTGCATGATGACCCACAACTGGTACGCATAGCTGATGCGTACCAGTCCAGCACCGGAGAGCTCAGCCAGGTAGTGGGGCTCCTCAGAGACATTAAACAGCAGCAGGCTGCCCATCATGCCCGCTTGGACTCCCACATGTCCCACGTGGAGTCACACATGTCCCGTGTGGACTCACACATGTCCCGCGTGGAGTCCAAGTGGGATGCACTGCATGAGATGACGGCGGTGCACAGGGACATTTTACAATGCCTCCGCCAGATGAACAGCAACCAGTCCACACCTCCCTGTGTGCCAACAACATCTGGTGCCGAACAAACTGCAACTGCCACAGGGAGGGAGGAGGACTCTGGCGGAGAGTCCCCTGCACCGCAGCAGCCTGCACTTGAGGGCCCCCCCAAGAAGAGGGGTCGTCCGAGGAGGGAAAAGTGAGAGGCCGATGGCCAAGCGCAACTCCCAGGAAGCCTGAACCTGTTCTGGATGTTCGCCTTTGTGCACAGACTGTTCACCCTGTTGACGGCAACACTACTCCCACACATTGCATGGGGAGTACAAGTTGGACCAATGTGTCAGACAACTGTGGCCCCGATACTGGGGATCCTGTCTACCCGGACTTTCAATTCACCTAGGAACTTGGGATTGCAAGATTCATGTACAGCACAACCCATCCTATGCACTATTAACACAAATGTATCACAATAAACACACTAATACACCATACTTGCCTCTGTCGTGATTCCAACGTGGGTGCTGTTATGGGGATGATGTACTGCAAAATTACACTGTGTATGCGAACTGCAACAGCAAGGACAACACAGGCATGTGAGTACAGGAAACGTGACACACATGAGGGAGACACACCACCAGGGCTACACGACACATACACACCTAGGCCATCTGACTCATTGCCTACACTGATGTTGCCAGGGAAGACGGTGCAATGCACAGACACCACACCCATTCCCAGTTGTAGTCAAGTAGCCCACAGGTGCAGTAAGCAAATGGCAGTCAAATGTGTGACCACAGACAACGCACATCACAAAGTGAAGCACAGGTTTATTACACAGTTGAAACATGCCGTAACCACTACAGATGCAAGGTAACCCCACCTGGCAGCGGGCACACAGTCAACAACTGTAGACGGAAGATAGTCCATGGGTGTGGCGCACATCACCTGTAGGGACACAACAGCTACCAGCCTGGATGTGCAATCACGTCGTCGGTGGACACAGTTGACCAAACGAATCTGAAAGTACCCTGTGAAGGACAGAAATGACACACAGTCAAAAGCAATGGAGTACAGGACAGAACAGCAAAACACATGCACAATACATGTTACAAGATACCCAGATACCCAGTGGAGAAGTGTGGCTCAATGGTTAGAGCGGCAGACCCTGATGCAGAGATCTGGCCCGGGACCAGGGTTCAATTCCCGCCTCGGCGGGTCTTGGGCTCAATTTCCTCGGACCTGATAATTCTCGCCTCGGTGCCTATTCTAATCATGGGTCCCACTCTGCAACTCTGGGCAATAGCTTGCTTAATCTCCACAACGGCCCCAACAGCGCTGGGATGCCTGGCTTCACCCTGGGGGTGCCCAGGAGTGGACATTTCACAGGGAAAAGCCAGGAAGGGTTCCACAGCGGTATGCGTACAGCGCCAGGACACCTCTTTGGGGGTATAAGTGCGCTTTACAAGTACGAATTTCATTTAATTTCATTTCATTTCATTCATTTCACCCAGAACCAAGTTAGCATGTCAACACTGTTGGGGAGTACAGCCCACCTGTCACCACACATCGCAACACACATCCAGTCAAGTGGCCCATGGACACACTCCCACAGCACCAGAGCACCACCCACACATCATGCCAACTCACATCATTGACATGACACCTCAGGATACTCACATTCAGCTAAAGAAGTTGGTGATGAGCTGTGTGCGGACATCACCATCACCATCATCATCATCATCGTCACTGGCATCGTGGTCCAGGCCAGGATCCTCCACAGGTGGCGGATGTTGGTCATTGTCATCCTGGATGAGAGGCAACTCCTTCTGCACTGCCAGGTTGTGGAGCATGCAGCAGACGATGATAATCTTGCACACTTTCGCTGGGGCATATGGGAGGGACCCTCCGGTCTTGTCCAGGCAGCGGAAGCGGCTCTTCAGGAGACCAAATGTCCGCTCAATCACTCTCCTGGTCCGACCATGTGCCTCATTGTAGCGCATCTGGGCAGGTGTCACAGGGTTCCTGAGGGGTGTCAGCAACCACGGCATGTTGGGGTATCCCGAGTCACCTACGGACAGACAAGTGCACATTAGCTGACTTGGAAAAGTGGGCGGAATACTACAGATCAGATCACACACAATGGCACAAAGTCAGTACACACCGACAAGCCAGGCACGCTGGTTCTGCATCTGTGCCATCATCCTGGGGATGCGACTTCTCCTCATCACAAAGGCATCGTGTGCTGAACCAGGGAAACGGGCACACACGTGTGAGATGGTCATATCTGCAAGACACACCACCAGTGCATTGACCGAGTGGTAGTGCTTGCGGTTCCTGTAGGCCTGCTCCTGGGCCTGTGGTGGTACCAAAGCCACATGTGTCCCATCAATGGAGCCAATTACATGCGGCATCCTCCCCAGGGCATAAAAGTCACTCTTCACGTCAGTGAGTCGTCGCAGTCTAGGGAAATAGATGTACCGGTTCAGGAAGAGCAACATTGCCGCCAAAACATCGCGGAGCACACGGCTGAACATGGTCTGTGACATCCCACCAGCAGTCGCCACAGTATGTTGGAAGGTACCAGTGGCAAAGAAGTGTAGGGCTGCCATCACCTTCACCTTGGGGGTCAGCGCTGTAGGATACGGCCGGCCAGGCTGCAAATGTGGGGACAACTGCACTGCCAAATCCTCAATCAGCTGCCTGGTGAAGCGGTACCGTCAGATGCTGTCCCGTTCCACCATCGTTGCCAGGTCTGGGAATGGCCGATGGACAGCAGGAGCCCTGCAGTGCAGAGGAGAAGTAAGCAAGATTGTCAGTCACCCCACATATGCGGCATTGAACACACTCAAGATCCCAACATACATCATTATGAGGCACAACTACATGAAGTGTGCAGTACCGGAAGGACATGTATGGTACATACATGGCCAACATCTGTCAACACGGTCCAACAGGTGGCATCAATTAGTCCCAGGTTGGCCCATTGGATATCATGAGGCCGTGTCACAGTTCCCATCTCCTGCTGCCGTGTCACAATAACCCCCCACAGGGACATGTGAGGACAGATGTGCCCCAGGCACCACAGCTCAACGACAGGTACATTCCCAGGGACCCTGTAATGCCACATGGACACTGGCATTACATTGAATATCATGTATACACCACAGCAAAACAACCATGACCCCCACAGGTAGTGGCCCCACTTGCCACGGCAGGACAGACATGGACGTCTGTGACACACACGCACAACATCAGAGTCCATGCACACACAACGTGGATGTGGAGACTGTCTCCCATTGTGCACATGAAATCAGAGACATTGTAAACACCACATGCACAAAGACTGTGGAGGACCATCACTATTGTGCCACTGGGACACCCTGGCTCAAACATACCGTCCCACATGGGACTCACGGGGTATGTGACATGACATACACATACACCACTGTGAAATGTGACCATGGCACATGCATAGATATGAACAGTTGCACATCACAGTGGTCACGTACACGTAACACCCAGGATCCTGTCCCCATGAACACGTGCACAGCCTGGGGGTGGCTGCCCACAGGTGACACCCACAGGACAACATGTACACCAACATACACACAATAGGAAATGCAGCCTTACATGCCTTATGATAAAGTTTGGACAGGCTGTCGTGATGTAGGTGTGCCCCTCACTCCCTGGGAGCTATCTGTGGCTGGCATATGTCCATCTGAGACAGGCATGCTGACATATGCCAGTCACATGTACAGTGATGCGTTGAACAGCAATGGACCGATCGGTGCCTCCGGCCGGCCCATTGCTTGCAATGTGTGCGGGTACGCGTTGTACCCCTGTGCGCGTTGAACAGCAATGGACCGATCGGTG
Source organism: Calotriton arnoldi (assembly GCA_963921515.1). Taxonomy (NCBI): domain Eukaryota; kingdom Metazoa; phylum Chordata; class Amphibia; order Caudata; family Salamandridae; genus Calotriton; species Calotriton arnoldi. The sequence goes on along the minus strand of CAWUFW010008137.1, from coordinate 701,785 downwards.
CCTCCGGCCGGCCCATTGCTTTCAATGTGTGCGGGTACGCGTTGTACCCCTGTGTGCGTTGTACCGCAATGGACCGATCGGTGCCTCCGGCCGGCCCATTGCTTTCAATGTGTGCGGGTACGCGTTGTACCCCTGTGCGCGTTGAACAGCAATGGACCGATCGGTGCCTCCGGCCGGCCCATTGCTTTCAATGTGTCGGGTACGCGTTGTACCCCTGTGCGCGTTGTACCGCAATGGACCGATCGGTGCCTCCGGCCGGCCCATTGCTTTCAATGTGTGCGGGTATGCGTTGTACCCCTGTGCGCGTTGAACAGCAATGGACCGATCGGTGCCTCCGGCCGGCCCATTGCTTTCAATGTGTGCGGGTACGCGTTGTACCCCTGTGCGCGTTGTACCGCAATGGACCGATCGGTGCCTCCGGCCGGCCCATTGCTTTCAATGTGTGCGGGTACGCGTTGTACCCCTGTGCGCGTTGTACCGCAATGGACCGATCGGTGTCTCCGGCCGGCCCATTGCTTTCAATGTGTGCGGGTACGCGTTGTACCCCTGTGCGCGTTGAACAGCAATGGACCGATCGGTGCCTCCGGCCGGCCCATTGCTTTCAATGTGTGCGGGTACGCTTTGTACCCCTGTGCGCGTTGTAGCGCAATGGACCGATCGGTGCGCACCCATTGACAATGGGCTTGCCTGGCAACGGACGTGTTTTCGAATTTCGAACGAGTCGGTTGCTGGAAAATCAGTTGGTCACCCACAACAATGTTGCAAAATCATGTATGTCATGAAGTTGAAGATTTGAAGGATGCTGTGGGCGTGTTTTGGTGCTGCTATTCCATGGATTGGCCAGATTCAGAAGATGCAAACGACTTGGACCTATCACTTTGGACACAAGGGACAGTATCTGCCTCTCCAGCACATATATATTGCTGGCTGTTCCCCTGAGAGCCCACTTGCCTGCACTACATGCTCCAAGACGACATCTGCCACTGCACTGCTGCTGTCTCTGCCCCTCTGGACCCTGCAATGGCACGTACCGTGGAGAGAGCCCCAGCCTTCAGCCTTGAAGAGAACCAGGCCCTGCTGGACAGCCTACTTCCACAGTACAGCAAGCTGTATGGGACACCAGGGGAGCAGGTGAGTGTTCTGTGCACTGCCTTTCTGAATGTGCATTTCGTCTGACTAGCAAGGCTGAGAGTCTGCACGCCACTGGCTAGCAGGCTCACTGAGTAGTTGTCACCCCCCATAGTGTGTAGTGACTTGCACTGGACAGGTATGGTGCAGTGACAGTGCATTTGAACATGCTTTTACTTCCCATGCAATGATACCATGTAGTGACGTCTGGCAAACTGTCCATGGTCAGCTTTGCACTGCCTGTGTACATCATGTGCCCCTGTGATTGAGACATGTATATACAACTGTGTCATGCACGGATATGTTGCATGTGTGGTAATGGCCTTTTCACTTTGTCATCCTCACAGGTTAATGCCCATCGGAAGCAGGAAATCTGGAAGGACATCGTCCGGGCTGTCCGGTCCGTGGGGGTCTACAAGCGCCGGATCCGCAACTGCCAGAAGAGGTGGCAGGACCTTCGGGGCTGGACCCGGAGGATTGCATGGGTCCAGCTGAAGCTGTCGCCTCCTCGCAGGAGGGGCGGAACACGGACCCTGACCCCCACATGCTCCAGATCCTGGCGGTGGTCTTTCCAGACCTCGATGGGCAGCTGAAGGCCAGACAGCAGCAAGGAGGGGGTGAGTCGAAGACTGCACTGTGAACTCTGTATTACATGCTTTGTGCCCTCCTCTGGCCTGGTTCAACTGCCACAGTGCAGCAGTCATGTTGTCCAGGAGCCATGTCCCTCTATTGTGCACTGCCCACTGCTCATCTGATACCCAGGTGTGGCCCTTACAGTCAGGGAATTGTGTCACTTGGGACTGTGTCCTTGCAGTTTGCTTCACTAAAGGTGGGGGACAGCATCTGTTTCCCTAACTCTGTTGTGGGCATCATGGGTGGGTCCATTGTTCACACAACGCCTGGGTTTGGGCATGTGATCTGCGTGTTGCTTTGATATGCGGTCCACTTGCTGAGCTGAGCCACCACATGTGCCTGGGGTATGTGGCACACGCCCATGCAGCGGGTGGGAACAATGTTTGTGCCCCAGGAGTGTGCAGATTACGTGTGTCACACATACATAGCCAGCTATCCACTGTCCAGGGCACATCCCTCATTCATGTGGAGCAGGACAGTCATGCCTACTCCAGGCCATGCAATGCACTCTGTACTCCCACTCCCGTGTATCAGCTGACACATTGTGCACAGTGATTTGACCCCTCCGGTGTCTGCCTCTGTGTCAGTGTGCTGTGGATTAGTTGCCAGGACTGCTGGGGTGTTTCTTGGTAGGGGCTCAGCATGCCCCTGGAGATGTGACCATAGGAGACGATACTTGTGTGTCACATAGGTGTTTGATCAGCTGCCCGTGCAGACTGGGGTATGCAAATGTGATGTTCAGGCAGCTGTTCCCCATTCACAGCAAATTGTGAGGGGCTCAGGTTTAGAGGGTAGTGTCACAGGTCTCCCATATGTCCAATAGGTGTGACCTGGACAGATGAGGGTTGAGATGATGTGTTGTGTGGGGGATGTACATGTGCACTTGTGCAGCTCCAGGACTTGCATTCCCCATGACCTACTATTGTGACACAGTGCATAGTGTTGTTGTCTGGCTGCCAAGTCATACATCACTGAGACAGTGATGTATGACTTAACAGTCATGCCTCTGCCATGGCATGTGTCAACTTATTTGTGGTCCTGCAGGGGAGTGACATGTGCTACATGCACACCATAGTGGCGCTGGCTATCAGGACATGGGTGCATCATGGTGTCTGTCGCTGGTATGCATCACATGCATTTCCTATTTGACTCTGGGCATCCCTTTCATCCGGAAACCTGTACTGACTCAGTGGCAAGAGCTGTGATGTGTCCACACTGTGTCCTCTGCACTGTCCAACTACTGTGTACTTGGTGCATGTGTCCACACTGGGGTGTTGCAATCCAACAGACACCAGACAGATGGGTGCAAGGCCATGTGGGATGTGAGTGCCATGCTTGGCATCAGACTGACAATTGGCTTCTCCTGTTCAGTTAGGGCACATTTAGCAATGTACAACTAATGATGCCAGGGCTTGCTCTGTGATGAGCTGTGCTCACAGTGGTGTGTGCGTTTTGTGCAGGTGACTGATGTCTGTCTGTTTCCCCATTGTTTGCAGATACATCCACGGCCACGGAAGGGGACAGCTCCACGGACCAGGAGGAGCCAGAGAGCCAGACTGGGTCAGCAGCCGAGGAGTGGTCGGAGGGACCCAGTGGCACGGAGGGCGAGGGGAGCCACACCGAGGAATCCTCAGCACCATCCACCTCAGCTGAGGACCAGAGCAACTCGGAGGATGACTCCCTTGTGGAGGCGGGTGTCAGCAGCCACCACACCCCAGCTAGTGTTGCTGTCCCCGCCACCACCAGCACCACCACCGCCCTCCCATCGGCTCCCATTCCCAAGGTCCGTGGAGGCTCCCATGTTCGGGAGCGTGTCTCCTTTGGCCCAGGCACCGCACCCCCTGCCCCTGTGTCCCCTGCTGCCCTGAGTGAGGAGTCTGTGTACCTCCTTCGCCAGCTCCATGTAGGGCAGACAGCCATGCTGAGTGTCCTCCATGCGCACACCGCACTGTTGACTCAGCTGGTGTCGTTCATGGAGGGCATCTCATCGGGCATGTCTGACCTACCGAGGGGCAACAGGTCCATGGACTCCTCCCTGACGGCAGCAGTGTCCCTCCTCAGACAGTCCCTCACCCCTCCTGCCTCTGCTCCATCCACACTCCCCAGCACCTTGCCCGTCCCAAGCACACACACACTGGCACAGGCACACACCAGCACACACACATCCAGCACACAGACACACACGCCACAAACTAAACGCACACGCACGCACAGTCAGGGGACTGAAACCAGACTCACAGGGGATGGGGCCCTGGTACACACACACGCATCCACGGGCACTGCGCAGTCCTCAGTTGCCTCTCCCTCCAAAGCACCCTCCCTTGCCTCACCTGCAACCCCAAAGACCCAGCGCCTCTTCCTCAGTGACCTCGGCCTCTTCCCCTCCGATCCAGCTGCCCCAGCATCCAGGGGGAAGAGGAAGCCCCCACATGGAGCAGAGTGCCCCTCGCCCCCGGACACCCACCCCCAGGTGCAGACAGACAGAGGCCCCCACCCGCCAAGTCCCCCGGAGTGGTAAGAGCAAGACCCCGCCGCTGCCCTGCAGCTCAAGCACCAGGTCACCTTCCTCCATCCCTCAGGCCCCCACTCCACAGGTGCCCCCGCCACACCCTGCCCCAGGTTCCCCCACCCACAGATATACCATCCCCAAGAGGCTCCGGCCTTCTCCCCCTGCCACTTGCTCTCCCGGCACCACACCCCCCGCTGCGCTTGTCTGTGCCACTGATGTGGTGAGGGTGTCCTCCCCCTCTGTCCAGCCCACCTTGCCTGTTCCCCATTCTCCTCCCCTGGTGGTAGGCACTGCAGTGGAGTCCACTACCACCCTGTCTGACTTGGGCACTGCAGTGGCGGACCTGTCCACTCCATCTGCAGGGTCCACTGCAGTCGTGCCGGCACCCACAACATCTGAGCCATGCCCCCAGTTGTGCCGGCACACACCATGTCAGACACCTCCACTGCAGTTGTCAGTGGCTCTCCAGCACCCACCACCCCTTCCCTGCTTCCTCCTGGTGAGCCCTGATCCTGTCCCTGCGGTGCCTGGCCTACCCCCGGTTGCCCCTCCTAGTGGATTGTCCCTGGTTTTGTGCAGGCATGTGTAGGGTGGCATCTGCCACTGTCACCCACTTGTGACTTTGTTGATGGACTGGCCATTGGCCTTTGTTTATGTTCTACCGGACTTCTACTTTTAATGCCACATATGCTGAATAAAGCAACTTTCTGTTCTCTAGTGCTTTTGCTTCTGATGTACATGATGTTGATGATGCTAACCATGCCCTTGCTGCAGTGATGGTGATATTTGGTCTCATGATAATGAAGTGTTACTGTGCAGGAACCCAGGTGGTCCAGGGGTTATGTGTCCTATCCTGTGGTGTATCCATGTCATCCATAGCAGCATCTGAGGGTGTCATGTGTTCAGTATTTGGCAATGAGATTTCCTACTTAGATTGGCAACTTCACATCTGTGGCTTCCACCCCTGCACATCTGTTGTGCCTGCCATTGTTCTATTCGTCTACTTCCCTGACCGTGTGGCCATCTCCAGTGAACATGCAGGTTTGGGCATCAATGGGGAAGGACTCATCTGTGTTGTCAGTGCAACATTGCTATACAAGTGTGTTGGATCTGTGCTGATGATTCCGTTGGCACTTCCATGACCAGGCTGATGGGACGGGAGCCCTCATTTGTTGCTAATTGTTGATTGTGTGTCCCATTGCTGCCATGGTATGGTATCTGTTCGCCTCACATCTGCAGTCTCCACAGGGTATCTGCATGTGTGTGCCCATTGGTGCAAATATGTGGGTCTGCATTCGGATGGTCACTTCTGTCATTGTGTCATTGATGATTGTTGACGGTGTCAGCCCCCATGGGTGTTGTTTGTCTGCACATGGCCAAAGTTACGTCTTATTTGCACTGCAGGATTTGGCTCCCCCAATTTATGTTGCAATGGGACACATACACTACTTTGCCACTGATGTGTTTGTTGTTCTGTGACCAGGAATCATCCATGCAGTTTGGCAGTTGCACCTCTTACTTTGTCAACACTTGCCTTTTGGTCACTGTGATGATGGGGGTTTGGACCCCATTGCCACAATGTTCAAGATGTGCTGCAGCTATGGACCCCACACTTACATTTTGGTCACTGTGATGATGGGGGTTTGGACCCCATTGCCACAATGTTCAAGATGTGCTGCAGCTATGGACCCCACACTTACATTTTGGTCACTGTGATGATGGGGGTTTGGACCCCATTGCCACAATGTTCGAAATGTGCTGCAGCTATGGACCCCACACTTACATTTTGGTCACTGTGATGATGGGGGTTTGGACCCCATTGCCACAATGTTCAAGATGTGCTGCAGCTATGGACCCCACACTTACATTTTGGTCACTGTGATGATGGGGGTTTGGACCCCATTGCCACAATGTTCGAAATGTGCTTCAGCTATGGACCCCGCACTTACCTTTTCGTCACTGTGATGATGGGGGTTTGGACCCCATTGCCACAATGGTCATGGCCTGCTTGTATTGTGGGTGCCACACACATATATGTGTGGCACATGTGCTAGGGGGTCACATTGTATGTTCAAAGTCATGTTCGGTGTTGTAGGCATTTGACACAGTCTACACACGCTTGTCATGGTGTTGGGGGGATGTCTTCTTCTTGCATTCCCTAGGTTGTGGTGTGCTGGTTGTGTCATGCATTGTCCATCCTATGAGTGGGGGTGGTAGTAGTGGTAGGCATCCTGCCCCCTGGGTAAGGGTGGTAGTAGTGGTAGGCATCCTGCCCCCCTGGGTAAGGGTGGTAGTAGTGGTAGCCATCCTGCCCCCTGGCTGAGGGTGGTAGTAGTGGTAGGCATCCTGCCCCCCTGGGTGAGGGTGGTAGTAGTGGTAGGCATCCTGCCCCCCTGGGTGAGGGTGGTAGTAGTGGTGGGCATCCTGCCCCCTGGGTGAGGGTGGTAGTAGTGGTAGGCATCCTGCCCCCTGGGTGAGGGTGGTAGTAGTGGTAGGCATCCTGCCCCCCTGGGTGAGGGTGGTAGTAGTGGTGGGCATCCTGCCCCCCTGGGTGAGGGTGGTAGTAGTGGTAGGCATCCTGCCCCCTGGGTAAGGGTGGTAGTAGTGGTAGGCATCCTGCCCCCCTGGCTAAGGGTGGTAGTAGTGGTAGGCATCGTGCCCCCCTGGGTGAGGGTGGTAGTAGTGGTAAGCATCCTGCCCCCTGGCTAAGGGTGGTAGTAGTGGTAGGCATCCTGCCCCCCTGGGTGAGGGTGGTAGTAGTGGTAGGCATCCTGCCCCCTGGGTAAGGGTGGTAGTAGTGGTAGGCATCCTGCCCCCCTGGGTGAGGGTGGTAGTAGTGGTAAGCATCCTGCCCCCTGGCTAAGGGTGGTAGTAGTGGTAGGCATCCTGCCCCCCTGGGTGAGGGTGGTAGTAGTGGTAGGCATCCTGCCCCCCTGGGTGAGGGTGGTAGTAGTGGTAGGCATCCTGCCCCCCTGGGTGAGGGTGGTAGTAGTGGTAGGCATCCTGCCCCCCTGGGTAAGGGTGGTAGTAGTGGTAGGCATCCTGCCCCCCATGGGTAAGGGTGGTAGTAGTGGTAGGCATCCTGCCCCCTGGCTAAGGGTGGTAGTAGTGGTAGGCATCCTGCCCCCTGGGTGAGGGTGGTAGTGGTGGTAAGCATCCTGCCCCCTGGCTAAGGGTGGTAGTAGTGGTAGGCATCCTGCCCCCCTGGGTGAGGATGGTAGTAGTGGTGGGCATCCTGCCCCCTGGGTGTGGGTGGTAGTAGTGGTAGGCATCCTGCCCCCTGGGTGAGGGTGGTAGTAGTGGTAGGCATCCTGCCCCCCGGGTAAGGGTGGTAGTAGTGGTAGGCATCCTGCCCCCTGGGTAAGGGTGGTAGTAGTGGTAGGCATCCTGCCCCCCTGGCTAAGGGTGGTAGTAGTGGTAGGCATCCTGCCCCCCTGGGTGAGGGTGGTAGTAGTGGTGGGCATCCTGCCCCCTGGGTGAGGGTGGTAGTAGTGGTGGGCATCCTGCCCCCTGGGTGAGGGTGGTAGTAGTGGTAGGCATCCTGCCCCCCTGGGTAAGGATGGTAGTAGTGGTAGGCATCCTGCCCCCCTGGGTGAGGGTGGTAGTAGTGGTAGGCATCCTGCCCCCCTGGGTGAGGGTGGTAGTAGTGGTAGGCATCCTGCCCCCCTGGGTAAGGGTGGTAGTAGTGGTAGGCATCCTGCCCCCCTGGGTAAGGGTGGTAGTAGTGGTAGGCATCCTGCCCCCCTGGCTAAGGGTGGTAGTAGTGGTAGGCATCCTGCCCCCCTGGGTGAGGGTGGTAGTGGTGGTAAGCATCCTGCCACCCTGGCTAAGGGTGGTAGTAGTGGTAGGCATCCTGCCCCCCTGGGTGAGGGTGGTAGTAGTGGTGGGCATCCTGCCCCCTGGGTGTGGGTGGTAGTAGTGGTAGGCATCCTGCCCCCTGGGTGAGGGTGGTAGTAGTGGTAGGCATCCTGCCCCCCTAGGTGAGGGTGGTAGTAGTGGTAGGCATTCTGCCCCCTGGCTAAGGGTGGTAGTAGTGGTAGGCATCCTGCCCCCCTGGGTGAGGGTGGTAGTAGTGGTGGGCATCCTGCCCCCTGGGTGAGGGTGGTAGTAGTGGTGGGCATCCTGCCCCCTGGGTGAGGGTGGTAGTAGTGGTAGGCATCCTGCCCCCCTGGGTAAGGGTGGTAGTAGTGGTAGGCATCCTGCCCCCCTGGGTGAGGGTGGTAGTAGTGGTAGGCATCCTGCCCCCTGGGTAAGGGTGGTAGTAGTGGTAGGCATCCTGCCCCCTGGCTAAGGGTGGTAGTAGTGGTAGGCATCCTGCCCCCTGGGTGAGGGTGGTAGTGGTGGTAAGCATCCTGCCCCCTGGCTAAGGGTGGTAGTAGTGGTAGGCATCCTGCCCCCCTGGGTGAGGGTGGTAGTAGTGGTGGGCATCCTGCCCCCTGGGTGAGGGTGGTAGTAGTGGTAGGCATCCTGCCCCCCTGGGTAAGGGTGGTAGTAGTGGTAGGCATCCTGCCCCCCTGGGTAAGGGTGGTAGCAGTGGTAGGCATCCTGCCCCCTGGCTAAGGGTGGTAGTAGTGGTAGGCATCCTGCCCCCTGGGTGAGGGTGGTAGTGGTGGTAAGCATCCTGCCCCCTGGCTAAGGGTGGTAGTAGTGGTAGGCATCCTGCCCCCCTGGGTGAGGGTGGTAGTAGTGGTGGGCATCCTGCCCCCTGGGTGTGGGTGGTAGTATTGGTAGGCATCCTGCCCCCCTGGGTGAGGGTGGTAGTGGTGGTAGGCATCATGCCACCCCTGGGTAGGGGTGGTGGTGCGCATTCAGGCCCCTGTGTGCATATGTGGCATTGGTGATGGGCATCCCGCCCCTATGGTGCTGCTGTTGCTGGTGTAAGTATATTCTGCATCCCTGTGTGTGTGTGTGATGTGTCGTGTACGTGTTGTATGTGTTTCGTGGTTGGTGTCTGGCTTACCTTCTGCGCCGTACGCGTCCGTGCCTGTTCCGGTAGTAAATGTAGAATATTGGTATGATCGGGACGAAGGGATTCATGGTTGGTTCGTGTCGTTCGTCCTTCTCGTTGCTTCGCGTCGTCCTCGTCGCTTTGCCTCGTCCTCGTCGCTTCGCCTCGTCCTCGTCGCTTCGCGTCGTCCTCGTCGCTGCCGTGTTCGTCTCGGAGCCGTGGATCGTGTTGTGGCGCGAATCGGAGCTTATGTGCGCCTCTCCCGGATGCTTTGACGTGCCGTGAGTAGCGACGGGTTCGGCGCGTACGGAAAGCGCATCGTACTTGTCCGGCCGGACGGGGCTGCATTTTTCCTTCCGTGCGACTCGATTCGGCGTTTCCGGATTCGCCTCGGTCGGAGAACAGGACCTGGTTTGGGTGAGTACGGCTCGGCCGGATTCTTTGCTGTTGTGCGCATCGTACTTGCTCGTTCGGTGTGCTGTACGGATCGGTCGGGAAACAGGCTTTCGCATGGCTTTTTTCCCGACCGAATGGTATTGGGTGCGCCTCCGACCGAGATCGGAATCGGCCCCATAGTTTTTCCAGATGTGGACTCCTTTTGGGATAGTACGTATCCAACATATTAGTTTTAACAATATCTGTACTTTCTGGTTCATTCAGTGCTAAGTATTCAATTTCTTGTTGAGATTTCAATACTCAATTTCGTGTTGCGACAAGACCTAGACTTACCTAAATGATTCCTCTTGACTTTGAATATAAACTGGCAGAGCTCAACCGATCCTGACATTCATAGGATCCAATCTCTCGATGGGAAAGCATTTTTAAACTAAAGCTGTACAATTTGTTACTAAGACTCTTCTCTTGTGAAATTTCTTCCCACATTTCATTCAACTCTATCTTTTCAGATTTGGTTATATATAACGTAACATAGCGAGCAACAGCAATTGAATTATCTGCAACATACTGGATATCCATGTTTGCATTCCACATTGTCAAAATCACTGGATTGTAGTCATTAATATACTTTGAATCTTCACTTCTTTTTATGTTGTATGTATTCTTCGGAGATTTTCGAGTTATACTATGCCTTACTGCTGACATAAAACTATTGACTCTTCCTTTTGAAATTATTGGACGTGGGAATCCAAAACGACATTTTGTATAAAATGTTCCCTTTGACTTGTATTTTCGTTGACAACATTTTCCACATCGATGACTTTGAAACCGTAAAACTTATTGTCTCAAGCTGTTTTCTCCTCCTTTTTTTTGGAATGGCACAGGTAACACTCTTCGATGAAAGACAAAACAGTTTCATCAGAATCGGTTCCAAATTTAGGTGCATTCTTGATCCATAATAGCATGTGTATATGAGGAGCACCTCTGGCTTGGTACTCCTTTCTCCAAAAGAAATCAGTAACTTCTCCAAGAGGTGGATTATTTTTATTGCATATAAAAGACATCATAGCTTGAAACCTATGATTAAAATATCTGCACATATTTACAAGATCCAAGGAACACAGTTCTCCAGCTGTCTTCCATTCAATGTTTTTTTACATTTGAATTTGCTTGTCGTAGAAATTCAAGTAAATCGTCCCACGCGTATTCAGCACAGCTGAGCGTAATAAACCACGTCGGGGTACCTAAGTTTCTTAACATACATGTAAGTTCTCCATGACGACAATACCAATACTCATTAGTACCACGTTGACACGCCATCAAATTAATTAACTGAGATTCTAAATGATCGTCTCTATGTTGAACTTTGTCCAAGAATTCCTTTGCAGAAACATGTGTAAGATGAACTCCTGTTTTTAATATGTGGTTCACTGCATATGAAAGTCTAGACAAATCAATTTCAAACAGAAGATGAAATATGTATGGAATATACTGTCGAAATATTAAATCATCTGAGTACAATCTTGTCGAATGGTATTCTGAAGCTGGAATCTGTAGTGGTCGTTCATCATATCGTCCACCTTTTCCAGTGGGGAAGAGCTGTGAAAAACAACAAGCTTCTAAACTTTTTTCCCATACACTCATGGGAGTTCCCTTCTCTTTCTTCATTTGAAATAATTAAATAGTGTTTCCTATCACTTCTTTTGAATGCAGAGGATGTATACTGTAATGCTCATACATTTCTTCACTCCTGGACTTGTCCACTTTTTCTATTTGGCCAGTTGAAATTTCTGTTTTATCTTCTAAACATATTTCTTGTTCTTCCACATTTACAGTTTTATAATAAATATTGTTTTGTACAAGATATAATGTAGCCTTTTGAAGTTTGGTGACATCTACTAACTCTTGCAATATTTTCCTACTCTTTGTTGGTACACCATTAACTAGAATAACTACAGGTTGACTTTCCTCTCTATACCAACAGTTTCAATATTTTTCTTAAAATCTAAAGGGAAATACACAATTCTTCCTTTCAGACCTCTTTGTAAATCTGTTGGAGGCAGCTTACCTGTTTTAGGCTCCATACGAACTATAGCCTGAAACGGGTGCACAGATTGAATATGAATGGGCTCATATGTATTTAAATCTGCCAGTTCCAGAGGAATAGCTACTAACTCTAAGTTGTTATGTACTGCTCTAGCTGGCATTTTGTTCTCTTCTAATTTGTTGTAACAATATTTACAAATACGTTGATCAGTAACCAACTCAAACCGACCTTCCACCAACAAATAGGCACCAAATTGTTCCCACTTATCATTGTTTTCCTTTTCACTTTTTAAATATAGATCAACATTCCTAGTTTGACTTCTATAGTGAGTACGTCGACAACAAATACAAACATAGTTTGGTTTTTCACATGAAAGTACCTTAAACTTTGTAATTTCTTCTGCAAACTTCTCAGTAGTAATATCTTCCACCTCTACTTCAACACCTACACTTATCAAGTTCTCAATTTCTCTACACTCCTCTTGTGAACCAAAGAAACAAAACTGTATATCATCAGAAACTTTTTTTACATCCGATACTGAACCATGCAAAAGAGCTGTGTTTATTTCACTTAAAGATAATGCAGGGGGGGCGTGGCCAAGATGGCGGCACGGTAAGACGCAGGATCTCGTCCCTCTGGCTTCGCCTTTCAACAGCATTGTATTAAGCCCCATTCCCGGCCCCAACACACACAATCCGGTACCGGAATCTAAGAGGGACTGCCGCGGTGCCAGAGCGGAGTCCTTTTGCTGCCTCCGGCGCCTTGCTGGACTAGTTTGCGACTCGCTGGGTGCTGGGCCCGGGCCGAGAGCTTGAGGCGCGGAGCCGCGGCTGCTGCGACAGGCGGACATCGGAGGGGACAGAAATGGAGCCTCCCCGGGGCGCCGCTCACTGCGGCGGCCCCGTCAAGCAAACGACCTCCGCCCACACTCACCCTCTTCCCGGTGGGGCCCTGAGAGAAGGTGCTTGACAGAAAGAGCGCGGCGCCGCCATTAATCCACCTGCGGCCTGCAGACCTCATGATCCACGTGGCGGAGGTGCGGACATCGGCGGTGACAGAGACAGAGCTTCCCCGGGGCGCCGCCCACGGCGGCGGCCCCATCAAACACACGACCTCTGCCGGCACTCACCCTCCGCCCGGTGGGGCCCTGCGAGAAGGCGCTTAATAGAAGAAGCGCGGCGCCACCATTAATCCACCTGCGGCCTGCAGACCTCGTGATCCACGCAGCGAAGGGGCGGCTGAACTGCTGGGGGCACCGGAGCTTGCGGCCTAGCTCTTCGGGGCTGCAACTCACCACCCACCGGAGCCACAATAATCTACGCCCGGGGACGGGCCTCGGGAGTGGTGCGGCGGCTGCCTGTACCCCGGTGAGTGGCGGCGGTCACGCGAGCGGGCTCCCTTCCTGCTGCGACGGCTGGTGCCCCCGATCTCCATCCCTCGCGAGGGGCTGCTGGCACTTCTGGGACAACGCGCAGCACAGGGAGCGCGATGGCCTACGCTTTGGATGGACCCCTCACCCTGCGCTTCAGGTGAACTGATCGGAGACCGCCCCAGAGTACGCGGGGCCCCCTCGGAGAACTGAGCACGGCCGTGCTGTGTATCTGCCCAGGCGCGGGAACTCGGGTCCGGGAGCTGCGCACAGAGCTCGCTGATCTATGCTTCGGTTGGGCCCCACACCTTACAATTGAAACAAGCTGTTTTGGGCCTTTCCCGATAGCGGCCTACTGCGCGGGTACGAAGAACTGTGGGGGTGAACGTGCCCTCAAGCAAACAGGACTCCCCCAGAAGAATAGATAGGGCCTTGCTGGGAATCTGCTCCGGTGTAAGAGTTCACTGCCTCCGGACTGCGCAGTGGGACAACTGACTCCTGTTCCAATCGGGTGCCCTCAGACTTCATCGCGGCGGACCTCATATGGGGTGACCCTCACAGGTAGCATAGCACTATGTCCTCGGCCCGGACGAGGAAGGAGAAATCCCTCAAATACATGCTTCTCAAGCAGTCGGGCAGCCCTGATGCAGCAAGTGCCGTGCCCGGAGTCATGGGTCATTCGGAGATGATCGAAGGGGGGGACGGCTCGGCTACAAAGGCCTTCATGATGGAGCTGTTCTCTGCGATTAAGGAGAACATCCTAGACCTGAAGGGCCAGCTTTCCTCTGATCTCAAGGAAGTCCGGCGTGACTTAGATGAGGTGGGTGAGCGGGTGGCCACCCTTGAAGAGCATGACATGAGCTGAGAGGAAGACCTTCACCAGCTGCAGCAGGAGGTGCTCAGGCTACAGGACCAAAACCTGGACTTACAGGCCCATGCAGAGGACCTCGAGAATCGCTCCCGGAGGAATAACATCCGGATTCGAGCGGTGCCCTGGTGAGCAGAGGGAGACGACCTCTGATCCTACGTCTTGGCCCTCTTCCAGCAAGTTTTGGGGGACGACGACGCTCGTGACGTTCAGATGGACCGGGTCCATCGTGTGGGCCTGCCCAGAGGGGACAAGGCCCCTCCGCCGGACATCCTCATCTGCGTCCATGATTTCCAACTCAAGGAGCAAATCCTACGCAAAGCCCGGGCAGCTCACCCTATCCAGTTCCGAGGCCACACCCCGGCACTTTTCCAGGATCTTGCAGCGTCCACGCTGACCAAAAGGCGGGAATTCAAAGTGGTTGCTTCCCATCTCCGCGACAAGGGAATCCCGTACTCGTGGGGCCACCCCTTCCGCATTATCTTCAAGCATCCGGGCAAATTGTGACAGATCCGCTCTCTCGCCGAGGCTCTCGACCTGCTGGGTTTGGAGAGCACTACGACCACAGAGCAGAAGGAGGGCCCCAGAGAGCACGCCGCCCGGTGATCCTCACGCTGGCAAACAGCCGGGAAATAATCACCCATCTTCAAACCTGACCCAGAAGTGATGGCCAAAGAACGTGAGGCCATCCTTTCCTCTCTCTCTCAGCCTCAGGAGCATCCAATATCACCTTGAGTTCATCTTGTATACCGTCAGGGATGGGGGTCCAGGAGCGTAGTCGGAGGGACACGTATGTCTGCTCCTTCTCCCCGGCTAACGGGAAGATCCCCCGCAGCCCTTGGACTACCAGGTACTCTGTTTCGTGACTTGCTGCCAATGTCATGACCCCCTTGGGTTTCTCTTTATTGACGAACTTGTGTCCACTGTTACAGTTTGGGGTTGCTTTGCAGAGGGATGTTTCGTTCGTTCAGAATGTTGTTGTTCTTTTTTTTAGGGTGTTCGTACCAGGTCCTGTGCCTCTATCTCATCCTCCCTGGCCCTCGCTCGCTCAAGCTTACCACCAGCGCTTCTCCTCTTTGGTTGTCATGGCTACACAGCGCATGCTAACCCCCACCATGAATGGTTAGAGACCTGAAAATTGTAAGTCTTAACGCTCGGGCCTGAATCACCCTGTAAAGCGCACTGCGATCCTTTCCTTATTAGAACACTCTGAAGGGGATATCTGTATGCTGCAAGAGACCCACCTCTTAGCCAAGGACACTATCCGCATGCGTACGCGACGATTTCCTTGTCAATACTGGTCCTCCAGCACTGCGAAAAAGAACGGGGTGGCCATTCTCCTGGGGGCAAAATTTGAGGGCAAATTACTCTCCACTTTTTACGAGTCTAAGGGCAGGGTTCTAACACTCCGGGTTCAATGGGGGACCACTCTCCTTACCCTAATTAATATTTACGCTCCCAACACACGCCAAGAGCCATTTTTATTTAGACATCTTGCAGAAAGCCTGGCCTCACCTGACTCTGCTGTAGTGGTGGGTGGTGATTTGAATCTTCTCATGGACAACGATAATGATCGGTCCGGCCAGCGGTACACGCAAGTGGGTGCCCTTTCCTCAGAGGGTAAACAATGGCTGGCCGACAATGGCCTTCACGATATTTGGCGACTTAGGCACCCGACCATGCGGGATTTCACCCACTATTTGGCTGCTCACAAATCCTATGCGCGTCTGGACATGTTCCTCATTTCCAACACGCTCTTACCTAGGATCACTGATGCCTCTATAGCCACGCGCTCCCTCTCTGACCACATGCCTATCTCCATCCACATACAACCGGAAGGGCTCAGATTCTCTCCTGCTAGATGGCGGCTGAGGGTGGGACTCTTGCACTCGCCTAGTAACGTAGAGAGCATACGCTCAAAGATAATGGAATACCTCCAACATAATGATACTGGGGTCACTTCCTTAGCAACCGTTTGGGAAACGCTTAAGCTGGTTATCCACGGGGAACTTATGGCGATCTCCTCAGTGGACAATAAAAAGCACAAAGAAGCCTGTCAGATCTTAGAACAAGAAGTGGCAGAGCTGGAGGCAATACATAAACGCACGGGGGCCCCGAGGGTCTGGAGGTCTTTGGAGGGTAAGCGAATGCTTCTTAAACGCATAGACCTAGATAGGGCGGAATACGCTCTACTTCGACTCCGCCACAAGATCTATCTGAGTAGCGATAAGTGTGGGAGGCTGCTGGTGCAGAGACTATGGGCCAAGGCCGTAGCGGTGACCGTCTCCTCCTTGAAGCGGCCCACAGGTGAGGAGATACACTTGGACTCCCAAATCGTGGAGGAGTTCCGGCAATTTTATCAATCTCTGTATAGTGAGGAGACGGTAGACCACTCTGATGCAGGTGCATACCTGGAGTCAAGCAAGTTCACCCGCCTCCCTAAAGCGCAGGCGGAGCTGCTGGAGAATCCCATCCAGTTGGATGAGGTCATTTCAGCTATCTCAAGGCTAAAGCTCGATCCCCGGGACCCGATGGCTACCCTCCCCTGTTCTACAAAACATTCTGTAAGGAACTGACACCTCTACTGACTCGGCTCTTCAACTCTTTCCTCGACAAGGGGGCGGTCACGGATTCCATGTCCGAAGCCGCGATTTCAGTCATCCTTAAGCCTAACAAAGACCCAGGGCTCTGCAGCTCTTATCGCCCGATCTCGCTGCTTAATATAGATGCAAAGCTCTTCACGGGCATACTGGTGGCTCGGCTGAATCCTCTAATGGCGGGCCTAATCGATCCGGACCAGGCGGGGTTCATCCCGACTCGTCAGGGCTACGATAATACAAAACGCCTTCTGCATCTCATGGACAGTGTCCATCGCTCCCATAGGGAGGCTGTGCTCCTGTCCGTGGACGCAGAAAAAGTGTTCGACAGGGTGAGCTGGAACCATTTATTTGATACCCTACGGGGCTTCGGGTTTGGACCCCACTTCACCCAATGGGTACAGTGCATTTATCATGCCCCCCGGGCGTTTGTCAGAGTAAATGGTGTGTCCTCGACCCCCTTTAAGATCGCCAGGGGCATGAGGCAGGGGTGTCCACTTTCGCCCCTCCTGTTTGCCCTGTACATGGAGCCCCTCGCTCAGAGAATCCGAGATCATCCGGGCATCCAGGGTCTCCGATTCGGGGGTGATACCCACAAAGTGAGCCTCTATGCGAATGATGTCATCCACTCCCTAGCGGAGCCTCTCACGTCCTTACTCAAACTGGTGCAGGAATTGGAGTCCTTCGGACAAGTCTCCGGCTTTAAGGTCAATCTTAACAAATCTCAGGTGCTCAACTTATCCTTGCCCCAGACACATGTAGACTCCCTCCACCAGGATCTCCCCCTGCACTGGTCTAGCGACCCTGTGCCCTATCTGGGCATTCTCCTGGCCCCTTCGCTCCCAGGCACCCTGGAGCTGAACTATTCGACTCTGGTAGACCAGACTAGGAAGGCGCTGGATAGATGGACTAAGCTTAACTTGTCCTGGTTCGGGCGCATCGCCGCGGTGAAGATGACGATCTTGCCGAGGATCCTGTACCTATTCCAAACTCTGCCTCTGGTTCCCCCTCTCAAAGCCATGTGGGCGCTACAGCTGGCCATAAATAAATTTATATGGGGCAACAAGAAAGCGCGCCTCTCCGTTGCACAATTGGCGCACCCCAAAAGCGAAGGCGGGGTGAACTTGCCGTTGGTCCACAGATATCTCCAGGCCGCTCACCTGAGGTATGTACTAGAATGGAATAGCCCCCTCTCAGAAAAGCACTGGACCTTCATGGACCAGGCGGTAGCTGGAGCGAATGTCTGGAGAGAGATATGGCTTCCGCGCAGATCACGATCATGGGGTCTCTACTCCTCCCCAGTCACTGCAGCGACAATGAAGGTGTGGGATGCGGTGGCTCTCACGAGGGGCCTCACAACATTCCCCTCCCCGATGACACCAATGGTGGATAACCCAGATTTCCCCCCGGGATGTAGGTCTGAGGTTGCTCAACGTTGGAGGGAGGCGGGCTGTAAGCGATTGGGTCACCTTTTCGACCCGGATGGCATCATTCCCTTCTCTCGGGTACGACAGGACCTCGACCTTCCCCGGACAGACGAGTATTATTATCTACAACTACGGCACTGGGCTACCTCAGTGGCGTTCTTATCGCATGTATCTCGCAAGCTTACCCCCTTCGAGAAGTGGATAGCGAGCAAGAAAGATGACAAGCATCTTATTGCGGAACTCTATGTTCTTCTTGCTCCAGGCCAGAAAGTAAATCGCTCAAGAGGCCAACTTCGCTGGGAGGCAGAACTGGGGTGGGCCCTTACAGACATGAAGTGGGACAATATCCATTACAGAGCCCATCACACTGCCTACAATACCGCTGGAGCCGAGTCTGCGTTTAAGGTAGCAGCTTATTGGTACCTCACGCCCGCTCGTATCCACCAATGGGACAAGAACCATACTGAGGAATGCTGGCGGGGCTGCGGCCTGACAGGCTCCCTAGCACATCTTCTTTGGCATTGTCCGAGACTGGAGAGATTCTGGGAGCAGGTGCTCAACGATATCGACACCGCATTCGAGACTGAGATACCTCGCTTCCCGAGTTACACTCTCCTAGGACTTTCGAACCTGTTGTTTTTTTTTACTTACTAGGCATGTTTGTCATTGCTGCCACCCTCCGGGATGTAGGCTATAAAGCTGTGTACGTATCTATATATACCCTATGCATCCTTTCCTGGCTGCCGGCCCCTGTGGTTGTAGGCGAATGGCTGTGTATACTCGTTGATATGCCTTCTAAAATGAATAAAAAGATATGTTCCATAAAGATAATGCAGGACTTTTTACGTAGTACAACCTTCTTACTAACTTCCGCATTTCTGAATGATGTACTGCTAACATTCTTAAATGATGAAAAGTACTTTGACACACTTTTCTAGAAAGACAAGCCAGAGAATGACCCTGCAACTTAGTATATTTTCTCACTTCACAAGGATGCAACATCTTAATCTTCTGTTTAACACTTTTTCTGGCATATTCTCGTAAAAGAATTCGTAATATATCGATAGATTCCTGTCATATACTACAAATACTACTACAATCCCACTTAAACACTGGAGCTTGTGTACGTCTCCCTTGAACTTCTTCAGCTATTACTTCTTCCACATTTCTAGGAACCATCTTTTCTTTTTCAATTGGACAACCATCTTTTATTTCATAACAACGACCACTGGTATCAACTGCATGAACTAATGTATTTTGTTGAAAAAAGCTTTCTTCATTAAAAAAGGCTCAGTACTAGAAGTGTGCTTCCATTCACCTGAAATTCTTTTGCAAAAGTTACATCTATTAACCAGTCTTTTTCTTTTGCTTTTCTCCTTCATAAAGTGCATTGTTTTATTCAATGTTTTCATTCTCTTCAATACCAATATAAATAATTTTCTTTTCAATTCAAAAGCTTTTTCTACTACACTATCAATCTGTTGTTTTTTCTTGTAAGCTGCTGAACCTCTTTTATATTTTTTTACAATCTTTCAATAAATTTTGTAGTACTCTACTTTTATACATTCTCTTCCTAATGTCTTATTATTCTTTCATCCTTCTTTCAACATGGATTGTTTTCCCATAACCTGATTTTCCATTAATATGTCCTTTTTTTGTTTCCTTCTGATTGGTTGTACAACTTTTCTTTCTCTTTTCCATATTTTGAAAATCCATTACGTTCTTTAAAAGTCTTTTAACAAATTCTTTAGTTCTCTTACCAGAAGTCTTTTTCTTCAATGTCACATTTTGAACTTCATCTAATTTCTGCTTTCCTCTTTCCTTTAAATAGTAGTGGGTTTTTTTCTTGTCTTTTCTTTAGATCTTTTCTTGCCATACTCAATCTTTATTACTAATAATGGAGAATATCTGAAAAAAAGAAACGTTTAAATAGTTTCTAAAAATAATTTTATATTATTAAAATAATTATATACAAATATTCTCATCTATAAATAAATAAATACTTTTAATTGCATTGCAAAGCTATGTCAGACACTGCACAATTCCTTCATTTAGAAGACATCACAACCTCCACAACAGAATGACAGAGCACAACTAAAGAAGTTCTCTACTACTACCCAAATCAAATGTAAAGTGCAGTCTGTCAGGTTTTAAGGCCTGCATGGTCTTGTGATTGAGGTATGTCTCTACTTGCACATGTATTCTCATATGTGTCATGCATTTGAAGATGCTTTACATATAAAACACAAGTATACATCTATTTGTATGCTTCTTTTATATATGGTGCACTAGCAAAAGGTACAGACTCATCCATGCATGGTTTCAGGAAGATGGTGAGACTTACAGCAGAGACATGTGAAGGGTTGCTGCTTTGTTTTTGGCAATGCCCAATACCTAACTGTTGCCTCTTTCAACAACCTTCTTCCTTCTTTCTGCACCTCTCTTGCCTCTTTCTTCACCCCTGTTCCCTTTTTCTGCACCTCTCTTGCCTGTTTCTACAACTCTCTTGCCTTTTTCTGCAGTTCTCTTACCTCCTTCTGCACCTCTGTTGCTTCTTTCTGTACTTCACTTTCTTCTTTCTGCACCCCTCTTGTCTGTTTCTGCACCTCTTTTGTCTGTTTCTGCAACTCTCTTGCCTCTTTCTGCACTTCTCTTGCCTCTTTCTGCACCTCTGTTGCTTCTTTCTGCACTTCTCTTGCCTCTTTCTGCACCCCTCTTGCCTCTTTCTGCACCTCTGTTGGTTTTTTCTGCACTTCTCTTGCTTCTTTCTGCACCTCTCTTGCAAATGTTGTCACCCCTCCTGCCTCTTTCGGCACCCCTCTTGCTTCCTTCTGCACCTCTGTTGGTTCTTTCTGCACTGCCCTTGCTTCTTTCTGTACCCCTCTTCCCTCTTTCTGTACCTCTCTTGCCTCTTTCTGCTCCTCTGTGGCTTCTTTCTTCTTCTCTCTTGCCTCTTTCTGCACTTCTCTTGCTTCTTTCTGCACTTCTCTTGCTTCTTTATGCACCCATCTTGCTTCTTTCTGTACTTCTCTTGCTTCTTTCTGCACTTCTCTTGCTTCTTTCTATACCCCTCTTGCCTCTTTCAGCACCCTTCTTCCCTCTTTCTGTACCTCTCTTGCCTCTTTCTGCTCCGCACTTGCCTCTTTCTGCACTTCTCTTGCCTCTTTCTACACTTCTCTTCCCTCTTTCTGCAATTCTCTTGCCTGTTTCTACACTTCTCTTCCCTCTTTCTGCAATTCTCGTGCCTCTTTCTCCACATTCTTACTCTTTCTGCACCTCTGTTGCTTCTTTCTGCAGTTCTCTTGCCTCTTTCTGCCCCCCTCTTGTCTGTTTCTGCACCTCTGTTGGTTATTTCTGCACTGCTCTTGCTTCTTTCTGGACCTCTCTTGCAGATTTTGGCACTCCTCTTGCTTCTTTCGGCACACCTCTTTCTTCCTTCTGCACCTCTGTTGGTTCTTTCTGCACTGCTCTTGCTTCTTTATGCACCCTTCTTGCCTCTTTCTGCACCCTCTTCCCTCTTTCTGTACCTCTCTTGCCTCTTCCTGCACTTCTCTTGCTTCTTTCTGCACCACTCTTGTCCCTTTCTGCACCCTACTTCCCTCTTTCTGCACCCCTGTTCCCTTTTTCTGCACCTATCTTGCCTGTTTCTGCAACTCTCTTGCCTCTTTCTGCAGTTCTCTTGTCTCCTTCTGCACCTCTGTTGCTTCTTTCTACACCTCTCTTGCACATTTCTCCACCCATCTTGCCTATTTCTGTACCTCTGTTGGTTCTTTCTGCCCTGCTCTTGGTTCTTTCTGTACCTCTTTTGCCTGTTTATGCATTTCTCTTGCCTCCTTCTGCAACTCTGTTGCTTCTTTCTGTACTTCTCTTGCCTCTTGTTGCACCCCTCTTGCCTCTTTCTGCACTTCTCTAGCTTTTTTCAGCACTTTTCTTGCTTCTTTGTGCACCTCTCTTCCCTCTTTGTGCACCTCTCTTCCCTCTTTCTGCACCTCTCTTGCCTCTTGCTGCACTCCTCTTCCCTCTTTTTGCACCTCTCTTCCCTTTTTCTGATTGCATGACTCCATGGGTAGTGCCTGGGTGATTATATGAGTGCAAGGGTATTGTCTGTGTAATTGGAGGAGAGATTGGATACTGATTGACTGATTGCATGAGTGCAGAGGTAGAGCTTGTGCATGCATAACTGCATGAATAGTGCCTCAATGCATAGATGAATGCATGAGTAGTGCCTACGTGAATGAATGAGTGCAACAGTAGTGCCTGGGTGATTGTATGAGTGCAAGGGTAGTGGCTGGGTAATTGGAGGAGAGGATGGATAGTGACTGGCTGATTACATGAGTGCATAGCTACTACCTGGGTGATTTGATGAGTGCATCTGTAAATGTAATGAGTGCAAGAGTAGTGGCCGAGTGCATGGATGACTGCATGGATAGTGCCTGAGTGATTGCATGAGTGCAGGGGTAGTGCCTAGCTGATTGAAGGACTGCATACATAGTGCCTCAGTGCATGGATGAGTGCATGGGTAGTACCAGGGTGATTGGAGACTTACAGCTGAGACATGTGATGTGTTGCTACTTTATATTTGACTACACCCAACATCCTGAGTAGTAGCAGAATAGTGAAATTGCAGCACAAAAGTGAGGTTTATGACATGGTGTACACTTTTGTACTACAGCTTCACTATTCTGTAACTACTCAGGATGTTGGGCCTACCCAAATATAAAGCATCAAACCTACACATGAGTCTGTTATAAATCTCACCATATTCCTGAAAGCATGTAGGCATGTGTCTGTACCTTTTACTAGTACTACCATATATAAAAGAAACATACAAATAGAGAAATATCTATGTTTTATACATCTACCATCTTCAGATGCATAACACATATGAGAATACATATGCAAGTAGAGACATACACCAATCACAAGAACATGCACACCTTAAAACTTGAGAGACTACATTTCACATTTCAAACAGACACCTACATTTATGCGTCATACTTTAATGTACCTTTTCACACACTCATACAAACTAGCCTAATCACTAATCTGTTTCCTAACATGTCTTAAAACTCACTTTTGTGCTGCAGCTTCACCATTCTGCAACTATATAGGGTGTTGGGCCTAGCCAAATATAAAGCAGCAGTCTATTACATGACTCAGCTGTAAGTCTCACCATATTCTTGAAAGCATGCATGCATATGTGTCTACCTTTTGAAATCATCATCATATATAAAAGAAATAAACAAATAGATGTATACCTTTATTTCATACGTCTAGCATCTTCAGATGCATAGCACATATGAGAATACATGTGCAAGTACAGACATACATCAATAACAAGACCATGCAGACCTTAAACTTAAAACTTGACAGACTGCACTTTACATTTGAAAGAGACACCTACATTTCTGCGGTGTACTTCAAGTGTACATTTTCCCAGACTCATAGAAAGTAGCCTAATCACTAATCCCTCTGCCAACATGTCTTAAAACTCACTTTTGTGCTGCAGCTTCATCATTCTTCGAATACTCAGAATGTTGGCCCTAGCCAAATATAAAGCAGCAACCTATCACATGTCTTTACCATAAGTAGAGCTCATCTACCGAACATAAGCGGTTCGGTTTTTGGCTACAGCGAGAATTTTAATCTTGTGGAGGCAGTCCTAATAATTTTTAAATTTTTGCTTATTTGCACAATATTTTAAACAGTTGATTTTTACCTGCTACTTTGCACACTGTTGTTCTGGGGGAAGGAGCTGTGTTTAATGCTCCGGGAGGGGAACTTCAGGCTGGGGCATTGTCAATTCAGGTCAGCGGTCTAGCTGCGACGGTTTCCGCGTTCGCCCTAGTTGAAAAGGGGCAGATGAAGCGGCCGCGCAGCGGATAAAGCGGCCGCGACGCTGGCACGCCGAAGGCGTGCCTAAGGCAAGCCCGTCTGCGCCCGTCCGTGCACGAACAGGCCCAGGGGCCCCAGAACCCCTGGTGTTCTCGCAAGAGAAAACCTTTCTTATTCTGCAGACCAGCTGTATTACCTTAGAGAGACCTTGCCACATAAATGTGGTCACATAATCGCGCCGACGAATACCAGGAGTAAATGTCCTCACTGTTCATTTGAACTAGGTGCCCCGGCCATAGCTTCAGCTGTTAAGACTCCATCTCATCAGACTGCTTTCAAAATGTGCTTATTGAATTGCCATTCGATGCCTAAGCACGCAATTGAACTCCGGCTATTGCTGGAAGAAGAAGACCCGGATGCCTTGTTTCTTACCAAAACATGGCTCACCAACATATCAGATCCGGTGGTGGTCCAAGCACTTCCCCCTGGATATTTGATCCAGAGGCAAGATCGTGAATTAAATAGAGGAGGTGGCTTGGCTATTATTTACAAAGATAAAATCAATTGTCGCATATCGGCAAGTCTGATTCCTGATTGTGAAAGTTTTTCTTTTGCACTTGGTTTTTCCCATACTTGTACTTTTTCTGGGGTCTTAATATATCGGTCCCCAGGAGCTACTGGTCATTTTAGTAGAGACCTACCTGAGCTAATAGCTAAGTCAGTCAGCTCTCTTCCCAATTTTTCCGTACTAGGTGATTTTAATAGTCATTTTGATGATATTTCTTCACCTGTTGCAGAGGAATTGACGGACAGTTTGGGTGCCCTTCTACTCAATTTGAAAGTGACTGGCCCCACTCATCAAAAAGGCCATCTACTTGACCCTATCTTTTCTAACATTAACAACCTTGTTGTTGAAAAGCCAATCCCGATACCTTGGTCGGATCATCATATGATCTCCTTTTCATGGACCCCTCTGGTTAGTAGTCCGCCAGTGGAAACGGTTAAAAAGTTGAGTCGCAATTGGTCTAAACTCCCCACTGAGTCCTGGGCGCTAATTCTTCGTAACACCAGACCCGTGCTCGAGGCTGACCCAGATACTTCCAACGATAAGTTTAATAACTGGCTTGAATCCTCTTTAGACTTGGTGGCCCCCAAAAAATGGATGACTAATAAGAAAGGTTCCAATAGAATAGCATGGTACACTCCTAAGCTTAGAGAGTTGAAGCAAAAATGTAAACGCTTGGAGAGAAGTTGGAGGAAAGATTTCTCCACCGCTAGGAAAACTAAATATAGAGAGGCTACCAAAGCATACAAGGCAGAAATTAGAAGTGCCCAATCCCTGTACTACGAAAAAAGGATTATCTCAGCCTCCAACTCTCCTCGCGAAATTTTTCAGATTGCGAAATCTCTTCTTAACCCGCCTTCTCCATCCTTGCCCCCTGATGATATTTTAGGGCGCTGCAACAATCTGGCAGAGTTCTTTTTTTTAAAAATTCAAGATATTTATTTGGCATTTTCCCCGACTCCAGCATTTCAAAACGCCTCCCCTTTGGATATCCAGCCCCTAACACCTGATTTCTCTCTAGCGGTAATTCATCCCATGGATTTGAAATTCTTAAAAAACTATCTTAACCAACTGAAATCTGGTTCCCCTAGAGATGTGGCCCCCTCCACTATTTTAAATCAGGCCTCTGGTACAGTTTCCCCAATCATATTGGACCTCATCAATATCTCACTCTCCTCTGGGCTCGTTCCCTCTCTCTGGAAACGGGCCATGGTTAAAGCTCTTCACAAAAAACCGAGTTTGGATCCAGAAGTGTTCGCAAATTACCGTCCGATTTCGCTTCTGCCAGGGATTGCAAAAATTGCTGAAAAGTATGTTAACTCTATTCTCTCTGCTTTTTTGGAGAAGAATGAATGCTTTCATCCCTCACAAACTGGTTTTAGACCCCAACAGGGCACGGAGACTGCCCTGCTGGTAGTAGTTGAAGAAGCAAGAAAAATTCTAGATGTCGGCGGCTCTGCTGCAATTGTCCTCCTTGACCTTAGCGCGGCCTTTGACACGGTTAATCATCAACTACTTATTTCGAGACTTAGAGAGGTAGGAGTGACTGGAACGGCACTTAAGTGGCTAGAGTCCTTTCTGGACGACAGATCATTTCAAGTATTTGAGGATAACTTTATCTCTGGAAGTATGCCTCTGAGATGCGGGGTCCCCCAGGGTTCTTCCCTGAGCCCCGCGCTTTTTAATATTTATATGAGCCCCCTGGCCGAGGTTGTCAAGCCCTTTGGCATTCAGATTGTTACTTATGCTGATGACACTCAGCTGATTGTCTCCCTAAGCCAATCTGATAATGCGGAAACCAATCTGGATGGCTGTCTTGAAAGGTTGTCCGCCTGGATGGAAGGCTCGTATTTAAAACTTAATGGGGCTAAAACTGAGCTGACGTTCTTAGGCAAAGCCTCCCCCCTGAATACCAGCTCACTCTGGCCTAGGTGTTTGGGCATCATGCCTCCTCCTAAAGATCAGATCAAAAGCCTTGGTGTTTGGTTGGATCATAATCTGAACTTTAAGGAGCAAGCACGGAATGTGGCAGGTACCTGTTATGGGATCCTGAAGTTGATAAGGAAAATCCTTCCCCTGCTGCCTTTCAATGCGAGGAGATTGTTGGTTCAGGCACTGATTCTTTCGCGACTTGACTACGCCAACGCTCTTTATTTAGGATCTCCGTGCTCAACGATTAAAAAATTACAGACTGTACAAAACTGTGCAGCACACCTCCTCATGCAGGTCCCTAATCGGGAATCCGCAAGACCGTCTATCGCCACCCTCCATTGGCTTCCGGTTGCGGAAAGAGTTCAGTTTAAAGCTCTGTGTATCGTCCATAAGACCTTATCTTCCAAGTGTCCACCGATTCTCCGGTCTATCATCTCTTCCTATTGTCCTAATAGGTCCTTGCATTCAGGGAATAAGCATCTGGCAGTCGTTCCCAGGATAAAAAGATCTTGGAGTGGTGGACGCCTGTTCTCATACAAAGCGGCAAAATGTTGGAACCAGCTACCTAACCATATCCGTCTTGAGGATAACTATTTGTCTTTTCAAAAACTTCTTAAAACCTTTCTGTTTCATTGATGACTAGCCGTAGTTCTGTGATGACGCTGCTCCTAGCGCTGGGAGGCCTTCTGGTAGCCATGCGCTTTAGAAATGCAAATTCATTCATTCATTCATTCATATTCCTAAAAGCATGCATGCTTGTATCTGTACCTATTGCCAAAAGCATAACACATATCAGAATACATGTGCAAGTAGAGACATACATCACTCACAAGACCATAAAGGCCTTAAAACTTGACAGACTACACTTAACATTTCAAACGTACACCTAAAATTATGCTGCATACTTCAAGTGAAGTTTTACACAGACTCTTATAAAGTACCATAATCACTAATTCCTCAGCCAACATATCTTAAACATGACTTTTCTACTGCTGCTGCTTCACTATTCTACTACTAATCAGGTATTGAGCATTGCTAAGAGCAAAGCAGCATCCCTTCACATATCTCTGTTGAAAGTCTCCCCATATTTCTAAAAGCATGTATGCATATGTCTGTACCTTTTCCTAGTATCATCATATATGAAAGAAACATACAAATAGATGTATACCTGTATTTTATAAATCTAGCATCTTCAGATGCATAACACATATGAAAATACATCTGCAAGTACAGACATATCTCAGTCACAAGACTATGCAGACCCTAAAACTTAAGAAGCTGCACTTCTCATTTCAAGTAGACACCTAAAATCATGTGATGTATTTCAAGCATACCTTTCAACAGACTCATGCAAAGTAGCCTAATCACTAATTCCTCTGCCAACATGTTTTAAACCTCACTTTTGAGCTGCAGCTTCACCATTCTGCAACTACTTATGGTGTTGGACCTAGACAAATATAAACAAGCAACCCTTCACATGTCTCTGCTGTAAGTTTCACCATATTCCTGAAAGCATGCATGCATATCTCTGTATCTTTTGCTAGCAGCATCATATATGAAAGAAATATACATATAGATCTGTGGTTTATACGTCTATCATCTTCAGACGCATAACATGCACCATAATACATGTGCAAGTAGAGACATACCTCAGTCAAAACACCATCCACATCTTAAAACTTCACAGACTACACTTCAAATTTCAAACAGACACTGAAAATTATGCGGTATATTTGAAGTGTAGCTTTCCACAGACTCATACAAATTAGCCTAATAACTAATCTCTCTTCAAACATGTCTTAAACCTCAATTTGTGCTGCAGCTTTACCATTCTACAACTACTTAGAGTGTTACACCTAGCCAAATACAAAGCAGGAACCCTTCACATGTCTCAGCTGTAAGTCTCACCATATTCTTGAAAGCATGCATGCATATGTCTGTACCTTCTGCCAGCAGCATCATATATAAAAGAAATATACAAATAGATGCATACATGTGTTTTATACATCTAGCATCTTCAGATACATAACACATATCAGAATATATCTCCTAGTAGAGACTTTCTTCAATCACAACACAATGCACACCTGAAAAATTCACAGAACACACTCCCCATTTCAAGCAAACACCAACCGTTATGTGGCATATTTCAACTGTACCTCTCTAGAGACTTATAAAAAGTAGCCTAATCACTAATACCTTATGTCAAAATGTTTTAAACCACACTTTTGTGCTACATCTTCACCATTGTACTACTACTCACAGTCTTAAGCCTACCACATACAAAGCAACAACACCTCTTTGTTATACATCATGCACCTTCAAATGTATAAGACATATGAGAATACATATACAAGTAGAGACATACTTCAGTCACAAGTCCATGCACACCTTAAAACTTGACAGACTGCACTTCCAATTTGAAAGCGACACCTAAATTTATGCGGTATACTTCAATTGTACATTTCCACACACTAATACAAACTACCATAATCACTAATCCATCTTCCAATATACACATATTACTATACACAATCTATTTCAAACAACATTTAAGTACAATAAAGCAAACTACAATACACATCTCTACATTTAATAATATATTTCAAACATCACAGTTCTTGAATAATTTCTAAAGTTTGAAAATAAAGCTAATACATAATACACCTCACAAATTTATAACTCACAAGTTCACCTTATTTTCAAGTTCAGCGCACAAGGTTACAAATGCAAACAGCAGGTGTGGTTGACTTTTGCAAAATATTACCTTATCCTATCTACTGTACCTTTCAAACATTTTTTAATAACCTATAAGAAACATGCTTTTTAAAGAAAGTAACATGCACCCTATTTTTGAGTGTACAATGTTCATAAACAGCCAATCAATTATCTGCTTTTTAAAAACAGCATCTTGTCCACCATTTTAGATACCTCTCATTCTACCAACTGACTACCTCAGCTACAGACATCTTTTCATTACTTCCAGACATCCCTTCAAGATGCTTACAGTATGGATTGTTGGGCACAGCTATGTTTTCTGGTGTAAAAGGTATGCTGAACGAAGAGGTATTGACAAAGACCTAGCTTTGCAAAATGTGGATATTAAATGGATTGCACAGAGAGGATTAAAGTGGCACCAATTGATGCCTTTGGTTAAAACCTTTTTGCATCTCCAACCCCCTGACCTCATGATTGTGCACTGTGGTGGCAATGACCTAGGCACATTGACTGGGGTAGGTCTGGAAATGCTAATGAAGGACACCTTTGCACAATTGATGTTGCTTTTGCCCAAACTGTCTTTGTATACTCTAATATATGCCAAAGACAGAAATGGAAGTGGTCAAATCAATTCTGTCCACAGATTGAGAAAGCTAGAAAGAATGTCAATAAAGCTGTTTCTGCTTACTTCAGAGGCCGTAGGATGGGCTCTATCTATAACAACAATCTACATTTTGATATGGATATCTACAGACGTGATGGAGTACACTTCACAGATCAAGGAAACAGAGTCTTTCTCAACAACCTAAAGCTGTGCATCTGCACTTACATGTAGCTACAACAAACTCATAATAAAAATAAGGGCTCTTTTAGAGCCACCCTATAACACAATAGTGAATCTATTTTTTTTACACATACATACTCTTTTTTAATTTTTTGAGGATTTGCGCACCCGTCGCAAATCTGAAAAAGCATGAATTCAATGTACTACAACACAATACACTTTTCAGTTTTAACTATAAATTTTTAATTTTATAAATTTTTACTAACTCAATAAATTTTAATCTTATCATTAACTTCAATCACACTACCTTTATAAAACAACTTCACAAATGCAACACTACCTTCTAGATTATATACTACTAAATTATTTATTTGATGTGGATCCGCGAATCCAACGCAATGTTACATGGGGTGCCGCGCTGAGAGCTGCGTTGGGGTCGCGACTCCAAAATAGAAAGAAATAAACCGCCCCACTTCCATTACTCGGTATCCGCCCCAGGGACCCTATCCCCCGGGGCATTACCTCTTTTAAAAAAAATAATAATAATATTACGGAAGGAGGGCCGTGTGGCCCCCCTTCCCTTGGCCACTTTCAGCCCAGGGACCCCATCCCCCGGGGCATGGCCATCTATTTTTTAATTATTCATTTATTCAATTTAAAAGGAGGGGGACCGCACGGCCCACCTCCTGAGGCCATTTTTAGCCCCGGGGACCCCATCCCCCGGGGCTTTGCCTCTGTTTTGTTTTTAAATAATAAGGGAGGGGGAGCCCCAATGCCCCCGTGGTCCCTGCCGGCTCCCCGCCTCCTGCGGGAGCCGGTATTGCTTTTGGACAAGGGGAGCTGCTGACATGCTGGAGCCGGCCCTGGGGGGTGGCAGTCCCCAGGACCACCTAGGGCTCCAGGAGGGGGGCCCTGTGGCCCCCCTCCCAACATAAACATAGCCCCGGGGAGGTGGTGGTCCCCGGGGCCGAGGGTCCTCAACAGACCCCCAGCTTCTTTTAATTAATGCCCTGGGGGGTGGTGGTCCCCAGGGCATGTGGGAGGGCTTGAGCCCCCCCACACTACTTTATTTTTAGCACAGCCCCGGGGAGGTGGTGGTTCCGGGGCTGCAGGGGGGCCACGTGCCCCCCGCATTTATGAATTAAAGCCCCAGGCAGGTGCGGTCCCCGGGGCTGCGTAAAGGGGGCAGGAGCCCCCCCACGCTTTTTTCTTTTTAATAATAAAGCCCCGGGGAGGTGGTGGTCCCCGGGGCTGCAGGGGCCTCTGCAGGCCCCCGCATAAATATTCACAAATGTCCCCGGGACCTGGCCCACCCGGGGGCTCATTAAAATGAAGCACGAGAGCCCGCTTCATTTTTTTACATTTTCTAGGCATGATTCGCGCACCCAGTGCGACTTCAGCTGACAAAATAAAAATAAATGCTTTTTTTGGCCCTGGGGGTCCCTGTAGGACCCCCTGACCAGGCCTAGGGGGTCAGGGTGTTTCTACCCTGCCCCCTTTCCTTCATTTTAAACCTTTTTTTACCTTTTTCTTGTGACTCTGTTCAACCGGGTCACAAAATGGCTGCCAACACATTTTGGTTTGGAATGTTGGCAGCCAATCAGAATGAAGCTCGTGCTCTGGAGGGTTCGCGAATCCTCCTCGGCCACCAGATATCGATATTTTTATTTTTTTAATTTCTCAGGAACTGCTGAACGGATTTACACCATTTAAAAAAAGAACACTTTTTGAACCAAGAACTACCTTTTTACCAAATTTGGTGTAATTCCGTTCAGCAGTTCAGGCTGTAGCTTTGTCTAAAGTTTCATATGGAAATTAACATGGAGAAAACGCGTTTTGGGACCCCCCTTTTTTCTCGGCCCCCGCTTGACGAATCACCCCGAATCTTTCAAGACAGGAGGTGACCGGAGCGCCCCATTAGTTTTGAAAATTTCGCAAAGATTCGTCAAACAGCGCCAAAGATATTGGCAAAAGAAAAAACGCTTTTTGAATAGAAACAAGGTCCAAACTATAACTACCTACTGGCGACTGCCAGTAGGTAATATATATATATATATATATATATATATATATATATATATATATATATATATATATATATATATATATATATATTATCTACTGGCGGTCGCCAGTAGATAGTTATAGTTACAACCTATTATCCATAGGAAATCCGCGACATTCTATTTGAAATAACTCTCTTGCCGGTTGACGTATCTTGGCAAAATTTTCAAACTTTGTGGCCCGCTCCGGTCCGCTCCTACCCTGAAAGTCTCGGGGATTCGTCAAGCGGGGCCGAGAAAAAGGGGGTCCCAAAACGCGTTTTCCCCATGCAATTTTCCATAGGAAACTTTAGACACGGCTACAGCCCGAACTGCTGAACGGAATTACACCAAATTTGGCAAAGAGGTAGTTCTTGGTTCAGAAAGAACCCTTTTGTTAAATGGTGTAAATCCGTTCAGTAGTTGCTGAGAAAATCAAAAGTAAAAAGATAGTGATATCTATGGGCACGGAGGATTCGTGCCCTGCGCGCACCGTCCCGATCACGAGCTGCATGTTAATTGGCTGTCAGCTGGCTGTCAACATTCCGATTCAGGAAATGTTGGCAGCCATTTTGTCCCTCGGTAGAACCGAGGGACAGAAACAAGTGCGCAAAGCGCACAAAGGGGGCAGGGTAGAAACACCCTGACCCCTGGGTTTGCTCAGGGGTCCCACAAGGACCCCCTGGGCAAAAAAAAAAAATTTTTTTTTAAAAATCGGCAGGAAGCGCTCAGGGTGCGCGAATCCTGCCGAAAAATCAAAGCGCGGTCTCCGCGCTTCGATTGTATTTTGCCCCCGGGTGGCCCAAGTCCCGGGGGCATGGTAGGGGGATAATTTAATGTGTGGGGGCCTCAAAGGGCCCCCCAAGCCCCGAGGACTGCCACCCCCGGGGCTTAATTGAAAAATGGTGCGGGAGGGCTCTTCTGCCCTCCCGCAGCCCCGGGGACCGCCACCCCCGGGGCTTCTTTTTAAATTGAAATAAGGTGTGGGGGGCTCCAGCCCCCACACGCCCGGGACCACCACCTCCCGGGGCACTTATAAAATAAATGTGGGGGTCCATTACGGACCCCCAGAGCCCCGGGGACCACCACCTCCCCGGGGCTGTGCAATTTAAGGGAGGGGGCCGCGCGGCCCCCTCCTGGAGCTCTTGATGGCCCTGGGGACCGCCACCCCCAAGGCCGGCTCCTGCAGTGTCCCGGGTGCCTACCCCCGGGACACTGTAGCTTGCTATGGCAGGACGGAGCCTCACGGCTCCCGTCCTGCCATAGCAAACTGCTTTGGATATTGGAAGAGAGAGCAGGGAAACCTGCTCTCTCTTCCAATATCCAAAGCCGATTGCTTTCCACATGGGGAGCTGCATCTTAGCAGCTCCCCATGTGGAAAGCAATGCCGGCTCCCAAGGGACGCGGGGAGCCGGCGGGACTGTGGGGGATTGGGGACCCCCCACAGTCCCCAACGGAGAGGGCCAGCCCCGGGGGATGGGGTCCCCGGGGCAAGTAGTGGCCCGGGAGGGGGCCACGCAGTCCCCCTCCCAAAAAAAAAAAAAAAAATCAAATAAAAAAAACAGAAAGGCCGGCCCCGGGGATGGGGTCCCCGGGCCTTAATGGCCTGAGGAGGGGGCCACGCAGCCCCCTCCAAAGGAAAAAATAAATCGAGGCCATGCCCCGGGGATGGGGTCCCCGGGGCCAATACAGGCCCAGGGAAGGGGGCCACGCGGCCCCCTTCCCGTTTTTTTAAAAATATTTAATTTAAAAAGGTAGGTAAGGCCCTGGGGGATGGGGTCCCCAGGGCATAAAAACTGGAAAAAGGAAGGGGGCCACAGAGCCCCCTTCAGGGGACAAAAAATTCTTTTTTTTAAAAAACGATCGGGCCCGCAGGCCCCGCCCCTTCCTTCACCACTCTGCAAACGCGCCCCTGGCGCGTTTGCAGATGGGGAAGTAATTCCCGTTCAATACTGGGGGTCCCTGAGGCCAACTAGCCCACCAGGAACCTCCAGTATGCGCCAGGGGCTGCCTTGCAGAGAGGTGTACAGAGGCCACGCCCCTTTTACACCTCTCTGCAACGCAGCTCTGTGGCGCTTAATGGAGGTAGCTGGTGGGCTAGTTGCACCCCAGGGACCCTCAGGATTTAAGGGGACTTAATCCCTCGACTTAAAACGCGCCACGGGGCGCGTTTGCACAGTGGTGAAGGGAGGGGCGGGGCTTCAGGTGACATGTGTGCAAACAGGCCCCGTGGTGCGTTTTAAGATGGGGAATTAAATCCCTTTCAATCCTGAGGGTCTCTGGGGGCCAACTAGCCCAACAGGTACATCCAGAAAGCGCCACAGAGCTGCGTTGCAGAGAGGTGTAAAAGGGTGTGGCCTCTCTACACGTCTCTGCAACGCAGCCCCTGGCGCATACTGGAGGTTCCTGGTGGGCTAGTTGGCCCGTAGGGACCCTCATGATTCAAGGGGACTTAATCCCCCAACTTAAAACGCGCCACGGGGCGCGTTTGCACAGATGTCACCTCAGGCCCCGCCCCTCCCTTCACCATTGTGCAAATATTCCTCTAAAATCTGCCGAACTACGAATTCCGATTTACTCACCTGTTATCAGGAGAGACCTCAGTGCTGCATCTTTCAGCCCAGTACTGGTCCTGAAAAGTAATTTTAACCGTACTTACCAGTAACTTGAATTTCCTTCCATAGGATATCATTGCCTGCTTTTTGCTGAAAAAGTTTCTAAGTGTTGATTTTTGAAACATACAAATATTCCTCTAAAATCAGCCGAAATACGAATTCCGATTTACTCACCTGTTATAAGGAGAGTCCTCAGTGCTGTATCTTTCAGCCCAGTACTGGTCCTGAAAAGTAATTTTAACCGTACTTACCAGTAACTTGAATTTCCTTCCATAGGCTAACATTGACTGGTTTCACTTGGAAATTCTTCTAAGTGTGGAGTTTTGGAACTTTAAAATATTCCTCTAAAATCAGCCGAAATACGAATTCCGATTTACTCACCTGTTATCAGGAGAGACCTCAGTGCTGCATCTTTCAGCCCAGTACTAATCCTGAAAAGTAATTTTAACCGTACTTACCAGTAACTTGAATTTCCTTCCATAGGATATCATTGCCTGCTTTTTGTTGAAAAAGTTTCTAAGTGTTGATTTTTGAAACATACAAATATTCCTCTAAAATCAGCCGAAATATGAATTCCGATTTACTCACCTGTTATAAGGAGAGACCTCAGTGCTGTATCTTTCAGCCCAGTACTGGTCCTGAAAAGTAATTTTAACCGTACTTACCAGTAACTTGAATTTCCTTCCATAGGCTAACATTGACTGGTTTCACTTGGAAATTCTTCTAAGTGTGGAGTTTTGGAACTTTAAATTATTCCTCTAAAATCAGCCGAAATACGAATTCCGATTTACTCACCTGTTATCAGGAGAGACCTCAGTGCTGCATCTTTCAGCCCAGTACTGATCCTCAAAAGTAATTTTAACCGTACTTACCAGTAACTTGAATTTCCTTCCATAGGATATCATTGCCTGCTTTTTGCTGAAAAAGTTTCTAAGTGTTGATTTTTGAAACATACAAATATTCCTCTAAAATCAGCCGAAATCCGAATTCTGATTTACTCACCTGTTATCAGGAGAGACCTCAGTGCTGCATCTTTCAGCCCAGTACTGGTCCTGAAAAGTAATTTTAACCGTACTTACAGGTAACTTGAATTTCCTTCATAGGCTAACATTGACTGGGTTCACTTGGAAATTCTTCTAAGTGTGGAGTTTTGGAACTTTATAATATTCCTCTAAAATCAACCAAAGTACGAATTCCAATTTACTCACCTGTTATCAGGAGAGAACCCAGTGCTGCATCTTTTAGCCCAGCACTGACCCTGAAAAGTAATTTTAACCGTACTTAGCAGTAACTTATATTTTCTGCCATAGGAATCCATTGTGTGGTTTTCAGCAGAAAAGTTTCAAAGTGTCGATTTTCACAAACTACAAATATTCCTAAAAATCGCCTGTATGACTTAAACGCATTCTTTCAACTGTTTACAGGAGATGCACCAGTGCTGGATCCAGGATCCAACACTGAGTAAGAAAAAGTAACGATAACAGTTTTTACCTTCTAAGTGAATTTCCTTCCATAGGATAACATTGGTGATTCTATGAGAATAAGTTTCTAAGTGTCAACTTTTAAAGTACAATAATATTCCTTAAAAATCACGACTGAAACCAAAACGCTTTTACTCAACTGTTTACAGGAGATGTTCCAGGACTGAATCTAGGATCCAGTCCTGTGGTTAGAAAAGTAATCCATAAAGTAACTAATTGCATTTAACTAGAAATTCACATTGAGCTGAATGTTGCATTGTGTTTGAAAATGTGTTGCCCATTGCAACAACTGTAACTACTGTACTTAAAAGTCTATTGCCTATGTGCAAAGTATTTAAACTAAAGTAATTCATTCTGAGAAAGTATTTTTTGTAATGTAATGTATAATGTAATTACAATGTAATTTAAAAAATAAAATATGTAAAAAAAATTGTTTCTGAAAATGTAGTAAATCAGTATGAAAAAAATTTATATAACAATTAATACATTTAAAAATTGTCATTTACAAAACCTTTGAAATTCACTGAAAAAACCGTAGGTTTCAGACATGTTATAGTTACAAATTAGCATTTAAAAAACCTTTGAAATTCACTGAAAAAACCATAGGTTTCAGGGACGTTATAGTTACAAATTAGCATTTACAAAACCTTTGAAATTCACTGAAAAAACCATAGGTTTTAGGGACAGTTATAGTTAGTTGGACATTGCACTCGTACAAAACCCGTGAAATTCCCCCGTTATAGTTAGTCCAGCTAACTATAACTCGCGCCCCATAATGCACTGCTGATGACGTCACATATTACATCACTCATGACATGGTCAGTGACATCACTGATGACATCACTGATGACATCTCAAATGACATCACTGATGACATCATCCACGTGATAATTTCATGCATCTTCTCACACCCTAATATAACCTTTGATACACCCACTCTAAATTACAGACTGCCATTCGCAAAACCATAGACACTCCAACACCAATAACTACATACCCACTCACTGATTCTTAGGTCTACGCACACATCCACTCACTCACCCGTACAGTCACTCATACTTACGGTCACTCAGTACAGGACTATCATATGCACTCATACTCCTATATAGACACTCAAACACCGCCACTCATCCATAGAGGTACTCACACACCTAGTCAGTCATGCAAATAATTTAACACACTACCATTTACTCACCTATACAGTTATACACACACCAGCTCACTTACTCATACAAATACTAGCACATTCTTACGCTCTTATACAATCACTGATACAAGCACACACTCATCCATACAGCCACTATCACAATCACTCACTCTCGCTTATAGCTATTTATATACTCCAACACACATATATACTGCCTTTCACATATGTAGTTACTCACACATGTACCACTGGGACATACATTCACTCACTAACACACTCTTACACACACTTACCCACCCATACAGTCTATCACAGATGCACTCTTGAAACCATCCACCCAGTGAATCACCCACTCACACATCTATGCACAGAGTCGCACACACCCCTCCCACACAAACACTCAGGCACCCATACAGATACTCACACAAGCATTCAATAACTCATATAGACACTCATGTAGCTATTCACAAACACATGCAGCCACTTACACAGCAACAGACAGACGGATACAGACATTCACCCAGTTTAGTCACTAACCCATGCATTCAGTAAGATACGTTAAATCACTCACTTATACAGTCAGTCACGCACCTACTAAATCATCCATACAGACACTTACACACCCACTCATTCTTCAATACGTCTTTTCCTATATATATTAAAAATATTTAAACTTTACAGAAACACACAGTCACTGGATGATGTCATCAGTGATGTCATTTGAGATGTCATCAGTGATGTCATCAGTGATGTCACTGACCATGTCATGAGTGATGTAATATGTGACGTCATCAGCAGTGCATTGCGGGGCGCGAGTTATAGTTAGCTGGACTAACTATAACGGGGGAATTTCACGGGTTTTGTACGAGTGCAATGTCCAAC
Source organism: Calotriton arnoldi (assembly GCA_963921515.1). Classification (NCBI taxonomy): domain Eukaryota; kingdom Metazoa; phylum Chordata; class Amphibia; order Caudata; family Salamandridae; genus Calotriton; species Calotriton arnoldi. The sequence goes on along the minus strand of CAWUFW010008137.1, from coordinate 663,862 downwards.
TAACTATAAATGTCCCTAAAACCTATGGTTTTTTCAGTGAATTTCAAAGGTTTTGTAAATGCTAATTTGTAACTATAACGTCCCTGAAACCTATGGTTTTTTCAGTGAATTTCAAAGGTTTTTTAAATGCTAATTTGTAACTATAACATGTCTGAAACCTACGGTTTTTCAGTGATATATATATATATATATATATATATATATATATTCACTGAAAAACTAAGCTTACAGGGACTTTATAATTAGGCTGACATTTCACTCATACAAAACCAGAGAAATTCAGCAGTTATAGTTAGCTGAGCTAACTATAACTCATGCGCCGCAATGCACTGCTTACGGCCTCACATATTACATCACTCATGACATGGTCAGTGACATCACTGATGACATCTCAAATGACATTACTGATGACATAATCCACAGAATCTCTGACTCACCCACTCACACACCATGTAACCATTCATACACCCACTCCAACTTCCACACTACCATTCTCAAAACCATTGACAAACCCATACCAGTACTTACATACCCACTCACTGATTTATAAGACTACACACACATCCGCTCAGTCACCCATACAGCCACTCATACACCAATTCACTCACTAATACAGCCACTGATAAATCTACTCATACAGCTACACAGCCACTCACACACTCAGTTATCCATAGAGCTACTCACACACCTACTCACTCAGCCATAGAGTCAATCGCACAGCCACTTACTCACCTATACAGTTATGCACACACCAACTCACTTATTCATACAGATACTAACACATATTCACTCACCTATGCAGTCACTGACACAAGCACACACTCACCCATACAGCCACTGTCACAATCACTCACTCACACATACATTTACTTATATACTCCAATACTTACCTATACTGCCTTTCACATATTTAGTTACTCACCCATATACCACTGACACTTCCATTCACTCACCAACACAGCCATACGCACACTCATTCACCCATATAGCCCCTCACAGATGCACTCATGAACCCATATTGCCATTGATTCACCCACTCTCTCATCTATGCAGGGAGTCACACACCCCCTCACCCACCCACACAGACACTCATACACCCATACTGGTGCTCAGACAACCAATCAATAACCCATACAGCTGCTCATGTACCCACTCACCAACCCATGCAGCCACTTAAACACCAACTGACAGACTGATACAGACATTCACACAAAATAATCACTCACCCATACATTTACTGAGAAACGTATAATCACTCACTTATACAGTCAGTCACATGCCCTCTAAATCATCCATGCAGGCACTCATACATATATATATATATATATATATATATATAACAACTTGGCAGACAGAATTCAAACCCACCCCTAGCAAAGAACCTCACCACCACAGTAGCACAGCGGGAAGCACCCAAACATTAAGTATCATGGTATAGAACGTGGCAGGGATGCACAAGGTTCTGCTAAGCCCAATAGCAACCACATTCCTGAAAAGCGCTGATCTTATTTGTGTCCAAGAAACATGGGCAACCATACCTATTCCATTAACAGGTTATGCGGAATTCTTCAAACCGGCAACTAAATCCAATCTATTCGGGAGACACTCCGGGGGCATTTCCATTTACATCCAGCACGCCCTAAAGCTGAGTTTCACAAAAATAAAAAATCCCCTGACATGGTCCTAGCCGGCATTCTGAAAGGCCTCAGGTCAGCGGATGATCCACTATCCATACTCCTAATTAATGTCTACTACAATCCTCATGGACATGAGCCCAAGGACAAGCTCATTCGGCTGATTAAGCAGATGGAAACTTTGATACTCCAACATGCATCCATGGAAATCATCATCCTGGGGGACTTTATTATGCACCACCTAGGGGAATGGGAGTCCAAAGTCTGTTCAAGTGGGAGCACAGGGAGACTCAACGTCCTCTTTCGGACGTACAATCTGGAAACAGCAAACTCCTTATCCATTGCGTCGGAGCCTGGAATCACCCATGCACCTACTTATAATAACTGAACAGCTATAGATTACATCTTAGTAAGCGAGCGGCTACGAAAATACCTGCTAAACTACGCTGTGCTCCCATGGAGCAAAAGTGACCATGCTGCCTTGTTGTTGCACCTAGCGACCTCAGCGGAAAGTCGTCACATTCTACGCCCCATCGGAAAGTCCACACGTGAAGAACAACACAGGCTCCTGAGGAGAATCAAATGGGGACAGACTACCATCAACAAATTTGTCTCTTGGAAACACATATGGACTGGCTGGCCTGCGGGCCTAATACGCGGACCATCATAGGCGAATGGGAAAAACTCGCATACGAACTAGGCACGCTGCTTCGAGGGACAATCACTAACAACAAAATAAGCATAACAACTTCCAACTTAGGCCGAGCTCCAGTGATCAAGCAAAGCGCGCAGCAACTAAAAATAAAACAAAGGGCATATAAAAAAATAGGAACGGAAATCGCTAAAAAGCAGCTGAAAATAGCAGAAACTAAACGGGAAGCGACTGAGGCGAAATGGTTAAAGATTTTCGAGCTGTTAGCGCCATGCAAGGCCCATCAATTTTGGCAATATTTAAACAACTTACTTCATGGGGCCTCCAGTGGAGAGAACTCTGTCCCAGCGGAGACATGGGTAGCCCACGTGAATTCTCTGTACTCCGACACCCAGAAATCAATCTGTTTAAATGGTCACACCACACCGAGAAAGTCGGAAAACATCAGTGCGGCACCTTCCGGGCTATCGGCGGACTCCATAGTTCCATGCGAGGCAGTAGTCCGCACCATCTTAAAAAGGATCCGGCAAAATGGAGCCCCAGGCCCCATGGGCTGCCTGGCTCTGTTTTCAGGGAAGACATACATTTCTGGTCCTCCAAACTTTGATTGCTATACGCAAAATGCAGGACTCTGGAGGACATCCCAGACTCATGGAGGGGCTCACTGCTGCAACCAATTTTCAAAAAAGGGACAAACATCGATCCAAACAACTATCGGATGATTGCCTTGCTGGATATCAAGGGAAAGGCTTATGCAAGTACACTTCTGCAGGAACTAGTGGACTGGGTACAGGTGGAAGGCTTGCTGCCATTCTACCAGACGGGGTTTAGACCATGGATCTCAACTGTGGACAACATTATAGGATTGTCATACTTAGCCAAACAAGCAGCAGGCACTATTTTCCCCCACTCTTCGTCTGCTTTATCGATTATTCAGCAGCTTTCGATTGGGCAGTTCGCATTATCGTTTGGCAAAAACTGGCACAGTGGAACATATGCCCGAAATTACTACGAGCCATTAGATCCCTGTACTTGGGAACATGGGTAAGGGTCAAACTTTTTAGGGAACCCGCCACGGAAATAATCGCCACAGATCGGGGGTTAAAGCAGGGATGCATCCTCGCTCCGCTTTTATTTAATTTGTACACTGCTGACTTGGGCTTAGCACTGCACGGAGCCTCTCTCGCCACTTCAAAAATTGGGAAAACACAAAGATCCAGTTGATGCAGTATGCCGACGATCTCGTTCTTCTGGATCATACTAAAACAGGCCTCCAAAAAGCTCTCACTGCCTTGTCAGATTATAACAACAAGAACGAGCTGGTAGCAAACGCAGGCAAGTCCAAAATTGTGATCTTTGGGCGCTACCTAAAGAAAAAACTTATTAAATGGCGTCTGGGCCCCCTGACCTTGGGCTCTGTACAAAGTTATAATTACCTGGGCGCCTGGCTCAGGGAGACCGGCCGCCCACTGCTCCACCTAAAAAAAACTGCAGCAGAAAGGGAAGATGGTCGCACACGCCCTTTGCAAATTACATGCCACCTTAGATAGCCCTACAACCACGGCAATCCAAAGGGTACTGCAGGCCAAATTATTACAGTCACTCAATTATGCACAACAAGCATTTCCGGGAATGTTCGCCCAGGACCTGGATAAAAATGCATTGCTCTGCGTACAAACAAATATTTTGCTTGCCCACTTGTACAAGAAACACCTTGATTCGCCTTGAATTCGACCTCATCCAGCAAAAATTAGAGGGGCTGGCCGCTTTGACAAAATATCTTTTCATGGCAACTGTGGCTCCCGAGAATTCCATGAAGGCCATCATTAAATGCATCTTTTTAAAACCGAGCAATCCTCGGGGTGACAAATGCAAAAAGAAAGATTGATGGACAGAATGCAGAACAATGTCATACATTCACCCCAGTACAGAGATCTGGGCCTAAATCCATCGTTTTTTTGCTCACCATGCCATTTCAGTTTGGACCCAGCCATATGCAAATCACTCTTGACCCTGCGCCCAATGGGAACAGTCCAGCCCGAACTGCCAGGCCAGGTCCTCCCTGGACTGGAAACAAGCATCCTAGGACCGGTTTCGGGCTTTCAGCCCTCATCAGCCAGATTAGCTTGACTCCAGTGGCATGGAGAGCACGGGACCCACGTCTGGGCATACCCGTCCCACTCGGGGTGACAAATTCAAAAAGAAAGATTGATGGACAGAATGCAGAACAATGTCATACATTCACCCCAGTACAGAGATCTGGGCCTAAATCCATCGTTTTTTTGCTCACCATGCCACTCTTCTGAGTGTTAGCATCTTTCTAGAGACCTCAATGAGAATGTCAGTGCCTTTTTAGGGACAAGATGACACATGTAAAGAATCCTATAGATTCTAGACTACCTCTGTTTCACACCACATGCTCTCCAAATATGTGTAGTAGAAGCTTCATGGATCACGTTCTCCTCATTATACAGGGCAGCCAGGTATGAAGCTGTGTGTTCAAGTGCTTCTGTGACGCCTGTCTAACTAACAGATCAGTCCTTTTGGGACTGAATGCTGATGTACCTCTGACAAAATTTGTGCAGGGGAATGATAGATTGTATAGTTTTTCAGTTAGGCTCATCAGCTGCACCAAAAATGTCAGACTACATGTACAAGTAGAAGCTGCATGGATCACTTACTGCTCATTATACAGGGCAGCTGGGTATGAAGCTGTGTGTTTAAGTGGTTCTGTGATGCATTCCTAGCTAAGTCATCTACGCTTCTGGGACTAAATGCTGAAGTAGCTCTGACAAAATTAGTGGAGGAGTAAAATAGACATAGTTTTTAAGTTAGGGTCATCAACTGCACCACACATGTCAGACTACACGTAGAAGTGCGGACATATTTGAGGCATGATAGGAGTCAGACATTCAAACTTGATACAGTATGCTTTCAGTTTAAAGCACACACTTCACTATCTATGGCCTTCTTGCAGTGTACCTATGTAGAGACTTATATGGACTCGAATAGAGGTTAATACATCTGGCAACATGTTTTAAGCCTCACTTTTCTCTACCAGTTGCATTAGAGAGGCAGAGCTGGCAATGCCAGGCCTAAGCAAAAATCAAAGGCTGACTCCCGTCATTCCACTCTTCTAAGTGTTAGCATCTTTCTAGAGACCTCAATGAGAGTATCTGTGCTTTTTTAGGGACAAGATGACACATGTAAAGAATCCTATAGGTCCTAGACTACCTCTGTTTCACACCACATGCTCTCTAAATGTGTGTAGACGAAACTGCATGGGTCGCTTTCTGCTCATTATACAGGGCAGCCGGGTATGAAGCTGTGTGTTCAAGTGCTTCCATCAAGTCTGCCTAGCTAAGAGATCTGTGCTTCTGGGACTGAATGCTGAAGTAGCTCTTTTGTATTCGATTTCTATATTTATGAGGAGTTTGGAACGTTTATTTAAGAAATGCGGAAAGTAAAAGCGAACGTGTGTTGTGACATATGCCTCTGGATAACATTTAAATGATACCTCATCAAAGCTGGAACACACAAACAGGCTGTTCTGTCGGTTGGCACAGCATGAGGCTTGGTTTCTCATCCAATCACATCTTACAGTATTTTAATGTATTATAAAACACGTTCAATATTCACACCTGCGTATGCTTTCAAAAGCTGTTTACCAGCTCGGCATGCTGAAAAAAACAGCAAGAGGCCTTTTGCACAGGAACAGCACATTTGACCACTGTGGGTTTAAAAGATATATCATGTTGGTACCACTCATAAAATGTCCCGAAAGGCACTGATGTTAAAATAATACACCTTTTCATCGAATTCAAAAATGCAATGAAAGTTTTTAGGTCTAGCTTTAGGCAAGATTTTTTTTTTTACTAAAATAATACACATAATCTACTCACTTGTAGGGGTTTCCAGCCAGCCCTCATTAGGCACTGGTCTGTTGTTCTATCATTTACATTTTTATTCTGCCTACTACAGCATCCAGCATAGGCCAAGCTGCTTGTTCACAAGAGCACGTCCACTCACAAAGTAGTTCCCTCCAGTTCAAGGGACTGCTATGGCAATGCGTGCATTTTCAGGCCAAAGAAATATTTTGAGGTTCTAGTAATTGCCCCATCAATAAATATTACAAAAACCATGATAAAACACAACGCGCATTGGCAAAGCCAAAAGGCTAAGCACCAATTCAAGAGCTATTGGCCTTGTCAACGTGTGCTTCATCACCACTCTAAGTGTAAATAATTGAAGTGTTAGTACCACTGCTTCTGCTGCCGGTTGCAATTGACACCCTTGCCCAGTCCACAGCACAATACACACAACAGAAGGAACAGGCTTCAGTGTGGAGCATATTAGCACTTCATACGAGTGCTCCTTCCATAACGCGCACAAAATCTGCAATTTAGACATGGTTTAGTCACTCTGTGCTCATGTGGATACATTCTGCAATTGGGTCAAACATACATTTTAGGCACAGCACGCAGCACACAACAAAAGGAACAGGTTTCGGTGTTGGGCACATTAGCAGGTCTTTCACAATTCATCACCAGTGTGGTTTACTGCGCACAACAGGTCACTTTTGCACTCTTTGCAGCTAGCTTTTGTAGGTGTCACTTACATAACTCCTACCAGATTCCTTATCTAAAGGTTCCATTACTAACTCAAAGGCAGTTTTCGAGACAGCAGTGATAACATCCCCAAACAAACCTTGTGTTTTTTGTACAGACATAATTCAACAACAAACTAAATAATTGTACTCAACGGTTTTGACCTAGATACAACCATATTTTACACCAGGAAGGAACTCCTAGCATTAAACAATCAAAGGACTAGTGGTCACTGCAGCAATAACCAATTTCCTGCTCAAAGGATGGAGTCCTCCTGTACCTCCTGTGGCTTTACCCCATATGACAGTGCAGCCCCCTCCAGATCGGTTCTTAGCCAGACATCAGCAAACATAATAGACAGCCAGGGAATACTGTGCATTTTAATAAATGCTTGCTCTTTAATCAAACACGCCTATGAAATGGCAGAGCTGATCGATTTACATAATCCTGACATTTTATTTATTACAGAAACTTGGGCCACAAACTCCTCCGCTCCAGACCTCATTATAGCCACACCCCCTGGCTACTTACTTCATAGGCAAGATCATCCTTTAAAAAGAGGGGGGGCTTAGCAGTCATCTACCGTGATAAATTTAGAGGAAATTTCACAACTATTCCGTCTAATGACTGTGAAGCTCTGTCCTTTAAACTCGGGCTCACAAATGAATACACCTTTCGAGGCTTCTTAATCTACCGTCCCCCTGGCTCTAAAGCCGGTTTCCTAAATTCGATTAGTTCTCTTCTTGAAGCAGACATCTGTAATCCCGACCTTACGGTCCTCGGGGATTTCAACTTTCACCTAGAACAAATAGGAGACAAAGACACAGCATCATTAATTGAAGCTATGGATGCCTGTGATCTCAAACTCCTCAGCTCGGATCCTACTCATCGTGGGGGCTATACCTTGGATGCGCTGTTTTCAAACAATAAAGATATCTCCAGTCTTGAAGTCCTCCCACTGATTTGGTCTGATCACTCGGCCATTTTCTTTAAAATCAATTGCCCCGCTTCCCATATAGCCGCCAATAAGAGACTTACATCTTCCCAGCACAGATCTTGGGCAAAAGTTGACCAAGCTCAACTTGAGCAACTTCTAGTTAGTTCTAGTCCCTCTATGGAGGATAACCCCGAGCTTGTACTTTTTTGTGTTTTGTGTATTCTTTATAAGACACCAGATTATGGGCAAATGCATGAAACCTCCATTGTTAAAAAGTTGGCATACTCATTGAAATACACCATTTTTTTTTTTTTTTTACTTTAGTCCATATAGTTGTGCAAGTATAAGAGCAGATGTCTAAAAATGTGAATGCTGGGCATGGCCTATGAGTATACACTATATGCAAAATATTGCTGTCAACAACATTTCAAATGAAAAAATTACCAATCTGTGCCTGAATTTCATTTTGCCAGATAGAATAGTCCTTTAAAAGATGCCAGAACATGCATGCAGTATTTTCAAGAGCTGAAAAGCAGATATAAATTGAAATGTGTAGGGAAAATGTATGTCAGTTGTGTAATTTAGGCCCTGATCGTGAATTTTACAGACAAATTACTCTGTCAAAGATGTGATGGACATCCCATGTGACTCCTTATAAGAGCATTATATCCCATGTCACTTATAATAAGGAAGATGAGATACCTGTCACATTTGTGGTAGAGTAACCTATCTCACAGACTCTCAACAAGACCCTTATTAAATGTGCTTGAAATAGATATTACATAAATAGGATATAGTGCATGATCTGGAGTTTTGCAGAGGGGTTGCATGTCACAAAAGCGATTTGATATTCCATTCACTATATTATAAGTGCTCAATACCATAATGCACTAGTGATGAAGCCGACAGAATATCCTTGACATTTGTAAAGGAGCTACAGGTCTGTCTATATCAAGTTCATACCCTTCATAATGTCTCATTGTGTGTATTTGACTTTCATTGAGTTGCTTTTCTTTTAGACATATGTAGTATGTAACTGATGTGTACATATGTGTGCTTTCGGCTTCCTCTGGATTAAACAAAGGAGATGTTTGCCAGATTTTGGGGGGCACGCAGGAGAGCAACTGGGAGTCTAAAGTAGGAGCCGTTCACACAGGAGGGACCCATTTGCAATGAGGATGATGAGGCTGGCCAGGAGGCCATAATAGCATCTGAATCTGAGGCCTCTGACTTTGTTTGCCCAGGTAACAAGCCAACACCTAGTCTTTATAAATGGGCTGGGATATCCTTCTCTAGAGCACCCCTCTCCTTGCCCCTATCCCAAGAGAATTGGAGGAGGCAAAGGAAGTTCACAGCAACCTCTCTGAGGGTCATGCAGTGCAGGGAGTCAGTCCGCAACTGTCACGAGTAATTGACTTATTGGATGACGTGTGCTCTGCCATGCCTGCCTTACTGAGAGTTTCTTTCTCTCCTGATGCCTCAGTTGATACCAATGTTTCAGCTCAATTCTGTCCCATCCTCTTGACACCATTCAATCCCTTTCCCCTACCCCCACTCCCATCCAAAGTCCACGCACAATTACACTACCTGCTTCCAGTCAAGGTCCTGACCCCATTCTAAAGACAACTCAAATCCAGCTTGGATCCAATCCTTTCACCATTCCACCTGTCACAACAACACCCAAAATCCCGAAGTATTTCCATATCCCCAAACACTCCCATATCCCAAAATTCTCCATTCCTGTCAGCATTCCTCCAAAAGAGACACCTGGACCTACCCCCCAAAACAAACTCTTAAAACCCCACCCCTCCCAAGAAGCAGGTGCCTGGAATGCCATCTGCTGCAGAACGGTGGAGAGCCCCCTGAGGAGTATGTTGCTTCAAGATTTGTGAGGGAAGCCCAATACCTTTTGGCAACTATAAACATTGACACTTTTTTCTCTACCACATTCATATACTTTTCTTCTTATTGATTTTGATTCAAAAATATTTCTGGACAAAGATTTTTGTGTCTGTTGTTTACTTATAGATATATTTCATTTTTAGAATGTTATAATTGTTGCTACATGTGATTGTGTATTGCAACATGTTGCATAGGTTAACCATTAACTTCAATTTGCAGGTCTTAAGATTTTCTGTTTGTTGCATTGTGGCAGACATAGTACATTCCCTTGTATGTTAAAGAAAGTGGTAGTGTTGTCTGTTGTCAGGGCCTATTGTGAGTTGCATTCAGAATGTTAATGTATGGGACTACGTTTGACTCCAATATTTCTGTGATTAAATGTAGGAACAACATAAAATATTGTTTTTCACCTATAGGCCATGCCATACATTATGTATGCCTGCCTCCGTATTAACCCCTTTGGTGCTCATGACGGAATGGTTCCGTCATGAGCACCAGTGCTCGTGTGCTCATGACGGAACCATTCCATCATTCACACACAAGCACAAAATCGATTGTTTTTTTAAATTTTTGCCTTGGGAGGTGGGGAAGAGCTTTCCCAATCTCCAAGGCTTTTTTTCCCACAATGTAATGACGATCGCACGCATGGCGCGCTAACGTCATTACATTGGAAATGATACTGAAACTTAGATTCAGTTTCACTGTTTTGGTGCTCATTGGGCTATCTCGGCCCATGAGTACTGAATCACATGGGAGAGGTATCGGAAAGGGGAGAATTTCCACTTTCCAATGGTACCGTTCCCTAGTGGATCCCTGCTTGGGGATCGCCCCAGGAGGGCGATCCCCAAGCAGGGATCCACCCACTAGGCACCAGGGAGGGGGGAGTGGCCCCATGGGCAAGGACCTTTGCTCCCCCAATTATAAATTGCCATAATCAGTCTTTCTGCCCCTCTGGATGAGCAGAAAGCACCTTAGACACCAGGGAGTTTTTTTTATACGTCAGGGGTGGGGGCTGCCCAGAATGGCCATACCAATGCCCCTATCCTTCCCCCCAAAAAATTCAAAAGTCTTTCTGCCCCCCAGATCTGTCCCCTGGGGGGCGGAGATCCCACTAGGCACCAGGGATTAGTTCCTTTTTTTTATACGTAGGGGTGGGGGCTACCCAGAATGGGCATGCCATTGCCCCCACCCCAAAACAAATTGCCACCATCTTTCGGCCCTTCCCCGAGAGGCAGATGAGGGCAATAGCCCCTTATCTGCCCCCCTGTGGGGCAGAAAGCCCACTAGGCACCAGGGATTATTTGTTTTCAAAGTTCAGGGGTGGGGGCTGCCCAGAATGGGCATGCCGATTCCCCCACCCCCCAAAACAATGCCACAGTCTTTCTGCCCCTTGAGGCGGCAGATGGGGACAATAGCCCCAGATGGGGGGCAGAAAGTCCACTAGGCACCAGGGATTACTATTTTTAATATGCGTAGGAGTGGAGGCTGCCCAGAATGAGCATGCCAATGTCCCCACCCTCCAAACAAATTAGCCACTGTCTCTCTGCCTCCCCCGGGAGGCAGATTGGGGCACTAGCCCCTGATCTGCGGCCCTCTGGAGGGGGCAGAGAGCCCATTAGGCACCAGGGAGTATGCCGTTTTTTTAATATGTAGGGTTGGGGGCTGCCCAGAATGGGCATGCCAATGCCCCCCACCAAAAAATGGCCACAGTTTTTCTGTCTCCCTTGGGGGCATATCGGGGCACTAGCCCCCGATCTGACCCTCCCCAGGGTGGCAGGCAGCCCACTAGGCATTGACCTTTTTTTTGCAATGTGCCTAGCTATGGATTTTGTGCCCTAGCACAGCCGGCACCTAGGGAAACATAGCAAACCTGTACATTTTTTAAAACCAGATCCCCAGGGGAATCAAGGATGGGGTGACTTGTGTGGCTCTCACCAGGTTCTGTTACCCAGAATCCCTTGCAAACCTCAAACTTTATTTAAAAAAACACATTTTACTCACATTTCTGTGATGGAAAGTTCTGGAATCTGTGGGGAGCCACAAACTTACAGCAACCCAGCATTCCCCAAAGTCTCCTGATAAATATTGTACCTCACTTGTGTGGGTAGGCCTAGCACCCGCAACAGGAAACGGCACAAAACACAATGTGGACACATCACATTTTTCCAGTGAAAACTGACATTTTTTCGCAATGTGCCTAGCTGTGTATTTTGGACCCTCACTCTGCCGGCACCTAAGGAAACCTAGCAAGCCTATACATTTCTTAAAACTAGACATCCAGGGGAATGCCGCATGGGGTGACTTGTGTGGCTCTCACCAGGTTCTGTTGCCCAGAATCCCTTGCAAACCTCAAACTTTGTAAAAAAAGACGCATTTTCCTCATATTTTTGTGATGGAAAGTTCTGGAATCTGCTTGGATCCACAAACATTTACCCACCCACCATTCCCCAATGTCTCCCGATAAAAATGCTACCTCACTTGTGTGAGTAGGCCTAGTGCCCGCGGCAGGAAACGTCCCAAAACGCAACTTATACGCATCACATTTTTCCACAGAAACCGACCCGTTTTTGCAATGTGCCTAGCTGTGGATTTGGAACCCTAGCTCAGCCGGCATCTAGGGAAACCTAGCAAACATGCACATTTTTGAAAACTAGACACCCAAAGGAATCCAGGATGAGGTGACTTGTGTGGCTCTCACCACGTTCTGTTACCCAGAATCCCTTGCAAACCTCAAACTTTGTCCAAAAAACACATTTTCCTCACATTTCTGTGATGGAAAGTTCTGGAATCTGCATGGATCCACAAACTTCCACACACCCAGCATTCCCCAAAGTCTCCCGATAAAAATGGTCCCTCACTTGTGTGGGTAGGCCTAGTGCCCGTGACAGGAAACGTCCCAAAACGCAACGTGGTCAATGACTGGGTAGTGGAAATATGCATTTTGGGTACATGGTTGCATCATATGACTGTGGATTGTGTGCTAAGTAGATAAAGTGGGTTGAAGGGTATACTCTGAGTAGTTGTGTGTTTTATGTTAAAAACTCCAAATATGAAATAATGTCAGTATACAGTTATTGTTTCAAAATGTTTCAAATATCTTAGGTATAGAGTTTAGCATTATATGTTTTTGTGACAATGTAGATATATTAAAAATGTACATTCACTTAATGACTTGAGGTATTGGGTGAAGTAAAATTGGACTAGGTAATCGTTTAATATTTGATATATAGTGTGAGGTGTGAGGCCATACATAGAGACAAGGTAAATTGCAGTTAAATATGGTTTGGTGTACATACATTTAAGTTTAGTGGCATTGCTAGTTAATATGGAGCATTTAAACAAGTTTAAAAAAAGTTTTACTTACCTTCTATTGTGCTGTGGGTTTTGTAGTTGTTCATTCAGTCCTGCCAGATAGAGCCCGAAGCCCATAGCAGGAATATGTTGATTGAGTAGAGTTTGTGGCTGTTTTGGGCAATGTTTGGTTATTAATGCCCATTTTCTTCCAACATAGGTTGTGGAGGATGAACTGCCATTTTTCATTCGACAGAAATTATGCTCCAAAGACAGCAAATGGGGCAGTGGCTTTCCTCGCTCCATCCATTGTGTTCAGGGTATAACTCCATAGATGGATGAGGAAAAATGTGGCGGAGGCAGCGCACAGTTGACAGATTTTTGTCCATCAACCCTCCATACCCATAAATCTGACTGATGGACCTCCATGGCAGTTGACAGGAAAAGAGCCTGTTTTTGACAGCCCGCTCAAGTCCTCCAGAGTCTGAATCAGTCCCTTAGTTACATTATCAATCTATTTTTCAAGATTAATATTGTATTCCAATACCACTCCTAATTCGTGGACTGCAGTTACCAGCTGGGTACATTCTCCAAGTTGGCTTGACCATAACGATGAGTCATATAGATTTAGTCTATTGAAACTGAAGGATTTCTGATCTGGAGCAATTCAATTTGAAAAAATTATGTCCTATCCAAGTAACTATAGTATTCATGATGGCCGATAAACCTAAAGATACATATTTTGGGCCATCATTAATGTTGATGATATGTTGCGGGTCATCTGCATATAGATATATTGTCGACTTGAATTTGTTAAATACTTTAGGAAGGGGTTTTACATAAAGATTAAATAGCAGAGAAATAAAGCTGATCCCTGCCAAACTCTTTAATCCAAAAGGGTAGGCAAGTATGAGAAAGGACATGGTTCCTGGCACAAATAAATGACTCTTGCCATTGATATACCTTCTCTTTAATGTGAGATTGTTTAAGTCAGTGACATTCTGTGGTCAATGGTGTCCATGTCATGGAGACATCCAGGAGATTCATTACGCCTAACCTCTGTTGTCCGGGGTCATTTTGAGGTCATCTATGGCTGAGATAATGGTGACTTCAGTTCCAAAACCCTGTCTCAAAACTGGCCTGAGTGGTAGCAAGAATGTTATGTTTTCCTGCATAGGATTGGAGTTGTGTAGTCATTACTTTTTCTAAGAAATTAGCTATGAATGTTTCCAAAGTTCACTGGGTCATCAGGATTCAGGCTGTATTTTTTAAGACTGGTCTAATGCCCACCATTTTAAACACAGTCAGTACATCACAAAAGAGAAGGTTTGTTAATAAAAGTTATCATGGGGGTGAATAACACAAGGAATGTTTGTCAGGATCTAGCCCCCTTAGACCCCGATCCCTTGGAGGAAGAAGAGATCCTGCCTCACTGGCCCACACCTCTGTTTCCTTTGCAGCCCCCTGGACCTCTGTATGATGTGAAATACACGGGGGACGATCCCGAGGACTGGTACTACGGGCCCTTTAACACCTGAACCCCGGACGACGAGGGAGGGACAAACCACGCTCCCAGGAGGTGGAGCTACGGCACACCGGAGGAAGAAGAGGAAGCCTGACGTACAGGAGAGGTCATCGAGAACCCAAAGGAAGAAACCTCTGTAGTAGAGCTTGAAGAGACCATCCGACGATCCAGGGGACGGAGCGGAAGCAAAGCGGAGCTGGAGAAACCAGGTTACAGTGACAAACCCGGTGACGGAAAGCCAGGAGGCCAACGACCCTACGAGACGCCCAGCCGCGTTCCTGGAGGAACGTGGCTTGCACAGGTACATGCACTGTTCCTGGGAAGCGGGAGGCGGGCAGGAGTAGCGTCCTCGGTGAGGAGAAAGGATACCCCTAGGGAATGCTATAGAAATCCAGGAGCGGTTTTCTTCTTGAACTCCTCTAACCCTCACGGTGGCAGACTCCTGCTCTGATACACCCTGTACTCTGTGTTAAAAGGGTGTTGTCCCCCTCACTCCCTCTCCCTCATAGCAGTATCGGTGCACCGTGCTGACATTATTTTTCCCTTCCTTGCTTTTCCGGTGCCTTCCCATGCTGCCTGAGCCATCTGAAAAGAATCCGGGTGAAGAAAGACGCGACCTCAAGGAGAAGAGCAAATTCCCCCAAGAAACTTTAAGACTTTTTGTTTTACTTATCTGGAATCCGTATAACAATAAATTCGTGCATAACGCATAATTGGTCGCGTAATTCCTGCGCATCCCAACACATGGTGGAGAATGCGGGCAATCTGAATTCCATTGGTATACCGAAATGGAAGCACTAATCCATCACTTGGTGGATGGCCCGAAGAAACTGGAGTGGGCCATTGAATGCCAGATGACGTCTGCCCAAGCGGACCGGGATACCTTTAAGGACATTATTGAATTGCAAATAAACGCACTACAAAGAGTGGTGGAAGAACAAGCGCAGATGGCCATGAGACAAAAAGGTTCTCGGGTAGGCGCTCCAACACACCCGAATGTTTCTTTACAGAAATATATACCAGGCGAAGACCCGGATGCGTTTCTGCTTAACTTTGAAAGGGCGGCCAAGGCCTCAGGCTGGCCGGTTGGAAAGTGGCCATTTTTTCTGGCTCCCCTCCTGTCCGGAGAGGCCCAAGCGGCATACCAGGTCGCCAATGCCGGGGGTACCACCCCTTATGAGGAAGTGAAGTCCATTATTCTGGATCATCTAGGAATGGATTCTGAGTCGTACAGGTTCCAGTTCAGAAAGGAAAAAGGGGCCCCAGGAGACAACCCAAAGACGCTGTATTTCAAATTAAAACTAGCTGCGGATAAGTGGCTAAAACCAACAGAAAGCACTAAAGAGGAAATAATGGACCGCATATACCTTGAGCAGTATCTGGAAGCTTTGCCATTTCCCACTCAAAGGTGGCTTCGACAGCACTCCCACCTCACAGTGGAGCAAGCGGTGGAAATGGCTACTTCCTTTTCACGAGCACAGCCCCGTATTTCCTCGCTGGAAACAGATAAAACCTCACGGGGAAACCCGATGTCTAAAAAGACCAGTAGGCCTGTCAGTGAGCCTCCAAAACCCAGGTTTTCCAAACAAGAGACTCCCCCTTACCGAGGCCCACAATGTTTCAATTGTGGGGAATGGGGCCATATAGCGAGGACCTGTCCCCACAAGAAAGTCACTGATGAACCCATGGACGTCAGCTATGTACCGAAGAACCTTATGTACACGGAGGAAATGGGCACCTGTTTTTATGTGAGTCTGTTAGTTAATCAAACGCAGGTAACGGCTCTCTTGGATTCCGGGTGCCGCCAATCCGTTATCCAGAGAGAACTGGTTGGGACTACCCAGATCCTCCCGGGGAGACAGGTACAGATCCGATGTGTCCATGGGGATACCAAGTCTTATCCGGTAGCTCGTGTACCTCTTCATTATCCAGGCGGGCCCCAAACCCTAGTGACTGTAGGTGTTCTACCAACCTTGCCCGAGGAGCTGATACTAGGGACCGACAACCCTAACTTTCTGTCATTGTTTATGGGAAAAATACAGGGAAAAAGGGACCCACTGCTTAACCCTAAAACCAGGGTCTCTCGGGCTCTCATCACCCAAGAACTATGGCAGACCGATAGGAACTTCAGGTTGGCTCAAGTCAACGATGCAACCTTATACAATGCTTGGCAAGAAGCATGCCTATCCCAAACCAAGGCTGCCCCGACATACCCCTGCTTCCAGGTGACCAACAGGCTTCTGTATCGGGTGGGTGGATGGGATGAAACCCCTCAGCTGTTGGTACCTAGAGACTTCCGAGAACAGATACTCTTCTTTGCCCACTCCCATCTGCTGGCGGGTCATTCGTGGGCCTTAAAAACCACCCAAAACCTCTTACGACACTTCTACTGGCCGAGCATATATGCCCACATTAAGAAATATTGCCACGAGTGTCCTGTATGCCAAAGAAAAAAAACCCTACAGACCCCCTCCCGTACCACTCCAGCCACTGCCCATCATAGGCAAACCGTTTAAACGGATAGGCATGGATTTAATCGGGCCCCTACCCAAATCCACCAAGGGGTTCCAATATGTCCTTGTGTTGGTGGATTATTCCACTCGGTTCCCAGAGGCCTTTCCTCTATGCTCCCCTAACACCTCTAACATAGCCGACAAACTGATAGAGTACTTTTCCCGGGTTGGGTTCCCACACCAAATCATTACCGACCAGGGAACACCCTTTGTGTCCAAGTTGCTGTCCCAGGTATGTCGGATGTTAGACGTAAAGCACATTAAAACCTCCGTCTACCATCCCCAGACCGATGGGCTAGTGGAGAGATACAATGGGAGTCTTAAGCTGACCCTAAAAAAGATGCTTACCGGCGAAGGGAAGAACTGGGATCGGCTCCTCCCCCTTGCCCTCTTTGTCATCCGAGGACAGGTCCAAAGCAGTTTGGGTTGTTCTTCTTTCGAATTGTTATACGGCCAACAGCCAAGGACCCTGTTAGATATGACGTGGGAGGCGTGGGAGAAAGGGGAGGACGATGCCAGTGAACTCCTTGACTACGCTCGACACCTCAGGTCTAGGATCGGCAAATTGAGAGACCTAGCCCATTCCAATCTGGAGAAAAGCCAAAAGACCCAGAAAGCTTTCTATAATAAAGGAAAGAAATGTAGGACCCTACGGGTAAACGACTGGGTACTCATTTTTCAGCCCACCTCCCTTACCAAGGTCAGGGCAGAATGGAAGGGCCCATTCAAAGTAGTGGCTACCATTGGCAGGACCACCTATCGCATACAAGTAACCCCTAGAAAACGGCAGACCTACCATATTAACTTGCTGAAGAAATGGTTGGGTCCCATACCCCAGAACAATCAACTAGCCCTAGCCCCTCTGTTGGATCCTTGTACCTTAGAACACCTGGTGGTAAATGAGCTGCTGACGGAGGAGCAACGGACCGGTCTGTTAGACCTCCTGGAACCCTTCTCTGCTCTCTTTTCCGACCTACCCGGAAAGACCACCTTAGTAGAGCATGCCATTGAGACAGTTCCTGGGCGAGTAATCAAACAGAGACCCTACAGAATATCGGCTGCCCGAAGGGAGGCCATCGCCGAGGAGGTCAAAATTTTTTTGCAGATGGGCGTGATACGACCTTCCCAAAGTGACTGGTCCTCCCCCATCGTCATGGTCCCAAAACCGGACGGTTCCGTCTGGTTTTGTATCGACTTCAGGCAGGTCAACGCCATTTCTAAATTGGACGCGTACCCTTTACCACGTGTCGATGAGCTTATGGAAAAACTAGGGGACACCAGATTCATCACCACGCTGGACCTCACGAAAGGGTACTGGCAAGTACCCTTGCGTAGAGGCGATCAGGAAAAGACCGCCTTTTCTACATCAGACGGTCTTTTTGAGTTCCCAGTGCTCCCTTTTGGCCTACATGGAGCGCCCGCAACATTTCAGAGGCTGATGAATTCAGTCCTCCGGTCCCATCAGCCGTACTCCACGGCGTATCTGGATGACATTGTCATATTCAGCCCAACATGGGAAAAATACCACGAACATTGAACAGGAGTTACAAACCGCGGGCCTGCATGTCAACGCTAAGAAATCTCGCGTCGGGTTCCAGAAGGTACAATATCTGGGGTATCTTCTGGGAAACGGATGTATAGAGCCCCAAGAGGAGAAAATAAAAGCAATCATAAAGACACCCCTTCCCACAACAAAAAAAAGAGGTGAGAGCCTTTTTGGGTCTCCTAGGATATTACAGGAGGTTGATATCTCGGTATTCCGAGATAGCAGCTCCCCTTACAGATTTGCTAAAAAAAGACACAACTAAGAAGAACCTCCTGAATCCTTCCGAAGCAGTCCTCAAGGCATATCAACAACTAAAGGAGGCCATAACCAGCGGTCCGGTCCTAGCATCCCCTGACTACACCAGACCGTATATCTTGCAGACCGATGCTTCGGATGTGGTCATAGGGGCGGTTCTTTCCCAAGAGTCCAAAGAGGGCCTGGAACAACCCGTGTTGTTTGTCAGCTCTTTCCAAGGGAGAAACATTATCCTGTGATCGAAAAAGAGTGCCTGGCTGTTAAATGGGCAATAGAAAAGCTCAGGTACTATTTAGAGGGAAGACCATTCATCCTTTACACCGATCACGTCCCGCTAATGTGGATGAGCAGGAATAAAGGCAACAACCCTAGAGTGATGCAGTGGTTCCTATCCCTCCAGCCATAAACCTTCGAGGTCAGACACAAGAAAGGTACTCATAATACTAATGCGGACTTCCTCTCTCGCATCCCGTACCTCCCTGATGGGGAAGACTTTAGGGGTGGGGTATGTCAGGATCTAGCCCCCTTGGACACCGATCCCTTGGAGGAAGAAGAGATCCTGCCTCACTAGCCCACACCTCTGTTTCCTTTGCAGCCCCCGGGACCTCTGTATGATGTGAAATACACGGGGGCCGATCCCGAGGACTGGTGCTACGGGCCCTTTAACACCCGGACGATGAGGGAGGGACAAACCACGCCCCCTGGAAGTGGAGCTACGGCATGCCGGAGGAAGAAGAGGAACCCGGACGTACAGGAGAGGTCATCGAGAACCCAAAGGAAGAAATCTCTGTAGTAGAGCCTGAAGAGACCATCCGACGATCCAGGGGACGGAGCGGAAGCGAAGCGGGGCTGGAGAAACCAGGTTACAGTGACGAACCCCGTGACGGAAAACCAGGAGGCCAACAACCCTACGAGTCGCCCAGCCGCGTTCCTGGAGGAACGTGGCTTGCACAAGCACGTGCACTGTTCCTGGGAAGCGGGAGGCGGGCGGGAGTAGCGTCCTCGGGTGGGGAGAAAGGAAACCCTTAGGGCAGTGGTTCCCAAAGTGTGCGTCGCGGCACCCCGGTGCACCGTGATGAGAAGCCAGGGGCGCTGCGCCGCCACGCAGGATGTGGGTCGTGGACATTGCAGCCACAGCGCAACACGCGTTGTACGTGCTTTAAGACATTGGCGCAGAGTGTTTTCTGTCCACTTCCTGCTCTCAATCTTGTAATCTATCGCATCACAGTGAATTTGGCTGGGAGAAAGAGAGGTGCGTCCTGAAGCATTAACTTGGACAGCGAGCGTGCTAGAAATGCAATAAAAGGCTGCAATGTTTGGAGAACAGCTGGAAGGGCTTTAAATTAATTCTGACTGTTGTGCGCGTTGCACCGCATCGATCTGTTTGAGGCTGTGCTGCTGTTTCAAAGGGACCCTGTAGCTCTGGTTTCGCATTACAGTTCAGCACAATTACACTTGGAAGTTATTTTGCCAAATTGTTAGTGAATAATCATTACACCAAGAATTTGAGGGCGAAAAGGGGGGTGTGGGGTGGGAGGAGAAATACGACTTTGAAGCGGATGAGCCAACACTCATGCAGCTAGTATGACGGGTGAAGTACTCCTACATTTATGTAAATGCAGGGCTTTAAGTGGGATGAAAAAACTGGGGGGGTCTCAAAGGAGCGTGGCCGATGCAATAAAGGGCGTGGCTTAGTCTGTGCTCAGCATAGTGTGCTGCCTGACTGGTAATTTGCTGCTTCTGTCATTGCATCCAGATATATAATACAACAAGCAACATTACACCTACAACAAGCCAGGACTATTGGCTGTGCCAATGATTCTTAGTGGCATAACACAAATAAGCAACAACTATGGCTTTGTTGTATATAATATTGAAAATGATTCAGTTCTGAAATGATGAGACTGTGAAAGAACTATAACAAGTCTCTTTGAAGTTACCTCAAAGGCAGTGAAGTGACTGCTACAGAGTTAAGATTTTTTTTTTCATCCTGAGGCTGAAGGCAAAAATGGAGAGCCCGATAGGGACCCATCTTGACACTTGCTTTTTAGAACTGCACCGGCAGGACCCAGCCCACTTAAAACACTGGGTAGATGGGATCTGGTGAGCCATCTTGGGTTCATCAGAGCCCACCCCATGTAAACTTCTTGTAACGCCACAGAGCTCCTTGAGCCTTTCTCTAGCATTGAGATGTACTTTATAAGATCTTTGTGATTGCAAATAAAGTTTTATGATGGTGATGGCTACTCTCTGAATCCTTCATCACGTCTAGGCTTGATTCTTCATGTAGACCAGTGGTTCCCAAAGTGTGCGCCGCGGCACCCCGGTGCGCCGGTAAAAAAATGGTGGGGAGCCATGGCCAACTGCCAATTAGGTCAAGGGAGCCACGGGTCAAAAAAGTTTGGGAACCACTGCCTTAGGGAATGCTATAGAAACCCAGGAGCGGTTTTCTTCTTGAACTCCTCTAACCCTCATGGTGGCAGTCTCCTGCTCTGATACACCCTGTACTCTGTGTTAAAAGGGCGTTGTCCCCCTCACTCCCTCTCCCTCATAGCAGTATCGGTGCACCGTGCTGACATTATTTTTCCTTTCCTTGCTTTTCCGGTGCCTTCCCGTGCTGCCTGAGCTGTCTGAAAAGAATCCGGGTGAAGAAAGAGGCAACCTCAAGGAGAAGAGCAAATTCCCCCGAGAAACTTTAAGACTTTTTGTTTTACTTATCTGGAATCCGAATAACAATAAATTTGTGCATAACGCATATTTGGTCGCGTAATTCCTGCACATCCCAACAATGTTTTAGATGAATTTCTAGGCATATATCCAGCAGAGACCCTAAGGGTTTACTAATATAAATTAGTTTTTGGCAGGCTTCCTCTGAAATAGATTCAAATTCAGACTTTACTGTCTCTTAACCTAGAGAGTCAAGAGCACTATCCACCTCAAATTCGGTGTCATTATGGAATTCATCTCTTGATTTTATCATAAAATACTTCTCGAGAGAGTGTGTAAGCTCTTGTTCTCTGGTTCAAGGTTGCTCTTAGTTGGCAAAGGACTATAGAGTGACTTTACAATTTTAAATAGTTCTAGGGTATTGATCTTAGTGCTCAGGATCTTTTAAAAATAGTGCATTTTTGGCTTTAAGTCCTAAGTGGTTTTACTTGCGTATCTGTTTAAGAAAATGGGTTTATCCTCTGGTTATAAGCTTTGCACTAGGCTCTTTCAGGTATTTTTAAGGTTTTCTCCTCTGAAAGGACATCCATACCTATATACCCTTCTATCCCAGCTACGACACATTTCCACCATTACCTACAAACAGTACACAAGTCTTTCCTATACCACTAACCAATCCACTCATCACTAACACAACCAAAATCCATACCATACTTAATTACAACCGATCCAGACACACACTCCCCAATCTAATTACTCCTAACAGACCCCCTTTTATCATTAACAAACCTATACTCAGCCTTCCATCTTTTGTCAAACTAACACCCTCCTCTTCTTTCTACCACAATAACACAACACAACACTTACACTCCACAGCACCACGCGTTTTACCTCTTGCAGCAAAGAAGTCTAAGACAAACAGTCTTAACTCTACTTCATCCCCTCCTACACACAGCACACACTCTACTCACAAACACATTACCACCCCCTTTACCTTACAACTTTCACTCACAAACAATACTATACAAACAAATCCATCTCATAAAACAAATACAACAGCACCTCTTTTCACTACTCCTAAAAAACAAAACATAGCAAGCACACCAGCACGACAAAATCTCTCAAGCGCAACACCTTGTAATACTTACAGTCACAAAATGCAACCATACACCCACCTTTCAAACTACACAAATGAACAAACTACAATGCCAAGCTTTCTCTCTTCCACCACACCGAACACACATACAGCAACACAGCAACTCTCTTCTAACCGCCTCTCATCCATTGGACAATTTAGAACCTTACTACATGACCCACATGCTGCACCACAACCCCTAACTCATACACCTTCTGCCCTAAACACACGCAAACAATATAAGTAACATGCCACACATCACAACTTTGCTTCTCCATGTCTACTGCACAACTAGGTTACACCACAGAAACAACACAGCACACCAACTCACTCTCAAACACCGTTTCCACCACCTACGCACACAGACCCATCAAAATGCCTTCTTAGCCTGCTGGACAAGGACCAAGTTACAGAACAGCTACACAATTGCTATCCTAATAAAGCTAATACCAGCACTAAAAACACACCTGCTACAAGCCCACACAATACTGATCACGCTTCTACAAAACAAAGTCTCACTGTCCCTAAAGCACATTCTCTAAACTGTCTGCCAATAAATGCCCGATCGCTCTCTAAAAACAAACATCACATCTACAACCTTCTCACTGACACAAAATCAGACATACTATTCATAACTGAATCATGGTTAGGAGATGATATGGCTCCAGTCCTGCATGAAGCCGTTCCTCTAGGCTATCAAACAATCACCCAAAATAGTATAGGCAAAAAAAGAGGTGGCCTAGCTGTTGTGTTCAGGCAAACATTACATATCACTAAAGTTGACAACATCTCCATAAAGAATTGTGAGGCTCTTCTCACCAGTTGCAATCCTACACCGTCTTCCTCCTGTAATTTCCTGCTCCTTTACAGACCTCCACCTAGCAAGGCGACATTCCCAGACACACTTCTAGACACAGTTTCAAACCTGATAACAATACACTCCAACCTATGCGTTCTGGGTGACCTCAACATTTGGTTTGACAAACCCAACATCCCCTATCCGAAAAAAATAACCACTGGCCAAGACGCACTGAACCTGCATCAGATCGTCCACGAACCCACACTCATCGCTGGACACATCCTAGATGTCATTTTTTCTAATACCGAACTAGTTACCTTTCAAACTATAACTCCAGCCACATGGTCAGACCACCATTTGCTTGCTTTCCAACATTAAACAACACTAAGCGACTCATCTAAAACCACCTTACGTGCATCCATCTATCGACCCTGGAACAAACTAAATTTGGAACACTTAGAAACACAACTAACATACAGTACAGATCTGGAAACAATAAATTATGTTTAAAAACTATATGAGTGGCTACAGGAAGCTTTTGATATCCTGATACCACTCAAAACCACACAACAGAACAAAAGAAAACAAGCACCTTGGAGAAATACAGAGATAAAAGACATAAAACAACAAATTAGAAAGCTGCAACGTGCCTGGCTCAAAACAAGCACCAAACAAGACAAACTTCGCCTACAGAAAATTAACAGATTATACAAGTCAGCTATCAAAAAAGCAAAGAGAAGGTACTGTTCAGACAGAATTCAAAATGCTAAATGTGCAATTAAAGAATTCTATAAAATACTCAATGAATTTCGTAAACCAAATTGCCTAGAAGGAACTCATCCCGTTACTCAAGATTTCACACACAAACTGGCAAATCATTACACGGACAAAGCAAACATGTTGGACTCATACTTAAAACAGAGACAAAGTACCAGCACTAACCCTTTTACAAAACAACAATCCAAGAATACTCTAACCCAGACTTTCCGTTCCTTCCAACACATTTCACACAATGAATTTATGGACCTGGCCAAAGCAAGCAGGCCTGCCGGCAGCCCTTCTGACCTGTGTCCACCGCAAACTTTCAAGACAATTCTTCTAACAACCTCTGCTGCCACTCCAGTAAGAAGAATCATCAACGATTCCTTAACTACCAGAATATTTCCAGAAGAACTCAAAAAGTCATACATACTCCCTTTACTGAAGAAAACAAACTTGGACCCGCTGAACCCTGACAACTACAGACCCATTACAAATGGACCTTTCCTGGGCAAACTGATAGAAAGAGCAGCATCGCCCAGATGTCACAATTCATTGAAGAGAATGCCATACTTTCAGACTTCCAAACAGGATTCCGTCCGGAAAGAGGCACAGAATCTGACGTCCCTGCCATCTGGAATGACCCAAAGAACACAGTTGACCGCAACGGGGTTGCTGTGCTACTCCTCTTGGACCTCTCGGCTGCCTTTGACACGGTTAACCAAGACACTCTGATACAAAGACTCTACGAAGCCGGCATAGAGGGGACTGCTCTAGACTGGATCACATCCTACCTTCGAAATAGAACTAATGTCATCCATACCCCACCTTTCTCGTCCAAACCGTACTCCACAATAGCAGGGGTCCCTCAAGGCTCTATCATCTCGCCAATGCTTTTCAACATCTAAATGAAGTCATTACCGGTAATGATCAATCAATTTCACCTCACGTGCTATGACTATGCAGATGACACACAAATACTCCTTCAGCTGGAATGCCCCAAAGACATTGTAAACTCGCCAATTTTCAGTTGTCTCAGAGCCGTGGATCATTGGATGACTTGGAGCCATCTCAAATTGAATGCTTCCAAAACGGAAATACTCACGTGTGCCGATTGGAAACATTATGACCCGCTTGTCGCCTGGCCTGATGAACTGTGATCACCGCCTAAAGTATCGAAGGAAGTAGGAAACCTCGGAATGACCATGGACTCCAAGCTATCGATGAATGCCCAAGTGGATAAACTAGCAAAAGCAAGCTTTGTTACTATAAAAACTCTGCGACGAATCTTCCCCCATTTGGGATTTCCACACAAGGTCCAAGCTGGAGATATTAGGAGAGATCCGAGTGGTGTTGCTTGGTTTACTGCCCCGACCTAAGAACAAGAGTCTTAGTAGGAAGTTTGTCCTCCTGGGACTGGTGCTGGCGAAACAGCAGATCGCCATTTCATGGCTGAGCCGCCGGCCGCCCAAACTGACACAATGGGTGCGTGACATGAAGGAATGGGCGACAGCTGAAGTGATTTGAATGCAGCAGACCAGACGAGATGAAAAGTTAGAGGATGACCTGCAGGCATGGAGGGCGATGGTGGGGGAGCTGACGAGTGATGGGGCGGACAGTGAGACACGAGAGGAGGCTGGGGGTGCGCACAGCCAGGTAGTGGACCAGAAGGCACTTAGAAGACAGGGGAGACCGGCCATCAAGGACATACTGGACATCGGATGGATGTGGACTGAAAAGTTCAAAAGACAAGGACGTACAGCGCAAGGACGTACACCAGACATGGCGGGCTATGTGTTTTAGTTGGGGGGGAGGTGGGGGAGGGATTAGTAGACATTGGTTTGCTTTCAAAGTTTGGAGGCGCGGAGCAAGGTAGAAAACCCTTGGGGATGGAGTCCGACAAGGTAGCATACATGACATTGGGAATAATGCTCGTATTGGTTGGATTGCTGCACATGTATAGAATGTATTCCGTTCACTCAACCTTGTGTTTACGAAGTTTTGATGCTCCTTAATGTATGTCTATGAGACTCTACATGCCGATTTGTAATGTTTGGTGCAAATGTCAATAAAGATATTTTTTTTTTTTAAAAGGTCCAAGCTACCAGCTCCCTTGTTCTGTCCAAACTCGATTACACCAATAGCCTCTACCACGGATCAGCTTTAACGACCATGAAAAGACTACAACCGTTTCAGAACTCAGCTGCCAGACTACTCTTGCATATTAAACCGCGAGCCAACATCTCCCCTGCCTTGAAAGCCCTACATTAGATACCAGTTGCCAGAAGATCCACGATCAAGCTGCTTTGTATCACCCACAAAGTGATACATGCAATGGGACCACTCTTCATCAGGAATAAAATCACCAAACGCATTCAATAAAGGAACCTCCGCTCTAGAGTGGCACCTCGCCTTAAAATCCCAAGATACAAGAAAAAAACCATGGGTGGTACATCCTTCTCTGTTCAAGCAGCCAAACTATGGAACTCTTTACCCTGCAACATAAGATCCACGGACAACCACCTTATCTTCAGAAAACTACTCAAGAATTGGCTCTTCCCTACATAAGCACCATACTCAAACAGAAATATACAGCATATCCCTCTGTATATAAGCATGTATTTGTACTATAGATATGTACCTACATATGTGTATTGCTTTGTATAAACATGTAGAATAATTATGTTTGACAAAAATAAATAAAAATACATTTTTAAGTACAACAACACTTGAAAACCAGAGTTCATCTAATGCATCTTTAATCTACACATACTTACTTCCTTTATCCATCTATATACCTTCCATGTACTTGGATCTATATATTTATGACTTTTCTCCTAAAAAAGCACATTCAATGCACTACCCTATTTCTCACCCTATACCTCTATCAATATCTTTAATCTACATATACTTACTTCCTTTATGCATCTATATACTTTCCATGTATTTATGGATCTATATATTTATAACTTTCTTCTGATTGAGCATACCCAATGCACTACCCTATTTCTCACCCTATGCCTCTCTCAAAACATCTTCCACCTCA
The DNA here is from genome assembly GCA_963921515.1 of Calotriton arnoldi. Classification (NCBI taxonomy): domain Eukaryota; kingdom Metazoa; phylum Chordata; class Amphibia; order Caudata; family Salamandridae; genus Calotriton; species Calotriton arnoldi. Next base: position 636,594 of record CAWUFW010008137.1, on the reverse strand, counting down.
ACTCTCTGACTCATCTCAAACCTCTTTCTTCTACTCTTTCCAATGCACTACCCTATTTCTCACCCTATACCTCTATCAATATATCCTCTAAATCCACTCCTCATTCATCCCAAACCCCATACCACTACTATGATCACCAAAATAACCCTTTCTACACTCTCCCCTACTCAACCGTCCTTGCATCATCTGACACCTCTTTTACTATACCGATCCCCCAAAACAAGCCTTTCTAAACTCTTCCCTTTGACTCTTCCACTCCACATCCCTTTTTACTCATCCCAAGCCTCCTCCTACTGCTATGACCTCCCCCCCAAAAAAAGTCTTAATTCTTCACTTTTCTATCCCTCCACTATCCTTTTCAATCAAAATAACAGACTAATATGTCCACTTCTCAAATTTCATATTTCACTATACTAATTCGGCACTAATCCTTTCTGGGTTCCAGAGTAGCGTGCTACTCGTCGAAAAAGTGCTTCAACATCTCATCAGGGGTAGCAAGCACTTTATAAATGCAAACCTTTTTCCCTCTTCTATCCCTCCGCTACCCTTCTCTATCCAAATAACTGAATAACATATCCACCACTCAAATTACTTTCATATTTCACTATACTAATTCAACACTAATCCTTTATGGGTTCCGGAGTAGCGTGCTACTCCCCAAAAAAGCGCTTCCACACCCCATCAGGGGTAATAAGCACTATATAAATGCAAACCTTTTTCCCTCTTCTATCCCTCCCCTACCCTTCTCAATCCAAATAACTAACATTTCTCCCCCTCTCAAATTACTTCCATATTTTACTATACTAATTCAATACTAATCCTTTATGGGTTCCGGAGTAGCGTGCTACTTGCCAAAAAAGCGCTTCAACACACAATCAGGGGTAACAAGCGCTATATAAATGCAAACCTTTTTCCCTCTTCTATCCCTCCGCTATCCTTCTCAATCCAAATAACTGACTAATATCCACCACTCAAATTACTTTCATATTTCACTATACTAATTCACCACTAATCCTTTATGGGTTCTGGACTAGCGTGCTACTTGCCAAAAAAAGTGCTTTAACACCCCATCAGGGGTAACAAGTGCTTTATAAATGCAAACCTTTTTCCCTCTTCTATCCTTCCGCTATCATTCTGAATCCAAATAACTGACTAACCTGTCCACTACTCAAATTACTTCCATATTTCAGTAAACTAATTCAACACTAATCCTTTATGGGTTCTGGAGTAGCGTGCTACTCGCTGAAAAAGCACTTCAACGCCTCGTCAGGGTTAGTAAGCGCTATATAAATGCAAATGCAATTACAATACAATACAGTACAATCTGTGTAACATGGGTTGCAAAAGTATTTAGCTTTAATGAGTTCAATTTCTGTCAGGGCAATTTTGTCTAAGTTCTCTGTAAGAATGCAATGAATTTCATGAAAGATGCTATATGAACTATTATTGTTATTGAAAGTCCCCAAGGAGTACAGTTTGTCTATAGAGTAAATGCTATTGGACCCACATAACACGATGGCTTTCCAATTAGGCAGTATAGATTTCATCTGACTTGGTTCATTTATTTCCTTTTCTTTCCTTTTATATAAATACTACTGGAGAGTGGTCTGACCAAGGTAGCTCTATGATGAAAGGGAATTCAATTGCATTAGTACAAGGGAGCAGGATGTCAAGTATATGTACTGCTGTATGCATAAGCAAGCTGACAGGTTTGTCCAGGTCTACGGGAGTGAGAGTATTAGGACATTTTGAGGTAGGGCAATTGTAATTGTGATCTTCATTGTCGTCTGACCGGATATTAGGATCACCAAGGACAAAGAGCTCTGGTAAGAAAGAGAAGGCACTCCAGCCAAGCCAAGTGGTCTATTTGAGCCTGTAGGGAGCCATAAAAAACAGTGAGGTGAGGTGAGGTGAGGCTAATTTCAATACTACAAAAGAGGATTTTAATGCCTTGGAAGTGAGCACAGGATTTAGGGATGATATTAAAGGGGTTCTGCTAAATAGGGAAATGCCTGATGATTTTATAATTTGCAGATGCCAGATCATCTAGAATTGTGTTACAATCCGATATAAGCCAGGTTTCGGTTAAGAAACCTAGTCTATATGTTCATTAATAATAAGCCCATTAATGAAGGTGTAATTTTTCATAGCAAAGTGGACGTTACAAAGCCCTGGTTTTACGTTTCCACTGGATGGATTCTTATGGGGGGGGTGGGGCTTGTAAACTGAATGAGAGTAAATTATGCCTTCATTTAGAAGAGTATGCTTCACAATATCCTTAATATCATTCTTATAAATGTTAGACCTACTGTTATTATTGGTCCAAAGAGATCTTGTAAGGTATAGTTCCTCCAGGAAGAGGGGCATAGTAACCGGACTCCGGAAAAATTTAAATTGCGCCAACATAATACATGTAATTTCAGGACTTTCACGTTAAACTTGTTCTGAAAAATTCCATAATGTTGCTTAATTTTCCCCAAAATGTTCCCCAATATGCACATCCCTAATTTAAGGGTGTGAAAAATGTGTGCAATTTACATTTATGTAATTACATGAAACATCAGGAAAATGACATGAAATTATGCATAATTACACAAAATGCAAGTCTGCCATTTAGTGCTATATTGTAACATGAAATGCGTCTTTGCATCAGTTTTTGAACGAGTACCCATCTTATCCTGTAAATAGCATGAAAAACACAATTGTAACAAAAAACAGCTGTTCACGTGTGGTTGTTCACGCTGCTCACACACTTCAGAGGTATAATTTTGGTGCAGACGTTGGCATAATTACATGACATTGCGTAATGTTGTAATTTCGGGGATTTTGCATAACAAGCATAATGTGACATTTCTGAACTTACACCAATCACAGACGTGTTTACTTTTGGTGCTCCAGCAGTGCACCCACTAAGCACATCCACTGTGTCTCTGCACTAAGGCCATCATTTTATGGCACAAGGTAAGTGACGCCTCGGGGGGAGTAGGCAATGAATTCTGGCTCTGCCTTGAATCAGGTGAAAGTCAGGAAACAAAAGGGGGGCAAACCAATATTAATGAAAAACAAAGATTTGAAATAATGAACAGTAACAATAAAAGCGAGGCCAGGCAACCTCTAAAGGAATACAAGGAACTCAGGATAATGCTAAAAGAAATGAGGTTAATATAAAACCTGCATCTGTGAGGGCCAGACATCCCTCAACCAAAGGGATGAGTTAGAAGGAAAGTAAATTGGGCTGATGAAAAGAGTGCTTGCCAGGCAAATGCAGTTTCCAACAGCCATCCTCAGGTCAACAAGCTATAAATGTAGCTGCCCTGTGGTTATCGTTTTATGGCACCAGTTAGGCAATGCCTTGAAGGAGCAGGACATGAATCCTAACTCCAACTTGAATCAGGTAGAATGTCAGAAAATGAAGGAGGTAAAGCAATACTAATGAAAAACAAAAGAGCTAAAATACCAAAGGAAATTAATAAATTCAAGCCCAGGCAACCTCTAAAGGATTACTAAAAACTAAATATACAGCTAAAAGAAATTAATCTATAAGAAAAACTGTTTCTGTGAAGGTCTTGTTGTATACTTCATAGGGTGTCCATAAACGGGCTTTCTAGACTAAGGTCCTTATATAGGCATAACCCAACCTGCCCTTATATAGGCGTAGAATCCCAGGCCTTATTTAGGCATACACCATGCACACCAAATACAGGCATGGCTTCCGACATCCGTCCACCCTAGCGTCTCAACGAGTCCATGAAAAAACAGACCCTCAGGCTGCGGGAGTTTCCCTTGCCCAGGACTATTGATTTCTTCAAGGACTCATACATTATGCATGAACCTCTTATTCCCTAAGGGATTCATTCATGACGTCTTTCGCTGCCCAACTCACGTCAATGCTACCATTTTCAGGTATAAATATACCTTCCCAAACCCCTGTAAATCAGAGGAGACCTCGACTTCAGAGGAGCCCGATTCCCGGCCAGACGCACTGAGAAGACACTGTCATTCCTGCACGCAGAGAGTCCAGCTTCCAGTGATCTAACTTCCTTGCGGGGTGTTGGAGTTCGAATCCAGATAGAGATTCCTACCTCTCTCATTCTTCAGGTATGGAGCAGACTAGAACCTAGAGGGACTCTTGGCATACTAGACTCTTGGCATGCTAGGCGTAACTTACTCTTAGTATACTCTAGTCAGGAATACAGCACCTACTTCTACTTCTCCCTATACCTAGGATAGGTTAGGTACACTGGGATAGAACTAGGGTAGAAACGCATCGTATGAGTACTCGCATTTTTAGGTTGTGTCATTTTATGTAAATGCCTACATGCTAAAAAGATAATGCTGACGCAGTATTATTTATTTTTACTGCTCACCTTGTACATTATTTATCTCTCATATTGTCTTGTGATCATAACAGCACATACAACTTACAACAGAAACAAGACTGTTCAATAAATCTTTTATTGAAATGCCCGTCTGTTATTTCTGTGTAACTCTGAGACTAACTGAAACATGCACGACTGAGCTGAGTGAAATGGTTATCTATTGTTTCTACGACTCTGGGACACATCCTGATTCTGTAAGGGAAACACAGTGGTCATGTTCTGCGGCAGCCAGAAACTAATCCCTTCTTGTCGTCAAGAAGTTTCTAGTGGCCTCTGAGCTAGCTGGCACAAGTAATTAAGTTTAATATACTCGATAGGGACATACCGACCTTAGTCCTATGTCAAACCTATAGGATATATTATTGAAATTTGTACTTGTAAAGCGCACCCATACCCCCAAAGGGGTGTCCAGGCGCTGTACGCATACCGCTGTGGAACCCTTCCTGGCTTTTCCCTGTGAAATGTCCACTCCTGGGCACCCCCAGGGTGAAGCCAGGCATCCCAGCGCTGTTGGGGCCGTTGTGGAGATTAAGCAAGCTATTGCCCAGAGTTGCAGAGTGGGACCCATGATTAGAATAGGCACCGAGGCGAGAATTATCAGGTCCGAGGAAATTGAGCCCAAGACCCGCCGAGGCGGGGATTGAACCCTGGTCCCGGGCCAGATCTCTGCATCAGGGTCTGCCGCTCTAACCATTGAGCCACACTTCTCCACTTTCCAATGCGCAGAGCCTATAAGGGAAATAGGAGCTACACTACATGGCGCCCAACGTTTGGTAAGGCAGTAATTCAACGTTAGATACTGAGTAACTCAGCTGTGCATATATTCTTTTCTCTCTCAGAGACCCCTACCCATATACTCCAAAAGACGTCTGGAGTGGGCAGGGATAGTATCCGCCATGGCTATATAGGGCAGTACCCTATATATTAGCTGTTTGGTTTGCTCAACGTTGAAGGATACAGTGTTCCATGTACAGTGTTCCATGTACAGAAACCTTTGCATTTTAAATATGTCTTTTAAATACTTTTAGGATATGTTTTAAATATGCGGTACTCTATTTTAATGTTTAGCATTTTAGATGTTTAGCATTTTAGTATCATTGTTTCCACGAAAGAGGAGTGGGTGTTGTATACTTCATAGGGTGTCCATAAACGGGCTTTCTAGACTAAGGTCCTTATATAGGCATAACCCAACCTGCCCTTATATAGGCGTAGAATCCCAGGCCTTATTTAGGCATACACCATGCACACCAAATACAGGTATGGCTTCCGACATCCGTCCACCCTAGCGTCTCAACGAGTCCATGAAAAAACAGACCCTCAGGCTGCGGGAGTTTCCCTTGCCCAGGACTATTGATTTCTTCAAGGACTCATACATTATGCATGAACCTCTTATTCCCTAAGGGATTCATTCATGACGTCTTTCGCTGCCCAACTCACGTCAATGCTACCATTTTCAGGTATAAATATACCTTCCCAAACCCCTGTAAATCAGAGGAGACCTCGACTTCAGAGGAGCCCGATTCCCGGCCAGACGCACTGAGAAGACACTGTCATTCCTGCATGCAGAGAGTCCAGCTTCCAGTGATCTAACTTCCCTTGCGGGGTGTTGGAGTTTGAGTCCGGATAGAGATTCCTACCTCTCTCATTCTTCAGGTATGGAGCAGACTAGAACCTAGAGGGACTCTTGGCATACTAGACTCTTGGAATGCTAGGCGTAACTTACTCTTAGTATACTCTAGTCAGGAATACAGCACCTACTTCTACTTCTCCCTATACCTAGGATAGGTTAGGTACACTGGGATAGAACTAGGGTAGAAACGCATCGTATGAGTACTCGCATTTTTAGGTTGTGTCATTTTATGTAAATGCCTACATGCTAAAAAGATAATGCTGACGCAGTATTATTTATTTTTACTGCTCACCTTGTACATTATTTATCTCGCATATTGTCTTGTGATCATAACAGCACATACAACTTACAACAGAAACAAGACTGTTCAATAAATCCTTTATTGAAACGCCCGTCTGTTATTTCTGTGTAACTCTGAGACTAACTGAAACATGCACGACTGAGCTGAGTGAAATGGTTATCTATTGTTTCTACGACTCTGGGACACATCCTGATTCTGTAAGGGAAACACAGTGGTCATGTTCTGCGGCAGCCAGAAACTAATCCCTTCTTGTCGTCAAGAAGTTTCTAGTGGCCTCTGAGCTAGCTGGCACAAGTAATTAAGTTTAATATACTCGATAGGGACATACCGACCTTAGTCCTATGTCAAACCTATAGGATATATTATTCCAATGCGCAGAGCCTATAAGGGAAATAGGAGCTACACTACAGTCTGGCAACCTTCCATCAGAGTGCTCAAAAATAAGTTGGGCTGAAAAAAGCGCCTGCAAAGCAACTCACATCCTCGCCAAAGACCATCCCCTTGTTGTGTTTTAGAATTATCTGCAGCTATCAAGTGACCTCTCTGAAACTGATATGTCAAATGTTCTAAAGATTACTAATTCATGAATAAAAGGGGTATCATATTCTGGTTTGAAATTATCATCAGACAGTGTAATTTATTTTTAGATGTAAGGACATGGGCTGCTCTTTGGAGTTCTAGAGATTTGACCTGCATTAAATAGAATTTGTTTACTTAATGGAAAGGTTGCATTTGCATAGTTAGACACAAGATTATATAAATTGAAAGAAATACAAAAGGGTGTGCTTTTTACATTTCTATTTTCAGAATTTTTATTGGTTATACAAGAAAGTTCTGCTCATGTAGTGTTATTGACCAAGGGTTTCAAAACATCGACTACCAGCCTAGATTAAATGGACAATATTAACTTGAAATAATTTGCTTTTTCGGACGCTTGATTATTTATCCATGTATCTCCGCATATCTCTAGAACTGCCATTGTCCCAGAGCATTGGCTAGGAGCAGTATTGGTCAGCGTGTACAAAGAGGACAACAAAACTACATGTCCGATTTATATGCTACTGGAAAGGCTTAGGAAATTGGAAAGGTGTTTACCAGATAATTAATCACAGTGAACAGTGGGCACTGGAGTGGGGTAAGGTAACCAAGTTTCTGGATTCAGGAAGCAAACACCCATAATGCACAATGTAGTGGCTGTAGCTATTTTTACTAGACAATCCCCTGTTAAGGGACATTCCCACTGTAGTATTTATTTGTGGATTTCATAATTGCTTTCGTTAAAGATGGCAAGGTTTATTATCTGCAAAACCTGCCCTTTAATTTTGAACAGTTGGTGAAAGTAGTATTTTGTGGCATGTTTAGAGCAAAATTAACAGCTTTAAATAAATTATCATGCCACGCACAGCATATTTGCTGAGAGCATTTACCGGAAACCACATGTATCACATGGTAAAAAGATTAATACACTCTTCTGAGCTTTAGAAGGAACTCTCCAACCCCAGCTCCAACACCAACGACATCCAGCCGTCGCGAGACCTGTGCGACTCACTGGCCACCTTCTTCCACCGCAAAATCGCCGACATCCACGACAGCTTCAACACCACGACCGCCCCGGCAACCACCGAGACCACTGCCCCCACAACCACCAACCGCCTGCTCTCCTGGACCAACATCAACGACGAGGACACCAGCGAGATCATGAACACCATCCACTCCGGTTCACCGCTAGACCCGTGCCCTCACCACATCTTCAACAAAGCCAGTATAGCCATCGCGCCCCATCTCCGGAAAATAATCAACATCTCCTTAGAGACAGCAACCTTCCCGGAAAGCTGGAAGCACGCCGAGATCACCGCCTTACTCAAGAAACCCAAGGCAGACCCCAAGGACCTCAAGAACTTCCGACCCATCTCTCTGCTCCCGTTCCCCGCGAAGGTCACCGAGAAAATCGTCAACAAACAACTGACCCGCTACCTCGAGGAGAACAACATCCTGGACCCTTCCCAGTCCGGCTTCCGCAGCAACCACAGCACCGAAACCGCCCTCATCGCCGCCACCGATGACATCAGGACCCTGCTAGACAACGGAGAAACAGCAGCCCTCATCCTCCTGGACCTATCAGCCGCCTTCGACACGGTCTGCCACCACACACTACGAACACGCCTTCACGACGCCGGGATCCAAGAGAAGGCCCTGGACTGGACCACATCCTTCCTTTCCGGCAGAACACAAAGCGTCCGCCTCGCCCCTTCCGATCCAAGGCCACCAAGATCATCTGCGGCGTACCCCAAGGCTCCTCCCTCAGCCCAACGCTGTTCAACATCTACATGGCACCCTCGCCCACGTCGCCCGACAGCACAACCTCAACATCATCTCCTACGCCGACGACACCCAGCTGATCCTCTCCCTCACCAAAAACCCTCACACCGCCAAAGCCCACCTCCACGAAGGAGTGAAGGCCGTCGCCGAATGGATGAGGACCAGCCGCCTGAAGCTGAACCCGGACAAGACGGAGGTCCTCATCCTTGGTTCCAACCCTTCAGCCTGGGACGACTCCTGGTGGCCAACATCACTGGGAACAGCCCCGCCACCCACCGACCACGTACGCAACCTAGGGGTCATCCTCGACCCCACCCTCTCCATGACTAAGCAGGTCAACGCCGTTTCCTCATCCTGCTTCAACATCCTCCAAATGCTCCGCAGGATCTTCAAGTGGATCCCCACCGAAACAAGAAAAACAGTCACCCAGGCCCTCGTCACCAGCAGGCTGGACTACGGAAACGCCCTCTAAGCAGGAACGACGGCTAAGCTCCTGAGACGGCTGCAACGCATCCAGAACGCCTCTGCACGTCTTATCCTCGACATCCCCCAACGCAGCCACATCACACCCCACCTGAGAGACCTGCACTGGCTCCCTGTCAACAAGAGGATAACCTTCAAGCTCCTCACCCACGCACACAAAGCACTCCACAACTCCGGACCAGCCTACCTCAACAGACGACTCAGCTTCTACACCCCCACCCGCCAGCTCCGCTCGACCAGCCTCGCCCTCGCCACAGTCCCCCGCATCCGGAAAACGACCGCCGGCGGCAGATCCTTCTCCCACCTCGCCGCCAAGACCTGGAACACCCTCCCCACCAACCTCCGACAGACCCAAGACCTACTGGCCTTCAGAAGACTCCTCAAGACCTGGCTCTTCGATCAGTAGCAGCACCACCCCCCTCTTCCCCCAGCGCCTTGAGACCCTCGCGGGTATGTAGTGCGCTTTATAAGTGACATGATTGATTGATTGATTGATTAAATGATGCAATGGTAAAAAAACACTTCCCTTTCAAATCGAATGCACACTCCAGTACAATGTGGAGGCTCCAAGCTACAAAGGGGGTAGTTATATCTTAAAATAAACGGATTCATTTAATATATTTGACTGTGTGAGAACCCCTCTTTGCATTTGAATTTGAACACAATTTAATGAGTGAGCTTAATCATACTCTAATGTTATATTCAAAAGTTACGAGGCTAACGAGAAAACTATGTGATCCATCTCAAATGCTAGAAACTGACTGGTAGGGATTATCTATATATTCCGGATTCTCTCAAATGCTCCACAAACTTGCATCACGGTAGAGTAAATCCAATATTAGCTTACAATTCAAGCTTAAGCAATGTCTTCAAATGAAAAACAACCCTTCCCTAATGTTTTCCCAAGTATTGACTTCACTGAGCTTTAATTCAATTCAGTAAACAGGTCTCGAATTAAGGCTTTCTCATTGTCACACATCTGGGCAGCATAGATAAAACTGTACAAATTGCAATAGCACTGACACAGAAAGGTAGTTGAACAAACAAGCATCATATGCCCCATGCCTGAGATTTGTAGGTCAATGCCACTTTTCTTAGATAACTGTTAAACACGAATATGAATTCCATTTAGACATGTTCAATGCATATTACATTTTTGCAGATATCTTGAACACTTGACACAAATCGGATTTCCTAGAACTGCTTTCTAAACCCCTTCTATATATTCCCTCATTTCTTAATCCAAGAAACAAAATTAGGGGAGGTGTTGGGCTATGATTTGTAAACTAAATTGTTTTCTAATGTCTGTAAGAATATTAAGAGGTTTTGGAAAGATTAGATATATGTAGCAAAGATCGTTGGTTAAATTATTTTGTACACTAGAAAGAATGCATGACTATTGATTGACACTGACCCACATGTTTTCTCTACGTATTTTTGGAATGAGAATGTGGAAGAATGCAGCTGGTAGGAAGACAATACTTAAGTATTCACTCAGATTTAGCTATTTAGGTCTACACTAGAAATGTTACATCAATGCAGGCCTGTGGCTTTTAAAGCACATGCCTGAGATAAGATGGACATCTTACAAGAATTGAAGTTGAAAAGAAAATCCTCCATGGTTCTATGGATTGAGGATCTTTTCTCTAACTGACTAGGAGAAGGCTTCCTATGGGTTACAAAGTAACACCAGGAAATTTGAATATATTTTGCTGCAGAGTAAGGTGGTATATAGCACGTTGATTGGATGTAGGTTTATCACAGCTCAACCTTTCCTACCCCATGCCCCACCTCTCTTCAGTTTTTCATATACCCCTTCCAACCCTTCCCCTTTTTCGAAATTCTATCCTTAAACAAAGACTGCCCTGGTGGAGCAGTATGTTGTCCAACTACTTATGATGATGTAATTATATCAAAGACTTTTTAACAAGTATTCCCTGATTTTCTGTCATTAAAATCAACACTTTCTTTTAGAAATTTAAATTTCAGACGTAGAGGTCAGTCAATGATGAACCAATGACTCTATGAATTAATCCTAGAGATATGAATATTAAGTTAGCAGGTTTTATGGAGTAGAAATATATTATTTTTCTTGGGAGATACAATTGAATATGCAGATATTTTATTATTTTTATAAAATTGTATCATATTGTGTAGTATTTTCAAGTGGTTTGTATGTTTTGAATAAAATTTAAAAACTGTCAGTAAGCAAATAATAAAATAAGAGGTGATAAATGTTAAAGAGGGGTGATATCTGGCCAGATACTGACAGGTGGTGACCATCTGAGTTACATGAGAATAACAGGAAAACTGAACCATCAAAAATTTCAGGTTTTCCTCTTAGCAAGATTGTTGGATGAGAATGGTCACTTATTGTAGGTTGCTGCAACATTCTGTGAAGTGCACAAACACTTTGCTCTGCATTTCATACGACTGTTGCATATGTCCTTTGTGCTTTCATACTCTCAGTGCCACCAAGTAGTGGTGAAGAGTAATATAAAGTTTGCATGTCATGACAATGGTGCCTGTATGGCTGGTAAACAAAATGGCAGTCAAAGTGGTAATGTTTGAGAGTTCAGATGGGTAAATTAAAAGGTACAATGTAACATGTCCTGGTGAGGGCAACAAGCTATCAAAAGTCTTCGAACAAAGGTATTTGTTTATAAAGGAATATGGGAACACCCCTACCTTAAACAAACTCTCTAAATTGATTCCGTCAGATTCCGCTAGCTACCTCAAGTTAAGCAAAAAGCTGTTAAAAACAGAGGATTTAACTGCAGTAAGAATATCAAATCTACTCCTATGCCATGAAATCATTGTATAAATAAATCGATAGACTAATAGATAAATGGGATTTAAGAAAACGATTTAACCACTTACTAAACTGAGTCTGCGTGTCCTCCTTCCTACCACTTCTATATAGACCCTCCTTAATCTCCAGGTATGTCTTTGCTCTCCTTCTGTAGTTAGCCTTTAATATACAGATATTGAAGGGCGATAGAGACACAAGTCCCATTTCACCTGCCTGTGTAAACATTAAAGACTGTTTGTTGTTTCAAGGCTTAGCCTTACTCTGACTGTCAATCCATGGTCCACATATAATGGGGAATGGTATTGATAAATAACAATCCCAACTACTTTTCACTGGTAAAACAAGCGTACTGCCCCTTTAGCCCGCATATCATGAGTCTACCTTTGATCATATAAAGGCAAACTTTTCACCATGAGAATAAAACCAATAATTCAGAAAATTAAATAAATATATTTTTTACAAATATATTTGCACCAGAGATGAACTGGAACTAAAGAGATGGGGCACACACTCTGCTGGACTCCTGCCAGGACTGCCTCTTTCCCAGCAACACTGGATTACTGGTGACCACGGTAAGTTCTCCAGGTGTCCCCACTGTGACAGGTGCACCTTCCTACCCAGAGAGCAGAATATGTGCCTGGGCGCTCACACCACCCAGCTTTTGTTCTTGGTAAGCTATAGGCAAGCTGGCTCATAGATATTACTCCTGCGTAACTGTAACTTGTAATTTGTTCTCAACAAATTGTAATGTAACAAAACAGATGTGCTTGCATATTTGTAACTGACCACGAGTAGAGCTCTCTGATACTCTTTGGGCCTGGTCCGCTCTTTGTAAAACTGCACATAAATACAACAATGGATAAGTAAATAAATACAGCAGCCACCTTTGTGATGACTTGAATGCTTTACTCTGACAGCGGTGTTTAACATTTTGACTTCTTTGGATTCCCACTGAATTAGTATGGGAATCAAGGGACTCCCACTTAAGCAATTTTTACGATTCGAACCGCAAAATAATACACACAAATAGAGAAACAGGTATATATCAAATACACAAATTAAAATAAAATTATCTTTAATTCACAAACACAATATGCTAAAAATCTAAATTTTAATGTGAAGGTTCGAGCTTTTCAAAATGTACATTTATTTTTTAAAATACCATGGTAAATGCAATACTGTGGCATATCACTTTGCCTTTTTTGCTCCTAATGTATATTCTCGCTTTAGGGGCACATACAAGTGCTTCAATTCAGGTCACCAATCCATTAAGTTTGCTGTATTTGTACTGCTCCCACTAATCAGATCAGGAGATCAACTCCTTCACATTCATAGAGAATTTTAAAATGTTCACTTTTCAAAGTTGATTTTTTATATATGTGTACTTTATTAAACTGCTAATATTATTTAATTTCTAAACAGCCGTGGACCCTCTGAGAAGGTATCATGGACATCCACGAGACCGTGGACACAGGTTAGGAACTGCTGCACTGTGAACTCCCAAACTACTCTGTTAACATAGGCACATATATGCATCTTATAAGTTTGTTCTTAGACTGTAAAGTGAAGTTATCTCCTACGGTTTAAGTGATAAGGACCAGCAAAGAAACATTTAAATATAATCTGCAAGCACATTTGCTTTGAATTTAACTTAAATGTTAAATCTCTGATCTGCAGAATGTTAATATTTGATTTGTAATATACATCTCTCAAAAAGCTAGCAAGATTTCTATTGCACATCCAGAAATGGCCACCTTATGCAGGAAACTGCTACAGGGAGTAGCCTTGCTATTTTATGAAGCAGGACGTTCAGAAAAAGTGTGGAAAACATTATGCCACTTCAGTGCCAGAGTTGTTCTCTTCTTCCATTTTCTCAAGTGCAGGTGCAAATTAATATCCTCGTGACTCTGTTTAGCATCCTCCTGCGCTGGCAATGAAGCCTCTGTAAATAGAATATTTGCATTCCATCAACACAAGAGAAACACAGGTGTCAATATTCCTCCGTGATCTCACTGTTTGCTGTCTTTTCACATTTCTTGTTTCACACAAATTTTAGTCCCTGGGAAAAAAAAAGTTGTCAAAATGTTGGCATGAAATAAATGCATATGCATTTATCAGTCAAGAGTCTGAAAAAAATCACCAGCGAACATCGTCGAAATGGCACTTGGTATTTCTCAGCATTATCATCTGAGAGAATTGCATTGGAGAAGAGATTTGGGGATAATTATTGCTTTTTGGTGAAGTGGCAGTAGGTTGCAGGGTCATGTCAGGACTTGGAAAAACAGTGACATCAAATTGGAAAAATGGCAATCTCGAACAGGGCGGAAAGGGAGAGAAGGCTTAAAATAAAGGGTTTTGCCTGGCGCATTGAAGTATACTTGGAATAGTTCCGTTTTGCATCGGAATAATGTTAAGTGTGCGACCATGTAAGAGCTCTGACACAGGAATTTCCCTATGTGTCGACCTAGAAAATATAATTAAGGACTCTATATAAGAAGGTGCAAGTAGTGCACTTTTTACATGCCAATAAAGGAAAGATGAACAACTTTTCTGAGGGGGTTCTACTTACCAAATGGCATTAGGATTTGTAAGAAAATATGTGCTTTAAGCTCTCCCAGCGTGACTGCAAGAATAAAGACAATCGGAATGTCAGACTTTATCACATTCTCCATTGCATGTTAGCTCTGCACTTCTCATAGTTTAAAGTGAGTCTCAAGGTATACTTACAGCAATAGACCTTCATTGCTGCTTGGGTCCATTTATACTCATTACTGGCTTTGTAAACTGGTGACCCTTCATATTTATTACTGCAAGGATCAATTGTGTTCGTTACTACCTTAGACCACTAAGGCACATTAATGCCTGAGGCCAATAGTAAAACATCATCTAGCCTGGAGCCATTGATGGTTATTTCTATATGGGACTATTGAGGTACATGACTGCCTGGGCCCATTGAGATTCATTGCCTCCTCGGGACAATAATGTTTAGTACCATTTGGGGTGTCGTGTAGTTCCTACAAATCTATATAGGATCTGCGCGTTTAGACGACATAAACTAAGGGATTGGTGTCCAGACTGATTCCAGACACCCCCAAAGGATATATTAGTCTGCAGACCATCTAGCTCACGGTGCCACTATGAGCCCCTCTTACCAAGGAGCGGATAGTTTCTGGCAACTATCGAACATGACAGCCCTGACCCCTCAGAGATTGTGGAAACAGTACTGTACTTTTCCCTTAGTCACTCATGCTCACTTAGCCTCAGAGAGATACACAGAATAAACGTTGGGGACGTTTTCAATACATATTTATTGAACGAGTGTCATTCTAGTATAAAATACGTGTGCTGCAACAACCATGAGACAGAAACAGATATATACGATTATGAACACTAGTAGAGTAAAGAAAAGGTAGAATTCTACCATAGAGCTAAAACAATGAATATATGCAGGCATATAGATACATAACAGTAATAATGCGTACTCCTACGACGCAAACCCTAACTAGATGTACCTAAATGTACCTAGCATGCATGTAGGTGTATAGCCAAGAATCCCCTTAGGATAGAGCCAACCCCATTACCTCCTCGTCCTGTCTTCCCGTCCCATTCCATAACAGTGAGCAGCTAGTCTGCTCCACAGAAACCTACTACCTAGCAGAGCTTTTCGCACTTCCCCCAACATGGCGCCACCATCAGGTGAGGATAAAAGGGGGAAGTGCGTCACAGAACATCCTGTTCTTTTTTTTCTGCCTTCGCAGTCTACTGATGTCCTAGCAGGAGCTGTTGGGGTAAGTTTTCTCTCAATTTTTTGTTGTTGGCGCGGCCTGCTTTAACGGCCGCCTTTTTTCTTTTTTGTTGCATGTGTGACAACCAGAGGTTTGATCCCTGCACTTTGTGGCTCCGCCTTCATGTACTTGTATGTGGGGGGGCCTATCACTTGCGCGGTCCGCTCTAGCGGCCGCTTGTGCCTCTTTTTTAGCCGCTGCTCACCTGTGCCTCCTCGGCCTGCTCTAGCGGCCGTTTCTCTCCATGCCGGTCCCGATGTGCCCTGCTTTAGCGGGCGGGGATTCTTCGGCGGTGTTTCCTGCAGCGTGCGCAGCTCCCTGGGGATTTTTTTGGGGCGGCCGGCCGCTTTTTCAGCGTCCTCCCCCTTTTTCTGGTCCCGTGTGAGGACGGGGCCTCAGGACTTCGTGCCTTTCCAGGCCGGTCTCTTTTTCTTGGTTCCCGTCCTCTGTGGCTGCTTTGTTTCATCCTCTCTTGCGTTGCTGTCATGGCACAGGGTGCCTCTTCTTCCGCACCTCCTCTGGATTCCTTGCGCCTGCTTCTTGATGTAGCGTTTGCTGCTGCCTTCCGGGCTCGGGAGGCTGTTGGCCCTCCTGCCAAGGTGCCTCGTGGGTCTGTAGATACACCTGACGCTCCTGTTGGCGGGGTGGGCCCGGATGATGAGGGATGTGTGTGTGGCTGATTTGTTCAGGGTGCGGAGCTCTCTGACTTGTTCATCCATGTGTGGGATGCTTTGGGATTCACTCCTCCTGTGTCTGGTGTCCTGGAGGTTGACTTTTTTCCTCAATCACCTGCCGACTCCTGTGTCCTTCTCTTTGCATAGCGATGTACGCAAGGTGCTGGATCATGATTGGTAGGAGATGGACAAGTCTGCCTTTCCTCGCTTTTTGTCTACGCGTTATCCTCTGGAGGGGCTTGCTGCTGAGTTCCCCCAATCCGTCCTGGTTGGCATTTTGTTGGCTGACCTTTCCTCACAGGGTTTGGTTTTGTCTGACGACGCCCTTCCTTCTGACGCTGTGGATGAGCGTGTTGAGGGGGCGGTGAGGCGTTCCTATGCTGCTTCCCACTTTTCTGTCAGGCGACGGCCTATTCCACTTACATGGTCCGTTCCCTTCTGTAAGATTTCCAGGCCCTGGCTGTTCTTTTACGGGATGGAGAGGATGCCTCCTCTCTCTTGGCCCTCCTGGAGTTGCAGGTGCGCTACTTGTCTGACATTTCGTTTGACACTCTGTGTGCCGCTGCGGCTGCTTCTGGTGCTTCGATTGCTGCGAGGCGTCCTGTCTGGATGCGTTCCTGGAAGGCTGAGTCTTCTCAGTAGTCGGTCCTGCTCCTTTGTGGGATCCCAGGTGTTCGGGCCTCAGCTGGTGGACATGATCGTGCTGTCGGCAGGGTACTGCAAGCTTGTGGCTCCTGTCCGCCCTCCTTCTCGGGGGCGTGGGTTTGGCTACCGCCGTGCCTTTGGGCCTTCTGCTCGGGGTGCTTTGCGGCCCTTACGTGGCAGGGGTCGTGGCCAGGGGGCCCCTGGAGGTGCCTAGTCCCGTGCCCCTGCCGGTGGTGCTGCCCCCGCTCCTACCTCTGCGCAGTGACTGTCTGCTTTTTCCGGTTGGGGGTCGCCTTCGTTGTTTCCTGCCCCAGTGGTTGGTGGTTCCGGATGCCTGGGTGGTGCAGACTGTGTCCGGGGGTTATCGGATCGAGTTCTCCTCTCCTCCCCCCCTGGTCTTCTGGGCGACCCCCCTGCCCCGTCATCCTCTATGGCGGGAGGCTTTGCAGTTCGGTGTGCGCCTCCTGTTGGAGTAGGTGGCTATCGTGGAGGTTCCTCCTCTGGAGAGGGGCATGGGTTGTTCTTCGATTCTCTTCCTGGTCTCCGAGTACGATACTTCGGATCTGCACCCTGTCTTGGATCTGGAGAGGGTCGTTCTCTTCGTCCCCCACCGTACGTTCCTGATGGTGACTTTGTTGTCCATCCTGCCTCTGGTGCTTCCTGGGGGCTTCCTGGCGTCCCTGGTCCTGATGGCTGCTTATCTGCACGTCCCGATTCATCCTGCGGATCAGTGGTTTCTCCGGTTTGCGGTTGGTTCCCGGCACTTCCGGTTCCGGGTGCTTCCTTTCGGCCTTTCCTCGGCGCCATGGGTTTTCACGCAGCTCTTGGCCCCTCTGGTGGGTATTCTCCATTCCAGAGGTCTGCATCTGTCGGATGTGGACTGGGTGTGTCGTCTTCTGGGGTCCTATGGGTTCCTTGTCAATCACCGGGAGTCCTCCCTGCTGCCCTCCCGGACTCTGTAGTTCCTGGGTGCTCTGTTCCGCATGGATCTGGGGATGGTGTTCCTCTCCCAGGAGCGCCAGTTGACTTTGTTCCGTCACCTTTCTTGGGTTCTGTCCCAGTCCCGGGTGTCTGCCCGTCTCTGGTTGCGGAGTCAGGGGTGTTGGCTTCCACTCTGCCTCTCCTCCCTTGGGCCCGGCTGCATTTGTCTCCCCTCCTGCTTCATGTCCTGTCGCGATGGGATCCTGCCTCTCTGGTCTACGATGCCCTGATTCCCGTCACACCGGGGATTCGGGATGCTCTCCAGTGGTGGTTGTCCCCTCCGTCTCTTTCCCGGGGGTTCGACCTTATTCCTCCTCGGACTGTGGTTGTGTTGTCCGTGGATACCAGTGCCGTGGGTTGGGGTGCGGTCCTGGATGCTTCCAAGGCTCTGGTCGGTGGTCCCGTTTCGGGTCTCTCCTGTCCTCGAACTGGAAGGAGTTACGGGCGGTTTGTTTGGCTCTTCAGTGGTTTGCGCCTCTCCTTCTGGGCCATGCTGTCTCGGTTCAGACCGACTACCAGGTTGTTCTGGCTTCTGTCAATCGCCTAGGGGGCATGTGCCGGTCTTTGTTTCTCCTTTCCAGGGTGTTCGGTCTTTGGGCGGAACGGAATCTCTGACGGCTGTGTGTCTTCCGGGGACAGAGATTGGGCCTGCAGACTCTCTGAGCGGAGTGTTCCCTTCCTCTGTGACTATGTGTCTGTCCCCAGCTCTGTTCGATCTGATTGTCCTCCGGTTCCGCCTTCCCTGGCTGGATCTTTTTGCCTCGGAGGGCTCTGCCCTTCTACCTCGGTTTTGCGGCCTCGTTCCCTCCCGGTTGGCCTGGGCGATCGACGCTTTCTCTGTTCCATGGTCGCTGGGGCTCCTGTTTGCCTTCCCTCCATTTGCTTTGATTCCCCGGGTCCTCCGGTAGATTCGGTTGGACCGGGCGGAGGTTCTTCTGGTTGTGCCGCAGTGGTCCCGTCAGCCTTGGTTTCCCCTGCTTCTGTCCTTGTCAGTATGCCCCCTTTGGCGGTTCCCACTGTGTCCCTCCCCTCTGCGGGCTCCTCTTCTCAGGGTTGCCTCCCTGCGCCGCCTCCGGCTGGGGGTTTGGCACTTGTGAGGTTGAGTTTGTTGGGTCGGGGTTGCTCTGCTGAGGTTGCCCAGTGCATCCAGTTGTCTCGGCGCCCTTCCTCCTTGAAGTCCTACGTACGTCATTGGAAGACCTTCTCCTCCTGGTATCTTGGGTAGGGTCTCTCTTCTTCCTCCTGTGAGGCTGTGAGGGTGCTGGACTTCTTGCGGGATGGGTTCATCCTGGGACTCGCTGTCTCTTCGCTCCGTGCACTTTGGGCTGCCATTCTTGCTTTTCGGGGTTCCTCTGTGTCTTCTGTCTCCCCTTTGGTGGCTCACCTTTTGCGGGGTTTCTTGATTCAGCGACCTGTCTCTCACTCTCCTGTGCCGGCCTGGGATCTTACCCTGGTTCTCCAGGCCTTGACGGGCCACCTTTTGAGCCTTTGGTTTCGGTGGACCTTACATTCCTTTCTGCTGAGGTTCTTTTCCTGGTGGCCATTACTTCTGGGCGGAGGGTTGGTGTGCTTGGTGCTTTGATGGCTTCGCCCCCTTTTTGCGTTTCTACGCTGACGAGGTCCTTCTCCATCCCAGTCAAATTTTTCTGCCCGAGGTTTTGTCCTCTTTTCCCTGTCAGGGGGTTATTGTTCTCCCTGGTTTTTTTCCAGACCCTGCCTCCCCGGGGGTGTTGGTCCTCCATTCTTTGGATGTGCTGAGGGCTCTCCGTATCTCTTTGGCTCGGACCTGTGGTTTCCGGAAGGTTGATTCCTTGTTTGTCACCTGCGGCCTTTCTGGGAGGGGTCTTCGTCCTTCCTTGTCTACCTTGACTCGTTGGGTCAAGGGTGCTGTTGTTTCGGCCTACGAGTCCGCCCGCTGTCCTCTCCCTTCTTCGGTTCAGGGTCGGTCTACCAGGGGTGTCTCCTCCTCCTGGGCCATGTTCAATGGGGCCTCCTTGGGGGACATTTGTAATGCTGCCACATGGGCTTCTCCCCATCCTTTTGTTTCCCATTATCGCCTTCAGTTGGGGATGGCGGGCTCGGCTGCCTTTGGCACCCATGTTTTGTCTGCTGTACAGGGTTTATGTTTTGTACTGCTTTGTGTTGATTAAATGGACCTGCTTTTCGCATTTCTGGTCTGTTTTCTTACAATCACCGTGTGCTTGGGTATGGGCTCACTGTTAAGGAATGGGACGGGAAGACAGGACGAGGAGGTAATGCCCGGTTACTCACCGGTAATATTCATTACTCCGAGTCCTGGTCTTCCCGTCCCATTCCTGAGCCCTTCCCTCCTCCCTGAGTTTTGTGTTTGGTGATTGTTTCCTTTCTGGGTTTTCTTTGGTATTCTCAGGATGTTCTGTGACGCACTTCCCCCTTTTATCCTCACCTGATGGTGGCGCCATGTTGGGGGAAGTGCGAAAAGCTCTGCTAGGTAGTAGGTTTCTGTGGAGCAGACTAGCTGCTCACTGTTAAGGAATGGGACGGGAAGACCAGGACTAGGAGTAATGAATATTACCAGTGAGTAACCGGACATTACCTGATGTGGGAGAGTGAAGGACCTCGTCTTGGTCTCGAGATAGACACCCTGCAAGGGATGTCAGACCACCACATGCTGGAGTGTCTGCATCCAGACACCTCAGCGTTTCGCGTCAGCATGTCAGCATGTCAGCATGGAAGTCTTTCTCCTCCAGTTTGCCCAGTGAAGATGTAGTGTTTATATACCCGAAAGGTACCCTCAGGGGTTCTACCTAGAAGTGTACTATGGGCATGTCGGGCAAGGATGACAACAGAGGTGACCCTTATACAGAGTTATTATGCAGAAGATGGTAATCCTGCTGTGATACTGAGAATCCTCATGCATAAAAAATGAGGCTAATTTTCAGGGAAACCACAGGACAGCCATGTAGCACCTAACTAGGTAAAAGATCAGTGCCAAACCCGTTATGTATAACAATGGTAGGACAGATGTAGGTAAAAGGTCGTGTGACTACCTAGGCCTATATTGGGGTACATTGGGGTTCATAACACCCACTCCTTATCCGACTGGACGACATAATGCTAAATACTAAAATATGCCTGTTTTCAAAAGCATAAAAACGTAGCTAAAATATGAATCTAAAAACATCTACAAACATAGTGCGTGTTAAAAAATGATGTATAGGCAAAAAGGTCTATGAGTCCTCTAAAAATACATATAGTGTCAGACCAACTGAGCACGCCGAAAGCCATAGTGTTCAGTGAGAGCAGAAGAGGAAAAATAAAACAAAAATGATGTTTTCGAATTCCAGTTTTAGTTGTTTTCGAAAAATGGCCAAATTGTTCCCAGCACACGGAGAGCCAAATGTTTACGTGTCCTGTGCGGGAGACGCAACATCACTGTTGCCTGCCTTTGCAGACGACGGTCCCTGTAACACCTCTTGGATCAGGTCAATGGAGAAAAGGTGATCTTCTCTCGTTCCCACAGCCGTTGCTGAGGAAGCTTTTGATACCTGTAAGCTTGGTGCTGAGCCAGTGTCCCTTCCAACAGGAGCTGAAGCATCCTGTGGTGGCTCTAAGAATGCCGACATCAGGATTGGAATATGCTGAGGACATTGCACTACATGGGCCCTTAATGGGTCCAGCAGTACATCCACGTCTGGAGGCGCAACTGATGGAAGTGTTAGACAGATGTCCAACACGCATTCTTGTCTGCAGAATAAGCAGCGGAATACAGGCAGGACGCAGTCAACCCAGGTTTAAGGTTCATTAGAGGCTGAGCTGATTAAGGCTCATTCCTGCCATGGAACACTAATCCTAATTAAAGTATAGTTTCATTAATGCATGGGGGTTTTCATTAAAAAAAAGAACGAAAATCGGAGGGAGTAAAATCTTCAATGATTTTGCATGATGACGGGATGGAGAGCTGCACAAACAACAAATTTATGGCTAAACTATTGAGAGATGCCTTCTGATAGCTCCCGGATTGGAATTTTGGCTAGTTGCGGGGGACAGGACGTTGGGTAGACTTTATCCTGAAACTGAATGGCAAAAGCCTGTTGTCACATACATAGTCACCTTTCCACTACCTGTAGAAATCCCCACCGTCTCACAGTCATTCCACTCACAATTTTATGAGGACTGCACCCTTTTTTTCCATTCCCAACCATACCTTAGGTTCTGCAGTGGTCAGGCAGCATATACAAATGTTTTTCAATCTGGTTAAAGCTTTGGGGGTCAAAGTGTTTCTGCAGTAACCAGTCAGACTGAAAGTCCTCTTCAAGAATATATGCACTATTGCTTCTCAGCATGTGATGGAAGTGAGTTATTCAGCCAAAGCCTAGGTGCACCCCAGAAACAACACCCCTCAGACCCCTGGATCACACAGAAGAAAGCAGAAACAGCTGTTCAAACTGACTGTAGAAACATTTTTTTTTTAAATCTTTATTTACCATTTTCATAATATTACATACAACACATGATTACTCACTGTTAGTTTGTAGAGTGAAAGAAAAAGTTATGGCTTTAACAAGACAAAAAAAAAAGATTTGCATACATAGGGATACCTGTCCAACGTCCCGCCCAGCCCAATCCCTTGCCAACGTACAACTCAAGCATTTATGATAGTATCCAGCCAGGTCGCTCACATATTTAATACATTCCAATAAAAATTCTCAACAATCGACCTTAATTTACTTAATATCTGGACTCTTGTATTTCAGGTGTTTGCTTCCCATCTTATTTATATTTATCCCACTCTGGAAGGTACAATCCCATCCAGCTGTTGCAAGATGGGGGCAGCGTGCATTTCAAGTAGATAACTTCTGAGAGGACCCCAGATGTCTTTTGGACGGGATGCCGGAGGTTGGGTGGTAGCAAAAAGCTCACTGTTTTCTTACAGTATGTAAGGCTGTGCAACCAGGCTTTTACTGTGGGAGAGGATCTACACCCCCTTTTAAGTGCTATCTCCCTTTTCGCTAGCAGTAGCGCAATCGCTGTGAACCTACGTACCCCATTGGGGAAGCCACCCACATACCCCAACAGTGCGGTCTCGGGTGTGGGCTCAACCTCCAGGCTAATACTTTTTGCAATTTCATTGCAGACCGCTCGCCAATAGGCCTCAATTTTAGCGCAATTCCAGACAAGGTGCGAAAAATCAGCATGCGGCGCCTCGCATTTAAAGCAGGTATGTGGTCTGTCGGGATCAATCTTGTGCATTTTCTCCGGGGACATATAAATTCTCCACAGAAACTTGAAATGTAATAATTTATGTCTACTATTTAGGGAGACTTCTTTAATTTGTGTGCAACAGAAAGCCCAGTGCGAGTCCTGGAGCGGGTGGCCTAAATCACACTCCCATGCCTCTCTGATTCTGGCATCTCTGCTGGGGACTAGGGTCATGCACGCTCTACACATTTTAGAAATCAGGTGGTCCCCCCCAGGGTCTGCAATCACGATGGACAACGGGGTAAATGGTGCGGGCTCTATAGGGAACTCAGAAATCCCTGCACGTAATGCACAGCGGACCCGGTTAAGAATAAAGTGGTCCATAAATGTTGCCTCACTAAACCTCCCCTCATCAGTACTAGAAACGACGTGACCCCCCCATGAAAAGGTCCCCAATTGTTGTTATGGAGTATTTGGTGAGTGTGCGTTGCACTAGTTTCTCTTGCATAATGGGGATCCATGGGTTGTTCAAGATTGTGATCTCAGGAGAGTATATAGTAGGTGCCCTGGTGACTCTCTGCAGTTTCTGCCAAGCCCAACTGGTAGTAGATACAGTTTGAATGTCTTGGGGGTCTCTGGGGTGTCCCCGTGGCAATACAGTGTTTAAGGTGGCTGGCAAAACCAAGTCGGCCTCGGGTTTAGTATAGGGGATCCGCGCATCCGGATGATACCAGGAGTGTGCATAACTACACTGCGCTACTAAATAATAAATCTGAAAATTAGGGACCCTAAATCCCCCTCTTTCATATGGCAGGGTCATAGCATCCCAACTAACCCTGGGTCTCCCACCTCCCCAGACCAACCGGATAAGGTGAGAATGCAGCGTGAGAAAAAAACTGTTAGGAAGCGGGATGGGTATGTTGTTAAATAAATACAGGAACCTAGGGAGCACAATCATTTTTATCAACGCCACTCGGCCTGCAAGTGAGACTAGGAGTCTCGACCACCTTTCCACTTGTACCTCTAATTTATGCATCGCAGGGCCATAATTCAATCGAAGAATCTGTTCTGTCTTTATGAATATGGATTCCCAAATATTTTGCAAAATCCTCACACCACTTAAGGGGAAATTCACAATTCCATTTTGTGGTGCCTGAAGTAAGTGGGAATATTTCTGATTTACCCCAGTTGATCCCCAGGCCAGAGTACCCGCCAAACCGTATAATCTCCCTTATTAGCGGCTCAAGGTCATCTCGGGGGCATGCACATAGAGAATGATATCATCCGCGTAGAGGGAGGTGAGCAAAGGACCTGTCTTAAACTGAAGTCCTCTATGCAGATGTCGTTCTTGGAAATGTCTGACCAGGGGGTCCATTGCTAAAATAAATAGAAGAGGGGAAAGTGGGCACCCCTGCCTGGTGCCACGGGTGAGTCCGAACGAACATGAGAGCGTGCCGTTCAAGCGAAGCCGAGCAGTGGGGGTAGTATAGAGTAAAGCTGTGAGGTCGATAAAACCTTTTGGCATGCCCATCTTCCTCATCACTGCCAGGCAGAAAGGCCATTCCAAGGAATCGAAGGCCTTTTCGGTATCCAGAAGTATTGCTGCTGCCGGCACCTCAGGCGAAATTCCGTGGAGTACTGCAAACAATGTTCTCAAATTGAGGGCGGTTAATCTATGAGGAACAAATCCCGACTGAGCCGGGGAAATAATCCGATCCAGACATAAGGCCAACCTTAACGCTATCATCTTGGCCAAGATTTTGTAGTCCAGATTTAAAAGGGAAAGTGGCCTGTTTGACCCGCAATCTAGCGGATCCTTCCCCGGCTTGGGTAGCAGTATTACTACCGCTTCTCGCAAAGTGGGGGGTAGCTCTTTGTGCTCCAGAGCTTCATTGTAGACCTCCAGGAGGCGAGGTGCCAGCATGTCCTTATATACCTTATAGAAATCCCCTGAAAAAACGTCAAGGCCGGGGGCTTTGGAGCCATTCATGGCATCTATAGCACTAATGATTTCCTCTGCAGAGAAAGGTTCCGCTAGGAACTCTTGCATACATTTTTCCAGCCAGACCATGGCAATTTCCGCCAAGTAGTCCCTCTGCTCTGTCACATTGTGAGTCGCCCGAGATGTATATAACGTAGTGTAATACGATAGAAATTCGTCCCTTATTTCAGGGGTGCCCGTGAGAATTTGGCCTGTGGAGGACCGAATTGCAGTGATGCAAGATCGCCAGGCCGAGGGCTTCAAAAGGCGTGACAGTGTATGGCCTGGTCTGTCTCCCTCCCCATAGCGGTGGGCAACGCCATGTTTAGTTAAAAAGTGAGTTTCCCGTTCGGCGGCTTCCCTGAAGTCCGCCAGAAGAGATAGACATAAGCTAAATCGGGCCGGGTCAGGATTTGCGATCTGCTCTCTATCTATTGTCTGCAATTGCTGCTCAATACGGGCTATTGTGGCTCTGAGGTCTCTCAGTACCCCCGCATGCTTGAAGATACAGACTCCGTGCGTGTAGGTCTTAAAGGCCTCCCAAAGGGTGGCCCAAGAGGTTACAGAGCCAATATTTAGTTCAAAATACTCCTCTATTGCTGTGCGGAGCTCTGTCTTATATAGCTCATTTAACAGGGGCCGCCCCGGAAATCTCCATTGTCTCTCGCTGCCCTCTGGTCTGGGGACACGAGCCCTTAACACCACGGAGAGTGGTCCGAATACGTTCTTGGGAGAGGTTGGGAAGATTTATACCAAGAAGACAGATTGGGGGAGATCAGCCAGTAATCCAGCCTGGTCCACGTATCATATTGGGCCGAGTAGTGGGAGTACGCGGGTTCTGTCAGATTGCGCAGTCTCCAAATGTCAACCAACCCAACTGAATCGCACAGATCTAATAACACCCGGCGCGCACGTGGTTTAGTGTCTGTGGAGTTGGAGGAATTGTGGAGAGCCAGGTCTAATAATAAATTGAAGTCCCCTCCCATGCATACGTACTCCGCATCTAGCTGCAAAATTTGTGCATGCAGGTCATGGAAAAACTCTGGGTTGTCAATATTAGGGGCATATATACTCACGAATGCTATCCGGTGACCCCTTAACTGACCTACTACCATTGTATAGCGCCCGTCTTTGTCATTGCATGCTTTGTGTAACTCGAAGGGAAGACGTTTGTGTATTAGTATTGCGGTGCCCCTAGCATAAGAACTATAATTTGCAAAATATCGATGAGGGCCCCAACTGGACGCAAAAGCAGTGACATCAGTTCTGGGCAAATGGGTTTCTTGAAGAAATGCAATGTCAATCCTGTGTCGTTGTATGTAGTGTAGTATGTGCTTCCCTTTTCGAGCATTATTAAGCCCCCTAACATTCCGGGTGATGAGCGACAGGTCGGAAAAAGTGGACAGGTCATCTAAGCTTGCCATTTATACTAAAAAACAGTAGTTGCTGTTGAATGACACAGCTATCCATAATCGTCATACAGTGAATAAGCTGCAAATCAAACTGTTGTAACCGTAAATTGCGAACATCCCGTCCCACCACCCCCCACCCATCCCTGCGCTCCCATTCGCAGGGAACACCCCCATGAAGTAGACAGTCATATGCATCATGCAAACATCGAAACAACTTGAATAGTGTATAAAACAGAGACAATGCCATCGTGTGACACAATTATCGTCCTATACACGCGAGGGGTGGCAACGCCACGCCAGAGACCCAACTTTGCAATAACTGTGCTGTTTAAGAAACATCCTGTCCCTTTACAAGGAGAGACCATACATTAATAAACCATGTTAACCCAAAGCAGCTCGCCTGGATTATTCGGAAGAAAAAAGTTCAACGCTGGCCACCGAACCACTGCGAGGGGGAGAACCTCGCGCTGTGTCTTTGGTCTTTTGGTTGCAGCTGCCTTTATAGTCTCTACAGAACTCTTGCACAGCTGTGGGGGTATCAAAGATTCGTGCTCTGCCTTCAGTGTCCACCCGGAGTCGTGCTGGGTACAGCATACCATATCGGAGTCCCAAGTTACGAAGCGTCGCCTTGACGCCGTTGTATTTGCGCCTCGCCTCCTGCACCATCGCTGTAAAGTCAGGGTACAGGGCCAACGCAGATCCCTGCCATGATATAGAACCACGTTCTCTTGCTAAGCGCAACGCCGTGTCCCTGTCTCGGAAATTCAGGAGATGTGCAATTATGTGCCTAGGTGGACAGCCTGGGTTAGGGCGGGGGCCCAAGGATCGATGCGCCCATTCTATAATAAAACCAGGAGTGAAGGCGTCTCTGCCAAATATGTCGGCCAACATCTTTTCCACAAACTGGTCCATCCGACCGGTATTGGACAATTCAGGGACCCCCAGTATGCGAATATTATTGCGCCTGCTGCGCGCTTCCAGATCTTCATTTTTAATTGCTACCTCCTTGAGTATCTTTTCAACGCAGTCCAGGCGCTTGACAGACTGGGCAGCGCCATCTTCAAGGTCAGACACCCTGCCTTCCACTGTGCCGAGATGCCTGTCATGCAACTCCAGTTTAGCACCCATACTATCTAGTCGTTTATCCAATACGTCGAATCGTCCATCTAAAGATCTGAAGCCGGCTCTCAATTCCTGTAGTAATGAATTCGAGCCTGTGGGAGGGTCCCCTGTGGAGATCGCATCTGAGCCCCAATCAGCCATGCTGCTTACTGCCTCTGGCGGTTTTTCTGTGGTTTTGCTAAACTGCAGCAGCTGTTGTTTAGGGTCTTTACGACCCATATCCCCCTGCATACACCCACTGGATTGCAACATCTGCCGCTGGTCAACTCTTGCTGGGGAGGCAAGGGGACGCTGTGCTGGGCGTGGGCCTGATCAGTTTAATAAACTAACTGCCACGTTCTCCAAGGAAGTGATATAGTGCAACTCTTCCACCATGTGACCCAAAATGCACTTTATATTGTGCGGGTTAATATAGACCTTCCGTGCCTCTCGTGGAGCCCTTCTGCAGGTGCTTCTAATGGCCACTATTTATGTAGCCCCAGGAGCGCCGATTTAATACAATAATGTCGCCCGTACAGCGTCATATGCTTCAGAGCCTATTCCACTGACATTCTTGGCGTTGCTGCGGGCGTTGTCGTGTATTGTGTGGACGAGGGCCCCAGGACTCTTTCACCCCCCCTCAACAGCCCGTGCAGTTGGGTGACTGCCTCTCAGGCTCTCCATCGGTCCCTATCACTGCAGGGCCTCCGGGAGCAGAACAAGCGGTTCGTGCTCACACCAGCAGCCAGGCTGGGAGCGTCAGATGTAACAGGAGACAGGGGGGGCCCAAACCCCAACACGCTCACCTCGCCACGGCAAATTCCTGATCGCCCTGTGCCGTCAGGATTGGAGCACCGAACTACACAGGCTACAGCTTCACGATCGGCGCGGTCTTCCTCCGGGCCCTTCTTCGTCGCGGCAGCTGCTCTGCCCTTGCACATTCGTCCGCCTCATAACAGGCCGGTCACTGCGAGTTTGGCGGCAGTAAACGGCTCCACGGCATCACCGCTTCTTCCTCTGTGCCGGCAACAGTCCGGCAGGTTGTCTGACGCGCAGTTTAGCGGGATAGGGTGAATATGTTGGGATCGCCCGGCGGAGCTTCAGCGCTGCACGGCCATCTTGGTCGGCAGCCTGGCCACGCCCCCACTGTAGAATTTTTTTTAGAATTAAGTAAGGTGAGGCTGACTGGAATGGAGCCAGCGGTCGACAGGATGCACCAAATTAATTGGTCTCAGGGAAAGTTGAGAAGTCAAGAAGTTTGAAAAAGATTTCCAGAAAGGTATTTTGTCACTTTTTTGAAGAAAAGCCATCAAATTTCTATTAAAGTAACAGAGAAGAATTGGACTCAGCCTATTTTTGATAATAAAAGGCTTCCTCAAGCGTGACCCCATTGAATTTGTAGCCACTGCTATGGAAATGAAGAGCTTTGGAGATTTCTTATTGAAAAGTTTTTAAGTCCCAACGCGGATTAGAACTTTGTCACTTTTTCGGAGGTGCAGCGATCTTTTAGCAGGACGAAGCTGAAATCCAGTGCAATGCTGTGGAAGAGCCAGTGAGATACTTTTTCAGCTAGCTAGTTAGTTTCCAAACTTTCTTTGGGTGCCCAAACAGCAACAGGAGTACACTTCTAAGGCCCACAGGATCTCAGGGGAAGGCACTTAGAGACTCTCATGGTGCCAGAAAGAGGCCCACTTATGAATATTTAAAAGGGAGGTGTCTTCCTGTCGAAAAGGGTTATTTTGGGAGGTTGCACTGCAGGTTTTACACTGCAGCAGTCAGGCTACAATGGGAGGCCTGAAGCCATGTTTTGCAGGCCCACCCTGCAGATGGCACAATAGGTTCTGCAGTACAGAGGTGGCATAACTTCCGTGCCATGACTAAATTTCCACATTGTGAGAAACTCGGTTACTGGTTGCCTTGGTGTGAATCCCGGTCAAGCAGCAACCACAATACTTGTCAGGATAACACACAAGTAAACCTTAAAATAACCTAAGCTCAATCCCCAGGTAGCTTGGCATAGAGCGGTCAGGCTTAACTTAGAGGCAATGTATAAAGTATTTGTGTAACACTTTAAATAGTAAAACAGGAATAACACCACAAAAAAATCCCACACTAGATTAGATACATAGATCAAAATGTAATAGAAAAAACAAGACCAAAACGACAAAAATTCATCCAGTAGAACCGGATTTGTGAATTTTTAAAGACTATAGGGTAAAATACCACAAAGCGCCAACTGTGGCTATCTGGTCACACTGGAAAGGGACAAAGTCAAAAATTCAGGCCGACCACGATGGAGCGCAGGTCAGATATGGTCCCATATTATTCCCACTTAGGTTTTACTGTCTCAAGGTTTGTGCCAAGGGTCCTGTTTGAATTGGAGAGGGCTGGAGAGAGCATAGAAAGTGTTTGGAGCGGTTGTCGGCGAGGCATGAAGAGCAGACTGCGCATCATGGATGGGTGGAATTGTGCTTCGCATTTTCGATCCCCTGTGGGCTGTCAATGCTGCTGTGCTAAGAGGCAGGCTGTCAGCAGCTTGCACTGGATTTCAATGCGAGCAGGGCTGTCTCAGTGCAAACGGACCTATTTGCGGTCGCATAGAGACCAAAATCTTGATTTAAGAGCCTGTGAGCCATATCAAGGGTCTATGACCTGAGAGGCACAACTTGTGGGGGTCAGGATTTCGCTGCAGCTGGGTCCTGAGCTGGGTGGGGATCCTTTTATGTCCCTGAAGCTCAGATCAGGAGGCCAGCAGACTAGCCCTTGGAGTCACTCTGGGGTCTTGGTTTCAAGATGAAGTTGCAGGTCAAGTTTTTCTTTCCCAGGCAGGAGGGGAGCAGGCAGCAGGTCCGCACAGCACAGTAGTGCAGCAGTTCCATTAGAGCAGCAGTCCAGCAGAGTAGCAATCCTTATAGCAGCACAGCAGTCCTTCTCCCTGGCAGAGTATCCACAGGTCCAGAAGTGTACTGAAGAGTTGGTGTCTGGGGTTCGGTATGTTTACCCAGTTGTGCCTTTGAACTGGGTTAGAAGCTTCTAGAGGTTTCCCTTTGAAGTTCCCAGGCATCCTGCATTTCTTGCACTGGCTCCAGACTAACTACAGGGTGTATGCAGCCCTTTGTGTGGAGGCAGGACACAGCCTATTCAGCCCATCTAGGCACATCTAAGTTCTTTATTATGTGTGGCTGTCTAGGAGGAATGCACAAAGCTAAACTGTCAGCTACACCCAGTCATGTGATCAGAGACAGGCTACAGGCACTAAATGGCTAAGACAAGAAAATGCTAACTTTCTAAGGGTCATTCAAATAGGTGGTCAAATGCACTCTGATTTGTCTGATAAACCTGTTAGAAATGCTCCCAGGCAGAATTATGGTGTGCTGAATTCGGCACGTGTTCTGTCCCAAAACACACAAAAACAATACATTTTTATGTTGCGCAGGTGTGCACCACACCCGAACAGCACAGCCTGTCAATACATTTAGAGTGAAGACAAGTATTTCACAGTAATCTATTTTATTCCACTTGTTAGTCATTATTTTCAAAAGTGATACAGAGACTCCATGATTTTCTGTCTGAAATACTGGAGAACTGCCCATCCAAGCTTGCTTTCTCAGTATGACGCAAATCACTTTTACATCCTGGATAACCTTGAGGATAAACCCAATGTATTTAGGGCTATTTGCCCTTCTTCAGGGGTAACTAACATATAAAACAACAACCCATCAGCATCACTTAGTTTCGACATGAACTAGACTTTGTATGAAACTTTTACTGTGCACTGAACTTTACATTCTAGCTTTCTCACCAGTACATGCTACTAATTCATACACCTACTAGTACGTCTGTGCTGAATGTCAGCACAACCACTACCTAAACCGTATCATTAAATTTAAAAACAACCAAATTCAACTAAAGAGAATAAAAAAGAAAAAGAGCACCTCATCATATGTTGCATGCCCCATGCTGAATGTGAACATAAAAAGCAAACCTACGAGCATACCTGAACCACCCACTTGCGGTATGTAAAGAAAACGGGATCTACCGTGGACACCATATTACTGGTGTCTCTCTCAATGTATAGAATCAACAGGAAAATGAGTTCCATGCCAGTAAAAACTGGTCCTCGTCCTACTCTTTGTGAACGCCGCAGGTCAGATTCACCCAATTTAACCTGACGTAATCCCGAGCGTGAACCACGTGACCACGAGTGAGATCAAACACAAAAGAAATACTTTCCCCACTGAATCCAAACATGCAGTGCGTATTCAAAAGCCTAAATAAGTGCAAAGTACCTAGTGAGAAACAAATATGTAATAGATACTCACTACTTCGAAAATTATATAATCATCATTTACAACAACCCCAAGGTGCCCAGCCCACCAAATTCATTTCACAATATATCATAATTGACAAGTAAAAGGATCATATTGGTGCTTTTCAATGCAGAGTTTTATAATGTTTCTCAAAAAGTGATAATTCGCCCAATCTCAACCCTGGGTAGCTATGGCTTCGAGCAGCGAGTCTTGTACAATGGAACTTAGTGTAACGCTTTTAACAGTACGAAACAACAAAATAAGAAAATCACAAAACACAAAAGAAACACAACACCAATTTATAAAATTAGATTCTATTTTATATCTATCCCTGATGAGCAAAATCCACCAGAGGGTTCAGGTGATACAGATTTTTAATGTTTTATTGCTTTTTAATTTACCTGCAAACAAACAGTCAATAAAAAGTTTGCATTCTTTTTAAAAGTTTATAAAAGTTAGTTTGGCTACTCCGGCTCAGCTTGGGCAACCAAATCTGACATGGAGAAGGTCTGGTGGGTCTATAGGGTAGATTTGGACAGTTACCTGGCCACCAGCGTGCTTTCCAGTACAGTTCCAAACTTTATAGCATGACCGCCATAGACTTTAGTGGAGTGGTCCTGATGCTGTGGATACAGGATGAAAGAAGCTCAAGAATGGTCCAGTTACTGTGCAGTCAACTATGGTGCCTTTGTGGTGATTACTAGGTCCACGGGTCATGTGGGGCGATTTAGACCACAGAGGTCAAGGTCCCACAAATTCCTCTTCGAGGCTGAAGAATGCCAGCTGTGGCAGGGCTACCGGTCTGTGGATACAGCAGTCACAACAAAGTCTTTGGGTGGGGGCTAGTGTCCCTCTTGGGCAACTAATCTGGACTCTGATGGCACTCCTGGTTTTGACTGACTCAGGCACAACTTTGGCTCTCAAGGATCGGTCTCTTGAGGTGCTTAACAGCAGCTAGCAGCAAATCTTATGTGGTGGCTAGCAACTTGCGGTGCGGGCTAATTGGGCTGTTGTGACCCTGGTGCAGGTTCCAGAGGGTCAATCCATGGTAATCTTGAGTCACTCCTTTGGTCTGGGGCTGGGGCATAATTTTCCCCAAGCCAGAAGCCACAGGCACCCTCTTCTCTTTGAAGCCCACAGTGCAGCATGTGCAGTCCAGCAGAAGGTGCAGCCTCTTCTTTGTGCAGTCCAGGGGGCAGCAGGGCAGTCCTTCTTTGGTTCTTGTTCCAGTTCCTCTGTGATCTGAGGTGGAGGGTGCCAGGAGGTGCAATATTTATGCCCAGAAAGTGCCCTGTGGGGATGATGCAGTCACTAGCCAATGAGCTACCAGGTCACCTCCCTCTTGGTGATGACTTTCTGACTATGTCTGGCATCTAGCAATCCCAGAGTGCACTATTCTGTCCTCTCTCAAGGTGTCGGGACCCTCCCTCAGATGTAAGGAACTTGGTGGCCCACCCTTGAGATGTGGCTACCTGAGGGCTACATGCTCACGGGAAATCTGGTTTGGGCAATGGGGTTCATTTCAATCTCTGTCCATGTCTCTAGCCTATCTACCTGAACAAAGGGCAGCCCCTCAGGAGTGTGAACGTCATTTGCCCACCAAAGGTGGCTTTGCTTTTGGAGCTTTTCTTTTAGGCTAACACCCTGAGTGGCTTTTTGCAAAGTGGAGGCAACACCTTGGCTGCTATTTTTCTTAAGCCTGGGAGTCGTTCACACGACTCCCCAGGTGGGCAGAATGCTGTCTGTTGGCCAGTGCCCATATGAGGCTACTGGAAAACTGGGTGACAGGGTGGCAACTTTCTAAAAGTTGCATTTCGTTAATAGTGTCATGAAATTCGACTTGGGCATCAGGTTGGGTTCAACGCCACAATTATGTTAATACCTTACAGTACTCAGCTAGGTATTCCCATTTAGAAGTCACCCAGGCTCAGGTGTCAGCTGATAATCCTGTGTTAGCCAATGGGGCTACTATCCTTTCCACAGTAAAACCACAATTTAGTAGTGTTGCTGTTAGAGCATATTTTAAATACATGTCCTACTTAATAATATACAGCTTCCTGCCTTAGGGCTCTGTAGGTCTTCCTTAGGGGAGTCTTACATATATTGTTAAGGGAAGTGGGGGAATTGCCATTAGGTTAAATGGCAAAGTCAAATTAGTAGTGTTACCACTTCCCTTCCAGTCTGCAGTGGCAGGCTGGGGGCCATTTTGTACTTTGCCACACAAATGGTGGCACAATCAGTGCTGCAGCCCTGGGTGGACACTCTGCCTTACATGCTCTATGTATTCTGGGTACCATATACTAGAGACTTATAAGTAAGCCAATTCTTGCCAATTGGGGGAAGCCAATTCAACATATATTTTGTAATGAGTTAGAACACTGGCACTGAGGTCAAATTAGCAGGCTTCAGTACATTTTCAGAGTTGATAAACCAGCAACATCAGTCCAAAAATGTGGGGGTTACCATGCAAAAAGAGACATTTCCTTACAGTAGACCATGAGCCAAATCTTTTTAGAATCTTTGGCTTTTATTGCGTGGAAGACAGCCTTCCATTGTGTGTCTTGCTTTTCTTCATAGAGGTGATGCCTATAGTTTTTGTTTAGAAGTTTGATCTCCTCTTTCAAAGCTATATATGTTGTATACTTATGTGCTGCCTTTATCCTTCTATTTAGGTGTCTTTTCAGCAATAACAGATCTTGGCTTTTTGAGCTAAATTCGATGAGGCTGAAGACTTTAACAGGCCATTAGTGAAATCTAGCCATCCTTCGATTGGGTGTAGGAATTCTTTGTCTGCTGCCAGCAAGTGTGTTTTTATTTGCTCTCTCATCAAAGCATTTGATTCGCCCTCCCAACTGATCCTTCTAACTGGTTCCAAATCTGCTTGATGACATAGCAAGGTTTTTTTATGCAGAGGGACTGCATCCAAATGAAGGAAACAAGACAATATGGAGTGATCGCTTATGAGGGTATGGTTGATTTTTGAAATCCAAGACCTGGTGAAAATCTTGCATCGTTGCCCACAAATAGTCATGTGTTGCAAGTCTTTGGTGCAACATGTGCATATATGCAGCAACATGTTCAGTGATGCTCCTACCATTAAAAGTGCGCAGACCTAAGGTGTGCAAAGCAGTTGTTAAACAGATACAGAGCTTTGAGCAACTAGTGGGTGGAAGTATATTTAATGGTGGAATTTTCCATAACTTATCTTCAATGTTATGCCATTCCTGCTCATTCGTAGTCATGAGCAAGTTAGCGGTAAAGTCACCCGCTAATCGCCAAATAGAATTTAAGTCATCAGGTCGTAATTGGTTTAGGGTGTCAATAAAATATTCCATTGTCTCCCTTTTGTGGTCCACATTTGGATTTATAAATATATTTGCAAGCACCAATGAACTAAGAGGGCTATATTGTCCAGCCAATATGGTAAATTTGAGTATAATGATGACATATTTTAGTTCGGCCAAGGTAGTGGCAGTAAAGTCCAAATTTTTGTGGAAGTATATTCAAACGCTCCCTGAAGGACGGACGCCCTTTTCTGATCTTAATGCTGGAGAATAATAGTGTAGTCCAACCAAGGAATTGAGCTTACTTGCCAAATCTCTTGTAGACAAATTATGTTAAAAGTAAATAAATGATTCACATGTTCAATGAAAGAGGTTAGATTATCATAGTCCCTGATGTTCCATCAACAGATGTTTAGCAGTGATGAGGTCTTACTAGAATTTAGGCTATGGCTGATGAGAAATGACACCTGATGACCCAGCCCAATTGACCGCAGTTGCATTCATTAAGCGACAAGCCCTTCTGCCTGATTCAAAGTCTTTGTGCATTATTAAATTATTTTGCATTTTATAGTAGGATGTGCTGTTGAATTGTCTTACAGCAAACAAATGATGGACGGAATGCTGACAATGCAAACATTCTCTCCCAGTCAAAAGATCTGGGTTAAATCCATCGTTCTTTTGCCCACTACGCCACCCCAGTTTGGACCCAGCCATATGCAAATCAGTCTTGACCCTGTGCCCCATGGGAACAGTCCAGACCGAACTGCCAGGCCAGGTCCTCCCTGGACCAGACACAAGCATCCTGGGACCGGTTTCAGGGTATGTCACCCTTCTTCAGCCAGGCTAGCTTGAATCCAGTGGCACAGTGAGCAAGGGACCCACGTCTGGGCATACCCATCCCACTTAGGGTGAAAAGTGTTACAGCAAACAAATGATGGACGGAATGCTGACAATGCAAACATTCTCCCCCAGTCAAAAGATCTGGGTTAAATCCATCGTTCTTTTGCCCACTACGCCACCCCAGTTTGGACCCAGCCATATGCAAATCAGTCTTGACCCTGTGCCCCATGGGAACAGTCCATTCCGAACTGCCAGGCCAGGTCCTCCCTGGACCGGAAACAAGCATCCTGGGACCGGTTTCAGGGTATGTCACCCTTCTTCAGCCAGGCTAGCTTGAATCCAGTGGCACAGTGAGCAAGGGACCCACGTCTGGGCATACCCATCCCACTTAGGGCGAAAAGTGTTACAGCAAACAAATGATAGACGGAATGCTGACAATGCAAACATTCTCCCCAGTCAAAAGATCTGGGTTAAAT